>CM064488.1:6856124-6990677 GCA_032716605.1 Paralithodes platypus | reverse complement strand
ATATATATATAATATATATATATATTATATATATACAGTATATATACCTAACCTATTAATCTCTCTCTATCTTGCCACTATCAGTTTATAGCTTTAAACAATTTTGATACCCTTCGGAAACGATAGTGTATTTTTTTGTTGCTGGCTAACTTTCGTACGGATTCTTTCAGCTTAGAAGAAGGCCCATCATAGGGAAATCAAACTTAACTTACATTAATCTTTTAATTCTCCCAGTTCATTCATGAACCGAATGAAGACAAATATAATAATAACAATAATAATAATAATAATGATTAATAACAATAATAATAACCAAATCACTTACTACTACTACTACTTACACCACTACTACTACTACTACTACTACTACAACAAACATACTACAACAACTATCACTACTTCTACTACTACTACTACTACTACTACTAAATACCACTACTATTACTACTAACTACTACTTTACTCACTACTACTACTACAACAAACCACTACTACCAAACTATATACTTATACTACTACTACTACTAACTATACTTACTACTACTACTCAATTACTACTAATAATTAATAATAATAATAATATGGTTTTGTTTTAAATTTAAAACTACATAGTAACAATTAATAAGATATTTCCGCTACTAATACCCAGAATATAAAAATTAATTAAAAACGCGTTCATATTACCGCCGGAAAATGTTTTTTAAAATCCCAGTATTCAAATTTGACATCTTACCGGGACACACCCCGGAGGTCCCCGGGTTTTTGGGGGATGTCGGAATGGTTCGGGACCCAGAGTTCACAAATGGAGCCCGCCCCCCGTTGTTTGGCACCCGGACACACATATATATAAATCCGGAGAGCTCTCAAAATGATGCGGCCCGAGCGAACCTCCCGTTTCTCGAGTACAAAAAACGCATTTCATAAACTTCATGAGTTAAGGGTTCAGAGATTTCCACTTGAGGGGGGATTTTTTTTTTCTGGGACCCCTTTCTCCATCATGCTTTTGAGATATTTAAGACGTAGTCTCATTAGTTTGGCGAGATTTTAAGAAGTTTCGCCCCATTTTTTTTTAAATACTTTATGACTTTTCGTGCCTAATAGGTGTTGATTTTTTCATGGCGAGCGATAGAAAGCCTGTAATTAAAGGGGAACAGGCCTTCGGCTGGGTCATTTTCTGCGGAAAATTGTAACATTTGTCTAGAAGGGGGATCTAGGGGGTGTAATTTTAATCTTGATGGAGGTCTAGGGAACAAACTAAAAACCTCACCTTAAACACAATCTGGGTCAAAATTCGTAGCAACACTTTATATTTTCTATTGTATTTGCTTTTGTCGATATAGTAACAATAAATCCTCTTAATAAAATGGACTAACTAGTGAATAGAAAGCCTTAATTAGTTCGCAGTATTAAGGACGGTGATTTTGACATGTATTAAGGGGAGGTTTTTAGTTTGGTCTCTAGATATCCATCAAGCTTAAGATTACACCCCCTTGAGCCCCTCAAGTGGAAATCTCCCCTTAAAGCAACAAAGAAATGGAAAAAGTTATATTAATACATTTACATATATACATAAAACAAACAACTAAAGTTCAATTAACATTTTTCTCTTGACGTAATGGTGTAAAAATGTGGTGAAATGGAGCCCGGTTTTCATATATATTAATGAAGATATACGTACACACTCACATGCACGCACTCATATACACACAAACACATACGCACATATATACTGCATACACATACTGAGCTTACTCACATACACACACACACTCTCTCTGTCATATACTCACACATATACTCATTCAAACACACAGACACACAATCTCTCTCTCTCTCCCACACACACATACACGCATTCACCCGTACCCACATACCCAACACACACACACACACACACACAAGCACATATACCGACCCACACAGCCTCCCCTCACCAAACACATTCAATCACGATTCTCACTAACCTCGGATCATATTCTCTCTCTCTCTCTCTCTCTCTCTCTCTCTCTCTCTCTCACACACACACACACATATATTACATACTCCCCCATCTCTCTCTCCCCCCATCTAACCCCCCCCCCCCCCTCTCTCTCTCTCACACACACACACACATATATTACTACTCTCTCTCTCCCTCCACCTAGCCTCCCCCCCCCTCTCTCTCTCTCACACACACACACACATATATTACATACTCCCCCATCTCTCTCTCCCTCCATCTAGCCTCCCCCCCCCTCTCTCTCTCTCTTTCTCCCAAGTAGTATAGCTTCAATAAAATAAATATCTATAAAAGACAATGTTTTGGGTTTTCTTTAAAATAGGCCTAGGGGGCCTAAAAATAGGTCAAAATTAAAAACAAATTATACCGTTGAATCCGCAACGGCAACACGAATCCAAATGTGTAATAATATTGATAAGTCAAAATTCGACCAAAATCACCGATTTGCCTGGGCAAATCGAAGGTTTTTTGAGATTATTGTTTCGATTCTGGGCGAATGGCTGGGCGAAAATGAAATCTAAGACCATGTCTAGAAGCAGCTCGGCGAGAAAAATCGAATGGCACCAAGTAGAATTCTCTAGGACTTATAGTTTGGGCTACAGAGGACTTTTAAAGTCCAAAAAACGGTCCCCTGGGCCCTCCAGGAAGGCCCTGTCAAAATCGAAATCCTAAACTAATGGTCCGATTTTAATTCTGTTTGCGCCATTCGATTCAGCTTGCCAAAGTGTACTTATCGTATAAATTTAAATAAAATCCCTTCATAAATAACTCGTCTATGGAGTTTTTAAACTTTAAAATAGGCCTGTGGGGCCTAAAAATAGGTCAAAATTAAAAACAAATTATACCGTTGAATCCGCAACGGCGAGACGAATCCAAAATATGTAATAATATTGACAAGTCAAAATTCGACCAAAATCACCGATTTGCCTGGGCTTAAAAGAGGCTCATATGTTACGGGCAATGCTGCTAGGAGAGAGAGAGAGAGAGAGAGAGAGAGAGAGAGAGAGAGAGAGAGAGAGAGAGAGATACTGATGGAAGTTGTGTTTTATTTCGGTGGTAAAGAGAATATTAGGTTGGTATCTCTACTAGAATTATAAGTTCTGACCACCTCGCTGGAATCGTAAGGTTTGTGTGATCAGTGTATCTATGTAATTCTCTCTCTCTCTCTTCTTCTTCTTCTTTTCAATCCTTTCCTTCAACTTTCCTTTTCGATCGGATATGCCATCTCGAGTAGAATTAAGTCCTGACCACCTCGTTTGGATAGTAAGGTCTGTGTGGCCAGTGTATGTATGTAAATCTATGTAAATCTCTCTCTCTCTCCCATATATATTGTTCCCCTTCAGCAATAACAGCTGAACCAGAAGAGAAAAAAAAAATATATATACGAAAAACACCCACAAGTATTTCTCAACAATATGGGAAATTCTAGGTTGGGATTTTTTGAAGCTATTTTTATGAGAAAACTTGAATACTATCATAACCACACACACACACACACACACACACTCACTCTCTCTCTCTCTCTCTCTCCCATACACACATACAGTACATATACACGCATTAACACATCCCCCCCCCTCTCTCTCTTTCTCTCGCTCTCTCTCTCATATTATGTATCTATCTATCATAATCACAGCAAGAACATCCCTTCCCCTTACTATCATTGAATATATAAAATACAACATATATAATATTGTAAATGTTGCAAGTGTACAATGGAATGCTGCTCTTAAGATGTTTGCCCCATTAGTTAGTCGATTTTAAGAACTTTCGCCCCATTTCTTTGTCAATATCTAGACCTTTCGTGCTATTTAGGTGTCGATTTTTTCCCTGGCGAACGATAGTGAGCCTGTAATGTTGGATGAACCGGCCTTCGGCCGGGAAATTTTTCTACCGAAAAATGTACAAATTAATCTAGCAGGGAGATCTAATGGATGTTTCTTTAAATTTGATGGAGGTCTAGGGAGGAAACTAGAAAAATAATGAATACATGCAAAAATCGCCCAAAAAGTGAACCATCTGCGCTTAATTGTGTTCTCTTTGTTTTTATGGACGCTCGAATGCTCCCTGTCATATTCACACCTGGACCCCCCCCCCCTCCCCCCCCCTTCTTATAGTTACATGCTCTTCTATTTCTCCTTCTTCTTCATTGTATTATAATAATCATAATAATAATATAAAACAATAATAATAATAATAATAATAATAATAATAATAATAATAATAATAATAATAATAATTTATTATTTCATTATTTTATGTCTTTTATTTGTCTATCTATATGTCAATCACTCGACAATCAGTCCCATGTATATTTTATTCATCTAAAGTATTATTGGATTTATAATACAATCTCTCTCTCTCTCTTGTTCTTCCCCTACCCCCTCCCTCTTCCTCCACTCTCTCTCCCCCCCCCCCCCCCTCTCTCTCCCCTCTCTCTCTCCATCTACCCGTGTCTACTAAGTTAGCCAATCACCCAACTTTCCCAAACGACCCCCACTAATAACTTAATTAACGCCTCATCTACCCAACTTAACAAGGTAACTTTTTCAATCTACTTAATTCATTCTTCTTTGTTCATTTACTGCGGTGGTTTATTAACATTAGTAATTAGTATATTATATTGTGTCTGTGTTATTTGATTATTTAACTTTAATTTGTCATACAGTTTTGTTTTCTCTATCACTCGTTATCTTATTCACTTTCACTCTCTCTTACTTGTTTTCTCTCTCTCTCTCTCTCTCTCTCTCTCTCTCTCTCTCTCTCTCTCTCTCTCTCTCTCTCTCTCTCTCCCCCCCTCTCTCTCTCCATCTACCCGTGTCTACTAAGTTAGCCAATCACCATAACTTTCCCAAACGACCTCCACTAATAACTTAATTAACTCCCCATCTACCCAACTTAGAAAGGTAGCATGCCTATTGGTATAAAGTAAAATTAATTTGGACCCATATCCTGGATAACAGAAGGCTTTGAAATGTCAAAAATCGATTTTTTGGGTAACAATTTTGGAGGTTGGCTCAATAAAAAAAAATAAAAAAAAGGCAAACTTCAATTATGGTGGTACCAAGAGATTCAAGGGGTCGTAGTGTACTTGTCATACACATTTAGTCAAAACCCATACATAAATTCCTTGTCTATAAATGTGGGGCTGTGGTGGTGGTGATGATGGTGGTTGTGGTGATGGTGATGGTGATGGTGGTGAGGATGGTGATAATGATGTTCGTTATAATGAGAGAGAGAGAGAGAGAGAGAGAGAGAGAGAGAGAGAGAGAGAGAGAGAGAGAGAGAGAGAGAGAGAGAGAGAGAGAAGGAGCGAGAGGGAATTCCAATTACAAACATCATCATCCGAGCATAAACGTAGACCCCAGCCTCTCGTTTTCCAATTTGGGGATTTAACTCAGGGGAGATTAAAGTAAATCACAAAATGGCTTAACCTCTTCAACAAGATGACTATTTTTACGTAAATCTGGCTCGATTAGACGATTTTATTCCGTTTAAGAAGGATAGTTGAAGGGGTCAGGTGATATGGCTATAGTCTATTTTTTCCAGCTGAGGGTAAATTGTCATGTTTCTATCTTTGTTACTCAGCTATAAGGTAGATTTTGTAGCGAAAGATGATGGTTATTCTGAAAACTTGGCATTAATATGACACACAGCCATAGTAGTTTCATATATTTCCATTAAGTATCGAAAAATCAGCTAATAAGAGATTTAATTTACGATCAGCTGGAAAAAAATAGAGGTAAAATTCTAGTTTCACGTACACAGCGACAAAAGGGAGGCGCCATTGTAAAGGCATAGCTTCCCGACCAACTATGAAGATCAGGGAAATTGCTGGGTAAAAGACGTAATATAATGATAATAAACTACATTAACGACATTAGCCTAACCTAACAACCTTACCTAACCTAACTTAGTATTATGTAATAGCTATGGTGCCGCATATGGGGAGAAAATATTATTTTTATTTACAGTAGGTATAATTCCTTATAATGCATTTCCGCCGCTTTGGACATACTGTATATAGGAATTAAGTATGGTATATGACAACTCTAAAGTAGCCATAGAAATTTATGAGTATGCTGTGAAAGCGAAACTAGAATTAAACCAAAATGGACTATAGTAACTATTATGATTTTTAGAGGTACACTCGGATGCCATAATATCTACCCCACTCATAAATATTCATCGAACTCACTTTTTTTTTAGTAGTCATGGAACTATATTTTAGGAAGAGCGGTATCCAGCCAGCATATATATATATATTTTTGTTTTGACAGCAAGCTAAATTTGTAAATTTTTCGATAGAAAAATGGAAGCCGGATTTCTCCATACAATGCTGGCTCGCTATCGCTCGCCAAATAGAATTTTCTATACATCAACTACAAAACACTACTATATACCGGTACTATATATTGAAAAGCAAATCAATTAGAAAAATCAATCCAGATTAATATAATGACATACATAAACATAGGGGGGGGGGGGGGGGGGGGGGGGGGGGGGGGGGGGGGGGGGGGGGGGGGGGGGGGGGCGGGGGGAGGGGGGGGGCGGGCACAGATACATGGGGGGGGGGGGCACGGATATATTTAATTGTACTTTCTAGGCCTATATGCTGAGTAAAATCGTCTCGTGTACGCCATATTCAATACATTCTGGCTAATATTAGAACAATTTTAATCAGCTTAGGAAGGGCATGTGGGAGTTGAATGTGTAGTCAAGATAGTTTTTACCCCTTTGATTCGGAAACATCATTCTGGGTGTACATCAACTCGTCTATTGCTAGCCAGAATATAAAGACACATAATGACTCTAAGTGGGTTAGAGGGCGAATATATACAGTATACCATTTATATATATATATATATATATATATATATATATATACAGTATATATACACTCAGTATATATGTAGTTATTTATTTTTGTTTCCTCCCCAGACCTCCACCAAGCTTAAAAGGGGAGGCTGAACCTTACACCCCCAATTCACCCTGTATAAGAGATTTTGTTTCTGGCATTATACCATCTTATTACCAATGGAAACTATAGGACTCGCTGAAAAAAATCAGCTCTCTATGTGCGTGCACGCGCGCGCGAGCGCAGAATTTCATTGCACTATTTGAAAAATCCACTAGTCACTGAAAATTGTTCAAATTTCCCACAATTTTTGTATGGCGTATCCTACAAGCATCCCCTACAACGTAGCGTCCTCACTTTCCCATATTGAATAATAGAAGATGCTGACAAAAATATATTATATAATTATTTTTGGGGTACAGCCGATTTTGGCATGAAAAAGGTCGAATCTCTGAATTTTTCGGCGAAACGGCCATTATTAGAACGGACAGGCGTTGCTATATAGCCGTTTTTATAGTGTGTAGAAGGGGAACGAATTTGAGCAATACAAAAAAATGTAGTGGCACTCATAAGTGCCAATATATGACCTCTGGCAATTGAAGTTCTTAAAAATCGATTTTCCAAATCATCATTGTGGGGAGAATGCTTTAGTTAGGCCTCCTTTAGAAGTTTTCTATGGCACGCGCTCATAGAAAGCGGAGTTTGATGGTAAACTAAATTAAAACATTTTGAGAAAATTGAGTATGATAAACGATTACACATATATTTGTCACAAAATCCATGATATTGGGGTCTCCAGAAGGGGGTGCTAGGGATGTCATATGGGTATTTATGCCCTGGTAGCATTCAAGGAGACTACTGCAGGACTCTTCTTCTTCTTCTTCTTACCTCTGACCGGGTATAGGCTATCCTAGTGTTTATTAGCCTATACCCCTTTGAAAGGACATTAGCCTAACCTAACAACCTTACCTAACCTATCCTAGAATTATAGGTGGGGGCTGCTGCCCCCACACCCCCGCTTTGACTTAGATTTTTGGTGTGTTTGTCTGTGAAGTGGGTATTTTTCAATTTGCTGATAACGAAAATCCTCCATGCGGACTATATGGAGAAAAATATGGCGAATCTATTGGTGCCTATTTTCCCTAATACATTGTTTCTAATAAGGCGGATATAGTGTCCTTGAAGATTATCGTTTTTTTTCCCCGATGATAAAAATTATATAGCAATGAAGCATATGATGATAGGAACCCAAAACTGATATTATAAATTTGTTACCTACAGTATATTGTTGCGTCTCCTACATATTGACCAAATGAAGTTCTTCCTTGTTTTTCAATAAATAGCAAAATATAGCTTTGTAGTTGATGTAAAGAAAATGATATTCATAAATTCGTTTCCAGAGATATACTTCCATAATTATAATTATAGGTGAAGGCCATGAATTTGTATGAGCGAGCTAGACTATGGCATCAGAGTGTACAACCTTACCAAATAACCCAATTTCGAAGACAAATGACAACCAAAGATAATTCTACGGAAGGGAGAGAAAAAACAAAAAAAAATCCCAGATTTGTTCAGGCCACGAGACGGAAATTAAGGAGGGAGTTCTACCAATTAAACCTGTGGGAAAAATGTTGGCCGTCCATTCTGTGATATAATAGGTGGTGGTAATGAATGAGAGAGAGAGAGAGAGAGAGAGAGAGAGAGAGAGAGAGAGAGAGAGAGAGAGAGAGAGAGAGAGAGAGAGAGAGAGAGAGAGAGAGAGAGAGAGAGAGACCGGTATCTAGATGGTTAGATTGAGTGATAAATAGACATATATATAGATATATAGATAGATAATGCAATGTAATTTACCTTACCTTAGAATAAAAGTAGTATTCCTTCAGTGTTTGGAATATCCCGCCTCAGGTCCCAGGAATCAGCTTCACCATATTAATGTAGATATTACTATTGAGTAATGTAAGTCCTATCATCAGGTTAAGTCACATTAAAAAATCTAGTAATGTGTCTATATTGTATCTTGTTTGATATATATATATATATATATATATATGGTATTGTTTTTCACAATTGATCCGGCCAGAACGCACGCCAGATTTTTCTTCGGCAGAGCACGTGTTACAGAACTAATAACACAACCTACAGTACACGCACAGCAGGCAACCACACACTGAACCTATTGAGTAGCGAGTGCTATGGGGGTGTATAGGGAGGGGGGGGGGGGGGGATGCGTAAATAAGAGGCAAGTTTATATACAGTTTCAGTTTCAGTTTCTATGGAGCTCGTCCTGGAATCTTTACGACTCTGAACCTCACGATTCTATACAGGACTGGCCATTCGTATCGGCACTAACTCAGAGAAGAAGAGTGTTGAGAGGGGAGAAGGGGTGTCGGGCGCTCATAGGTAATACAAATATTAAGAAATATATAATTATGTTAGAAGCAATTATTTTAAAGTTTTCGAAGTTTATACGATTATAAACAGCTAGGCCGTGGTGGTCAAGTGGTGAGCACGCTCGCGTGTGAATCTGAAAGACCCGGGATCGAATCCCTGCCACGGCGGACATTTAGTGGGTGCGGTAGTACGTCCTAGCATGTTTCACATGCTTGCACCCAGTCAGGGGACATCCTGACGACGTATACAGACTAAACACACATAATAAAGCCACTCCAACACCTTCCTCTCTCTCCAACACCCCTTCTCCCCTCTCAACATTCTTCTCTGAGCTAGTGCCGATAAAAATGGCATGGTCAGTCCTGTAAAGAATCGTAAGATTCAGAGTCGTAAAGATTCCAGGACGAGCTCATTAGCGGCGGATCCCCAGATCGACCGTGGTGATTGTCACCTAAACATCTACAACAGTACTACAAAAGTAAGCTCAGGAAGGATCTGTGGGAATGAACAGGGTAAAGACTATCTCCATTAACCCTCTGACTTCCACATCTGCATAAAATAGTCTAATAATAATAGCCAGAACACAACGAAACACTGCGTCATCGTATCTTGTAAAGGTTAAACAAGCGAACCACAAGAGAAGCTCCTAGTTGGCAGTTTAAACCGCGCTCCTTTTCAGATTTTATGACGTTCGGCTAATTAGTTTGGCAATTTTACCACTTCTTGAACCGTTTCTTTGTCAATATTAAGACTTTTCGTGTCATATAAGTATTGATATTTCCCTGGCGAGCGAAAGCGAGCCTGTTATTTAAGAGGAACCGGCCTGTGTGTGTGTGTGTGTGTATTTACCTAGATGTATTTACCTAGTTCTAGTTTACAGGATTTGAGCTAAGCTTGTATTGTCCTGTTCGCATGACTACTTGTATTCAATCTAGTGTGTGTGTGTGTGTGTGAATATGTAAACTTATAAATTCACGCACAAAGGGAGTGAGGGTCAAATTTATGGCTCCTGCGATTTAACCCTTTAAAGTTTATGACGCATTTAGAAAGTTCGTTCTGGCTATCATTGGACGTTTTATGCAACTTAGGAAGGATCTGTGAGCATTGAAAGGGTAAAGACGATCTATATCAACCCTCTGACTTCCATATACCCTTCCTAATCTGTTCCAGGGCAGTAATTCCCTTTCCAATGATCCCTTACCCACTCTAAACCACTGTTTGGACACTTGATCCTCAGTGTTTTGGAGGACAAGCAGCCTAGAAGAGTCACTAGATCTGTTGTTGCTTGATTTCCTTTGTATAATTATAGGCAGAAAACAGAGAAAATGCATATAGGATCTGGAAAGAGTTAATTCCTTGACCACAACAAGTTTCTTTGGAGGGAAGAGTAAAATCAGTGGTGGGGAGATCCTTCACTTTTTGTAAAAAAAAAAAAATGTATTTATTATTTTTCTAGTTTCCTCGCTAGGCCTCCATCAAGCTTAAATGAATCCCCCTAGACCCCCTTTCAAGATAAATTTTTACATTTTTCGGTAGAAAAATGTAAAGTAAAATTCGTTCAGACCCCTATAGGATCATGACGACACGTTTAATTAGCAGTTTATTCTGGCTATCACTAGACGATTGTATTCAGCGTAGGAAGGATCTGTGGGAGTCAAGAGGCCTAATTGAGTTGGTTTGGACCCCTTATATAGTTCTTAGAGGTCGTTCCTAAACTGCCTAAAATTGTCTAATGATAGCCAGAATAAACTACCAAAATGCGTCATAATCTTCAAAGGGTTAAGGGGACAGTGGATATTTTTGGGGGTCTACTGTATATATTTATATAATAATTTATTTATTAGTTTCCCCCCTAGACCTTCATCAAACTTAAGAAAAAAAACATCCATTAGATCCCCTTTCGAAATTTATTTGTACAATTTGCGGTAGAAAAATGTCACGGCCGAAGGCCGGTTCCTCCACAATTACAGGCTTGCTGTCGCTCGCCAGGAAAAAATCGACACCTAATGACGCGAAACGTCTTAATATTGACAAAGAAATGAGGCGAAAGGTCTTAAAATCAACAAACTAATGGGCTGAACGTCATAAAATCTGAAAACTAATGGGACTAAACATGAGAGAGAAAGGGGACCAGAAAAACGACCCATCCCCAATTAACCCTCTCCGACATATGACGCGATTTTGAGCCTATTGGGGATACTTTAAAGCCTTTGTTACCATCAGGGGTATTTAGAAACCTTTAGTTTAGTTATTTCAACCTCTGCAGTTGTCTTTGAGTTAGCTGTGGGCAGAAAACTAATTTTGGAGAGGTAATTATAAGAGTGAAAGAACTCTATTTCTTATTGCTAATCTGGCAACCTCTGCGTTATCAATGCGTGAAAGGGTTAATCTGCCGGGTTCTCCAGGTCTGAACACAAAGGCACTTGCTCGGAGATCGATAACAGCGACCTAATAATAACTCTTTCAAGATCCGATACGCGTTTTTCTCTCTGTTTTCTGGCTATAATTAGACGATTTTATTCAGATTAGAAAGGGTATATTGATGTCAGAGGGTTAATTGGGATAGTCTTCATCCTTATCATTCCCACAGACCCTTCCTAAGCTGTATACAATCGTCTAATGATAGCCAGAATGTGTCATAATCTTCAGAGGGCCCAAGAATATTTAGCAATGCAAAGATGGATGAACATTATGAATATGATAAATGAATGTATTGTTTATGTATTGATTTATGTATTTATGAGTATTGCCAGCGGATATTAACCCTCTGAGGATCGATGACGCACTTCCTGTTTTTTTTCTGGCTATTATTAGACGATTTTATTCAGATCAGGAAGGGTATATGGAAGTCAGAGGGTTGATTGAGAGAGTCTTTACCCTTTTAACACCTTCCTAACATCCTTCCTAAGCTGCATAAAATCGTCTAATGACGATTGCTAAAATAAACTGCTAAAACGCGTCAGAGCTTCAAAGGGCTAACTTTATCTCGAAAAATAGTGACGTGTAGGCCTATACCTTGAGCCTTCCTATAGATCCAAATTCGTAAATGGTCAAGTCCTGCCAAACTAATGGGGCGATTGTCTTAAAATACCAAATGTAATGGGGTTAAATACGAGGAAGAAGGGGGACCAGAAAAACGACCTATCTCCCCTTAGGTAAACAAGGAAGAAAGGGAACCAAATGTATATAGAAGAGATAAAGTAAGGTAACATTCTAATAACATTTACCTAGGTGACATCTGCATATGGTCTTTGTGTGTGAGAGAGAGAGAGAGAGAGAGAGAGAGAGAGAGAGATTGAGAGAGAGAGAGAGAGAGAGAGAGAGAGAGAGAGAGAGAGAGAGAGAGAGAGAGAGAGAGAGATCCAACACCTCATGACCTCAGGCAGGGCTTGATTACTTCCATGGCACACCTGAGAGTGTGCCTGTGTGTGGGTGGGTGTGGGAGAGAGTATGTGTGTGTGGGAGAGAGAGAGTGTGAGTGTGTGTGTGTGTGTGTGAGAGAAAGAGTGAGTGGGAGTGAGTGACTGTGCCTTACAAAGTTTTACAAGGTAGTTAGAGTTTAAAAATATGTGTTTATGTGTGTATATGAGAGAGGTGGGTGGGGGGGGGGGGGGACAGTACGATACAACACTAACACATTTATGTATGTACGTACGTATGTATATACTCAGGCCCACACCCCATAGCTGGGGGTGATCGACTCGAGACAGAGCCCGAACAGAAACAGCATTTATAGTTCCAATTCTTGAGGTCTGGGACCATTTTCGCGTTCCCTCGATTCTTTTTCTGTCTCATCTAGTAGGTAAATTTTTCAAGGGGAGGAGGATTCCTAGCCTCCCGACCCAGTAATGTTCCCATTAAGGGGAGACTGACCGTTTGTTTGGTCTATTAATTCATTTATTTATATATTTTTTTAGTTTCTTCCCTAGACCTACATCAAGCTTAGAAAAGCATCCCGTAGACCCCCCTTCAAGATAAATTTGTACATTTTTCGGTAGAAAAACATATATATACTGTACATTTATCTATCTATCTATTGCACTGTACATGCACTTTGCTGAATAGTAAAACTAATTAATGATAACTACAAATATTACTACAAAATATAACTACAAAATATATATAAATAAAATCATAACTACACAAAATTTAACTACAAAATTTAATTCACAATATAACTATAAAATATATTTACAAGATATAAATACAAAATAAACCTACACAATACAAGTACAAACATTCTAAACAAAGCTATAATTGAAAATAAAACAATTATTAAGTTTTTATTGCGCCCAGAACAACGCAAATATTTACACAAAACTTTCAGAATGTGGAAGCAAGTGAGGAAGTGTGTGTGTATGTGTGTGTGTTTGTGTGTGTGTATGTGTGTGTGTATATGTGTGTGTGTTAAGGGCATGGGGAGGTTTGTGTGTGTGTATGTGTGTGTGTGTTAGGGGCATGGGGAGGTTTGTGTGTGTGTATATATGTGTGTGTGTGCGTGTGTTAGGTGTGTGCGTGTGTATATATATGTGTACATGTATATGAGTACGTACTGTATGTGTGTGTATGGGTTCGTGGGAGAACTATATAGTAGGAATATATTGAAAAAGTTGAAATTGCTCTACCCAAGCCAATTGAGAGTTTCGTTCTATAAGGAAGTTGGAGCTGTAGATATTGATATTCAGCAGAATTACCTGTTAAAAAACGGTTGTAGTGCATTTATAAACGCATAAAACCCAATTCAACATACTCTTTAGCCATACAAATCTTACATAATTATTGCATTTCTATTTACCATGGATGTCTACAGCTCCAACTTCCTTATAGCCTGAAACTTTCGCCCATTTCTGTCAAAGTTGATACCTTTTCTACCAATTAGGTGTCGAGTCTTTCCTGGCGAGCGAAAGCGAGCCTGTAATTTTAAGATAAATCTCCCTCTCTCTCTCTTTCTCTCAGCTATCTATTACATTGAAATTGTCTCGCATGTATTACTTACTATTTCCCACCAGTATCTATAGTTATGCAGGGGATAAATAAAAGACTCGCTATTATTAACTTTTATTTTAATACTATTGCGTAATGTATCACAAAATTACATGAACTATACATTCTAGATACTGCATATGAACATGTAGGGTAAAATATCCCTAAACAAATAGTTATATATATATCTGTATGTACAAAATACTCACTCTGTAGCTCAAGAAATATTTAACCGATATCACACGAGCGCTTGTTCCCTCTACATTTATCCTCAACACTGGTCTGGCAGCTGAGTAGGCAAACTTTAAACACTACCATCTAAGTTAATCTACCATCATTCTAGTTTCCGATACCAGGGCAAAATATCCCAGAAAATTTGCTGGAAATCTACTGACGGTGGAAAGTTGACGATAAGACCGTTCGTGTGAAACCAGCAAATATATACCTTTCTAAACCGAGTGGAATCAACAGTATGTTTTCTTCGTCAACTATTATCATGCCCCAATACTTTGTTTTATATTTTGTCTATTCTCAGCTGATGGTAAATGGCAAAGCCCTCATCTTAAGGGGAGACTGACCGTTTGTTTGGTCTATTACTTCGTTTATTCATATATTTTTTGTAGTTTCCTCCCTAGACCTCCATCAAGCTTAGAAAAGCACCCCCTAGACCCCCCTTCTAGATAAATTTGTACATTTTTCGGTAGAAAAATTTCCCGGCTGAAGGCCGGTTCCTCTTAAAATTACAGGCTCGCTATTGCTCGCCAGGAAATAATCGACACCTAAATGGCACGAAAGGTCTTAAAATTGACAACAAAATAGAGAGAAAGGTGTTAAACTCGCCAAACTAATGGGCCGAACGTCTTATAATCTCAAAACTAGTGGGGCTAAACATTAGGGAGAAGGGGGTCCAGAAAAACGGTCTGCCTCCCCTTAATTACTCTGTTATTACGAAGATTATGAAGGGAAGTAGGTTGGTAATTTCGAGATTTTGGTAACATTTTGGTTGAGAGGCATAGTTTACAGGTATGATTCATCTTCATTCAATTATTTACTATCCCATATCCTTCCTAAACAGAGTAAAATCGCTTAACCCTTTCAAGCTCCAATACGCGTTCCTGTTCTGTTTCTGGCTACTATTAGACGATCTTATACAGATTACTAACGGTATATGGGAGTCAAATGGTTGATTGAGATAGTATTTACCCTTTTAATACCCACAGATCCTTCCCAAGCTGCATACAATCGTCTAATGATAGCCAAAATAAACTGCTAAAATGCGTCAGAGCTTCAAAGGGTTAACTATCTATCTATATCTATCTACATGCTCAGGCCCAATCCCCATTTTTCCTATTTTTATTTTCTATTTTAACGGAACCCAAAATAAATGGAACAGTTACATAGTCTATTCACTATAATTGGGCAAGACATCGTGTCCACTAATTTCTCGAAGTCGTAAACAACGCAAGTAATCCGAGATAATATTTCTACAATTTAGGAAGCGTCGACTAGAGAATAGGTGTACGAATTTACAGCCCATTTGCTCCAGCCCCTTTTGAAGTTACAGAGAGGTTCAGGATCACGATGTCTGGCTCGCTTATAATATACGGACTATACTAGGGCTAATTATAGTAGCACTGTATTGACAACGGTTCGCATATAGCTTCATCAGGACAACAAATAGCTCCCTTCATATGGCATTTATATTCATTATGTCTATTTTTCAAAGTATAGTTTTATCTACAACAGTTCTAACTTCATAATTAACTATTTTGTCATCCCTTCTTTTACAAAACAATTAAATCCTCGAACACCCTTTCTCAATCTATCTTTCCCCCATCCTACGATTTGAACTGCATTAAACCTGCGTGTTCAGGTATTTTGATTCTAATGAACATTGAACTTGGATGTATTGTTTCCCTTAAAAGAATCATGACGCGTTTTGACAGTTTATTCTGGCCATCACTACACGATATTATTTAGCTTAGGAAGGAATTGTGGAAGTCGGAGGGATGATTATTTACCCTCATAACTCCCACAGCTCCTTCCTAACCTGTATACAATCGTCTAATGACAGCCAGAATATACTGTCAAAAAAGGCATCATAATCTTTAAAGGTTTAAAGGGACACTAACTAAAGTGATCTTGCTTTTTGTCTTCATCTATCCATATAAAACAATCTTTATATTACTAAATGGTGACAAATTAAACACAGTTATACAATAACCGTTTAAACAGTCTAACTAAACTCTATGATTATATTTAACTAACTCAAATCAATATACAGCTTAACACAAACATTAAGGTTATTATTATTATTGTGTGTGTGTGTGTGTGTGTGTGTGTGTGTGTGTGTGTGTGTGTGTGTGTGTGTGTGTGTGTGTGTGTGTGTGTGTGTGTGTAAACATATTTTTGATTAAACATTACACAACGAACATATTATAGCAATTAAATGGACATAAAAGGATACAATACAAATACTAAACTAAATCACACACACACACATACATACAAGAACTCCCTCCCACTCTCTCTCTCTCTCTCACACACAAACACACACACACACACACACACACTTACACGAACGCCCTCTCCCTCCCTCCCACTTTTTCCTTGTTTATTACCTCTCCCTCTCTTACACACACACACACACACACACACACACACACACACACACACACACACACACACACACATACACACACACACACACTTTTGATACACAATTCGAGAGTTATATCGTCTGCATAAGCTTCAGAAACACGTGCCGAGTTATGGAACAAAAAAATAACAATATTATATAATTACAAGTGAAATATAAAACTCATTATTTCCATTATATTCACGAAAAACACATTCTAAGAAATTAACACTAACGTTTTATGATTACCTGGAAAAACTTATTGCATAAAATATACAGTATATATATATATATATATATATATATATATATATATATATATATATATATATATATATATATATATATATAATCAGTATTAACCTTATAATGAAAACAAAAAACTGAAAAAACATCACGTCAGTTTCAAATATTGAGTCCAATTAAGGAGAAAAATACTCTACTCTATAATTATAATGAAACACTTGCAAAATAAACACTTGCAAAATAAACAAACCAAAACTGGGACGACACAAGATAAACACAAAAGAACTAAACAAAATCGCTATGTGGAAATAACGCTTAATAAATATAATGTTGAAATAAAAGAACTCAAATGGTGAAGATATTAATAAACATTAAATCAGTATTATCCATTATATCGACCAACCAACACAAAGCTATGATAACAATAACACCTAAGTCATGGTGAAGTAAGCAACCAAAATGTACTCATGTCAGATTCCAAACAAACCTTAAGAGTTAAGGGGGTACGGCTTGGTTTTTGGTCTATATATTCATTGAATAATATATTTTTGAGTTTCCTCGCTAGACCTCCATTAAGCTTAGAAAAGACACCGGCCGAAGGCCGGTTCCTTCTAAAATTAGAGGCTCGCTATCGTTTACCAGGAAATAATCGACACCTAAAGGGCACGAAAGGTCTTAACATTGACAACAAAATGAGGCGAAAGGTCTCAAAATCGCCAAACTAACGGAATTGACGTCATAAAATCTCAAAACTAATATGCTAAACATGAGGGAGAAGGGGGTCCATAAAAAACGAGTACTACCCCCTTAAATACAGAAGACTGGTTACAAAATGCGACTTTCTAAGAGTTGTAATGAAAATGGCTGGTTAGTAGTACGATACACTCGGATGCCACAGTCTTTAACCCCCTCATAGATATTCCTGGACTTCACCTATTTCTAAGTATGAAAGTATATCTCTGGAAACGAATCAACTAATATAATTTTCTGTACATCAACTACCAAACTAAATATAATATATATTGAAAAAGTAAGTTCTATCCAAAAATCAGTCCAGATAGATATAATTGCATAAAGAGAACCATAAGAGTACACAAATCCGAGTGTACAGTCGCGCTAGTAAGTGATGTCTCAGCACCAAGTATGTTTTCATCAATAATTGGTATCAGCAATAGCTAAGCTTCATTTCTTCATATCGAGTGAATTATACAAACATGTTCCTACACTTACTCACCCTATTCAACATCTGAAAGACATAAATACAGCACAGAGCAAGCCAAACGTAATGACAGCTCGGACATGACTTATTAGCACGACCGTACACTGACCTATAAAAACTAATGAACTTATGTTTTTTCATTAAGCTAAATATAACCATCTAAACTGATTTACGCGTGTAATTTCATATACATCAAATGATAAAATGGATATATGTATTGCTGTATATATGATGTGCACTCATAAATAAAAATATATAATTATATTCGCACAAAATAAAACTATAATTGTCCAAGAACTTTTAAGAGTCAATGTACGTACGGTCGGCCAAATAAGTTATGTTTCCGCTGGCATTACGTTTTGCTCGCTGTGTACTGTAATAATGTCTGTCAGATGTTGAATAGCGTGTGTAAAGATAGGAACATGTTTGTATATCTCATTCGAAACTATGAATTAATGTTTAGATAGTGCTGATACCAGTTATTGATCAACATAGACTTGGTGCCGCGACATCACTGATTTGACCGACTGTACAGCCGCGTTAATAAGTGATGGCTCGGCACCAAGTATGTTTTCATCAATAATTGGTATCAGCAATAGCTAAGCTTCATTTCTTCATATCGAGTGAAATATACAAACATGTTCCTACACTTACCCACCCTATTCAACATCTGACAGGCATTAATACACCACAGAGCGAGCCAAACTTAATGACAGCCGAGACATGACTTATTAGCGCGACCGTACCTTTGATTATAACTGATCCGATAATCATATCCACTAAACCTAAACAACAACACAGCTACAACAAAGAAACTCACGCTAAACATATCATAACATCAATTAAGGGAGGGTCACCTGCATTTATTTCTCGCCTTTTCGTACTTTTTCTGGGTTGTATCCATTCGGCCCCATTCAGCCTACTGTTTAAAGACGTTTATCCCCATCCAAGTGTCGATTTCTTCCTGGCGAGCGATAGCGAGCCAGCATTCTATGGAGAAATCCTGCTTAGCCGGAGACATTTCTCTATCGAAAAAATTACAAATTTAGCCTGTTGGCAAAAACATTGACAAACATACGCTGGCTCCTTACCGCTCGCCAGGAAAAAAATCCGAAACCTGGATGGGGATAAACGGTTTAAAACAGTAGGTTGAATGGGGCCGAATGGATACAACCCAGAGAAAGAGAGAAAAGGAAAGAAAACAAAGCAGGTGACATCAATTAATATTAATCATACCAACATAGAACACAAGGCGTAACATTACAATTTGATTATGGGCGTAGGAGAATAAGGGGGTAGAGCTTTTTGTTTTGTTTTCCTCGCTAGACCTCCATCAAGCATATAAAAATACCCCCTAGAACTCCTTTCAGGATAAATTTGTAAATTTTTCGGTAAAAAAAAATCCCGGTCGAAGGCAGGTACCTTCTATACACCTAAATGGCACGAAAGGTCTTAAAATTGACAAAGAAACGAGGCGAAAGGTCTCCTAATCGCCAAACTAACGGAACGAACATCTTAAAATCTCAAAACTATTATGCTAAACATGAGGGAGTAGGGGGTCCAGAACAAGCGAGTCCTACCCCCTTAATAACCATTGAAGATGGACGACGTATTTCGTTTTCTGGATATTATTAGGCGATTTTATTCAGATCATAAAATTGTCTTAATAACAGCCCAAAGAAAACGAGAGAATCCGCCTTGATATACTGAAAGATATTAATAGAAGCAATGGTCACGACAAAGAAAATGGATTGTTTGAAAGAAAATGGATTGTTTGAAAGAAAATGAATTGCTTGAAAGAAAATGGATTCTTTGAAAAAAATTGATTGTTTGAAAGAAAATGGATTGTTTGAAAGAAAATGGATTGTTTGAAAGAATATGGAGTGTTTGTAATAAAATGGAATGCTTGAAAGAAAATGGATTGCTTGAAAGAAAATGGATTGTTTGAAAGAAAATGGAAAGGCAGAAGGAATAACTAAGCTAATATAGTTCAGAAAAGGCACACACACACACACACACACACACACACACACACACACACACACACACACACACACACACACACACACACACACACACACACACACTTCAACAACAGCCTTTCTTAGAGTGTTGGGGCTTGTAGGAAAAGATTAATAAGAAATCTATTGAAAATTTTCCACTTGCAAGTATCAGGCTTAAGGAAGTTGGAGCCTCCCCTTAACCTTAGTCCAACACTTGTTCCAATAGTTGTGGTGAGGATGATGATGATATAGTAGTCAGAGAGGTGGCAGAGATAGATAGAGAGATACTAAATTATATATATAGGATATACTCGAATGTGAATTAGCCATATGAACCATAGTGAATGTGAGTGTAGTTTGATTTATAGAGTAGCTTTAGACATAAATTTGCTCCAATAGTTGTGATGAAGATGACGAGATGAAATATTAGTGGAAGAAGTGACAGAGATAGATAGAGAGATACTAAATTATATATAGGATTGACTCGATTGTGAATTAGCCATATATGGACCTTAGAGACTTAGTGCGATTTATAGAGTAGCCTTTTGACTTGTGGAAGAGAAAGTTAGATAATGTAGACATACAAAGGATATAGGACATATTCAATTGTGTGTTAGTATAAGAACCTTAAGGGGAGATTTCCACTTGAGGGATTTTGTTCTTGACTCCTTTCTCCCTCATGTTTAGCCCCATTGTTTTTTTTATTTTAAGACGTTCACCCCATTATTTTGACGATTTTAAGAACCTTCGACCCATTTCTGTCAATTTTAAGACCTTTCGTGCCATTTAGGTGTCGATTTTATCCTGGCGAGCGATAGCGAGCCTGTAATTTAAGAGGAACCGGCTTTTAGCCGGGAAATTTTTCTACCGAAAAATGTACAAATTTATCTTGAAAGGGGCTCAAGGGGGTGTAATCTTAAGCTTGATGGATATCTAGAGACCAAACTAAAAACCTCCCCTTAAAGAATATATGTGTGTAGTGTTTTATATATACTGTATATATAATCCACCCTTATATATATACTCCACCCTTAGCCAGAAACTTGCTCCAACAGCTGAGGCGTGGATGAACTAGTGGTGGTGGAGGTGGTGGTGGAGGAGGCAGAAGCTGATGGTGGAGGGAGGGAAGAGAGAGAGAAGGAGGCGGGGGGGTCTAGGTTCACGTGGGGTAACTTGATGGAGCCTCTCTTGGGTCGCCATAACATCACCTCCTCCTGTTCTTCAACCTGGAGAAAAGAAAGAACATCATCTTACTCATGGCTCATCCAGACTGTTATGGATATATCTGCATCATTACTTACAATAAATCGATATTATATATATCCTGATTTATGCTCTTTGCTAGCTTAAGATCAAACTCTTGCGAGGAATGAAGTCTACAGGAATACCGAAAAATGGCACCAGTTGGCTACCCAGATATGGCACCGGCTGCACAACACTTGCTTGGTACTGTCTCATACAAACACACCATCCTACGAACGACTAACAGCAAGCAAGAGTAAGGACCAGCATATACTCCTGTGCGCTACTGACAATGTTGATGTTGTTGTTGTTGTTGTTGTTGTTGTTGTTGTTGTTATAGTTCCCCAGACTGTCTGGCCGAGCAGTCCCGAGTCCGGTAAACCGAAGCCATTCAGATGCTCGGGCCCCTGAAGGGGCCAGGGTGAGACGAGATCTGTCTCTGAGAAGGCAGCAGGGGAGGGGAACATCAGCCCACGGGCTTGCACCCCCGGGCCAATGCCCCCACCGTCCGCAGCCCACCTTGCAGTGCCAACCAATTGGGCGATCTCGCCAGCACCTATAAGGAAAAGTAGTACAGGAAAAGAGACATAGAAACGGCTAAGATTGGGTAGATGATGCCAAACCTTACTCTGGATAGGACCAGCCCTCACCCATGCTGACAATGTTGAATCAACTCCAAGTAGACTCCATGTATGTAAGGTTTATCAACTTACTACCTCATTCTCTCACCTGGTCTGGATCTGTGGAGGGTGTGAGGGGTGGGGGTAGTGGGGGGATGGGGTCCTGGTCCTCCTTGGAAAATCCCTCCTCACTATGTTCAAAGCCCATCAGGGAGAGGCGTCGATTAGTCTCCGTCAAGTGGGGATCAGTCTGCAGAAGTGGAAGCAAATTAGGATGGTGGATTGGGAGCATAGTCACCTACCTATAACTAACAAATTAAACAATCAACCAACCAAATACTCCTCCCTGGGATGCAAACACCTGACCACTGATCTGTTTTGGAGGTGGTAAGGTTGGGGCTTAGGTTTGACTTGGAAGCATCGTCACTTAGTTAACCCTTTTACTGCGGGAGCCATTTAAGAATGCCATGGCAATTTACTGCAATTTAAAGGCCATTAAAGCCTGTGGAGACGTGTGTGAGTGAGCGGGAGCGCTGCAGGCCCCCGTCCTCTCTCCGGCACGTCTGCCGCTGCACTAAGAGTCTAACCCTGTCTCGCGACATATATGCAGCACTGCCAAAGGCAAATGTAGCGCGACATTGCTAATTATTAGCGAATGTTGCCAATGTCTCTGATAGCTCATTCTGGTTTCAATTTAAAGCTATTTTCTTCTAGTTTTTCGCTGCAAACACTTAATTTCATTCAGGCACTTGCTTAAGCAATCGGGAGTGCCTGAATGTGCCCTATTATAGCGGAAATAAGCCTGTACTGAAAGGGTTATATACTAACAAATCAACTAACCAACCAGACACTCCTCTCCGAGTTTTGGACCACGTACCTGTTGTGCTGGCTCTGAAGCGGCTGAGGGTGTGGTAGCCTGTTGCGGGTGATTGGGTAACCTGGCGCGGGAGGGTAGTGGATGGGGCAGCTCCACTCGGGTGGGTTGATGTGCAGGGGAGGTCTTGTGGCTGAGGGAGTGGCTGTGGCTGACAGACTCATCATCACTGCTGCCCTCTGTCTGTAACTCCTCACCGCTGATCCAACTCTCGTCCTCCTCCTGGAAAAGACGGTTTGATCTTGGGTTAGAGAGTAAGTATGCTTAAGTGGGTAAGATAGGTTAAGTAAGGATTGATATGGTTATTTGGTGTACATATGACTGTAAATATGTGTGTGTATGACTATGGCTGTATGACTATGACTGCGTATGACTGAGTCCTCTTCCTGAAAAAAGGTTCGATCAAGGTTAGAGAGTTTTGGAAATTGAAAGAATACCGTTCATTTTTAAAGAAGAGAGCCGATGAACATTTATTAAGAATATGTAGAACTCCGCCAAATGTCCTTGGCCCACTTCTGTTTATCATATATGTCAATGACATAGATATTGGTCTGTTGAGTGTGATCTCCAAGTCTGCAGATGACATAAAGCTTGGAATGAATGTGAAAGACCCAAAAGGGGTTGAACAACTCAGGATGGACCTTAACAGAGTGGGTGAATGGTCGGAGACATGGCCGATGCCACTAAACTTGGAAAAGTGCAAGGTGATGCATATCGGCCAAGCAAACCCCAAGTCAGGTTATTTGCTATTGGGAATGCCTCTGGAAGTGACCGACTTGGAAACGGATTTGGGTTTTCTGATTAGCAGTGACCTATGGTTTTCCAAGCAGTGCATTAAAGTAGAGAAGAAAGCTCAAAACTGATTGTGAAATATTAAGTATAGAAATAAGGAAATAGTCCTCACAAGGAAAGATATAGAGCGATTGGAAAGAGTACAAGCTAGGGCTACAAAGCTTGTTCCATCGATTGGAAGACTGAGCTATGAGGACCGGTTGAGAGCTCTTGATCTCTTTCCGTTGGAAACGCGCAAACTCATTGAAGTTTTAAAATTACTTAATGGGTTTAACAAAGTGGATTATAGCAAAATGTTTTGCCTCAATAAGAATACAACATGCAACCATGGCTGTAAGTCAGAATTGAAACGGTTCAGCACTAGTATTTGTGGCAACTTTTTCACATATAAAATCTGTTCTACCTGCAACAAAATTCCTTCAGAAGTTGTAAACAGTTCTTCAGTAGAGCAATTCAAGAAGAGAGTAGATAGTATTGTGCACACTCCGTAAAGAGTGTAGTGCACTAAACAATCTCTAACCTTCCACTTCGAGTATCACCCCAAAATGGACCGCAAGGTCTCTTGTAACTCTCACCAATACCCCCGCAGGTCTCCGCACTATCAGTCTATTGATGGAATATTGAGTTAGGCTGAAGGTATATCTCCCTCACCTCTCGCTCTCGCTCTCGCTCTCGCTCTCGCTCTCGCTCTCTCTCTCTCTCTATATATATATATATATATATATATATATATATATATAGCTTTCTATCTATCTATCTATCTCTATTTCTTTCTTACACACACACGTTCGCACTCCCTCACACTTACTCTCTCCCTCTCCATCTCTCTCTTGCCAGACGTCATAATCCCCGAAGGTGTGGCCACGAATGAATCTCCCCCATACACCTCTATCCCCTGTCAGCCGACGTCCCTCCTCCCATCCAACACCGCTTGCACGCATATACCTCCCAACTCCATCCTTCCACCTCATTCTCGGTCTGCCTCGCCCTCTCTGTCCTTCCACCTCACTCTCGTCCACTCTCTTAGTCATTCTCTCGTTTCCCATACGTTCTACAAGGCCAAACCATCTCAAGGTGGGACTTTACATACTCTCTTAGTACCATATGTAGTGTTGTGAAGGTGGTATTTGTGGGCGAATGTGTATTTCCAAAGTGTGTGTGTGTGTGTGTGTGTGTGCTTTAGGTTGTGTGTATGTATGTATGCATGTAGTATTTAAGGTCAACGCCATTTGGGAGCAGTAATAGGCACAGAAGAATGCAAGAGAGACTATGTGCGAAAAAAGGTAGCGGAGTGGGTAAAGGAAGTGAAAACCCTGGCAGACATTGCGAAATCTGAACCACATGCTGCATATACTGCCTTCACATATGGTGTTAAGCACAGATGGACCTTTCTTATGAGAACAGTGCCTGGCATTAGACAGATGCTCCAACCGCTTGAAGAAGCAATCAGAGGAACATTCATACCGGCCTTAACAGAGATGGAAGGCGTCACGCAAGAGCTAAGAGATCTATTAGCTCTTCCGCCAAGGTTCGGAGGTATGGGGATCATAAACCCAGTGGAGGCGGCACTACATGAGTACCAAAATTCCCTTAAACTTACTACGTCTCTGACAGAAAAAATACGGGAGCAAAATGAAAATGATGAGGTGGACGAAGAGGAACAACGAAATGCAAGACAGGAAATTACAAAGAGCAGAGAAGAGAGACAGAAACATAGCCTAGAACAAAATTAAGAACAGATGTAGGGAAGAAACTGAAAATGAGAGTTGAGATGGCACAAGACACGGGGGCTTCAAATTGGCTCACATCATTACCAATAAAGGAGAAAGGCTTCAGTTTAAATAAACAAGAATTCAATGATGCCGTAGCCTTGAGGTATGGGTGGCCAGTTTCGAACCTGCCGCTGAAATGTGCATGTGGTGAAATAAACAACTCAGACCACTGTATGACTTGTAAGAAAGGAGGATTCATCTGTATCCGGCATGATGAAGTACGAGACATCACTGCACAAATGCTGGACGAGGTGTGCCATGATGTCAGAATCGAACCGGAACTTCTGCCTATGAACGGACAGCGCTTGGCCCACAATACTGCAAATACTTCAAATGAAGCAAGAGTGGACGTAAGTGCTCGAGGTTTTTGGACGAGGGGACAACGGGCTTTTTTCGACATCAGAATCTTCAACCCAAGAGCACAAACATATCGTGAGCGAGGACACAAGGCGGCATACTTGAGAAACGAAAGTGAGAAAAAACGCGCTTATGAAGAAAGAATTTTGAACAGGGATCAAGGAAGCTTTACTCCTCTGGTCTTCTCATCGTCGGGAGGTATGGGACCTTCTGCAAGTGTCTTCTATGCCAGATTAGCTGAACAAATATCGGAGAAAAAGCGCCAGCATAGAAGCCAAGTCATAACTTGGATGAGATGCCGGCTCTCTTTCTCTCTTCTCAGGTCTGCACTCCTATGTCTCAGGGGTACAAGGTCCTCCCAGCTACAGAGGACAAGAGTGAGAGACTTGGACTTTGAAATGGTCGTGGCGGAGGGACGAATTGGGGAATAACTAGGTTGATTGTAGGGAGGTACTGGTACAATAAGATAAACTACAATGTAACTAGAATAAGATAGATTGTACACCACTTTGTAACTGTCACCTTAACAACAACAAAAAACAAAAAAATGTATGCATGTATGTATGTACGTATATAGGTGTGTGTCATAACGTACACAACACAATACCCCAAATCCTCACAAACGCACATAACACAAAATAATTCCCCAACAAAAAACCCACCATTGATAAAACCAAAATAAAAACTTTCGATCACAATATCACTTTCATATCAACCTAAAAATTCTTCTTGTCATTATTCATCAAATTAGGGTACAAAAAAGACTAGCTGTATTTTTTGGGTGATGGAGTATTGAATGTTGAGTAAAATTTCTATTGTGATTCTCTATATTTTTTTTCTCACCAATGTGTGTTCGTTTGTACGTGATTTATAGATTCTGGTTCTGAGTGTGTGTGTGTGTGTGTGTGTGTAGTTGTTGTTGTTGTTGTTGTTCCCCAAGCTGCCTGGCCGAACAGGCCCAAGGCCCCGAGCAAGGCCAAGGCCATAACCGAGCGCCCCCACAGAACCCTCCCCGCCGACCACAATAAAGCCTGGGTGACCGAAGCCACTCCATGGCGGGGAGCTGAGGAGGGTGCGGAAATGCCCGGGAAACCAAAGCCCCACCCAGGGCCCTGTGTCCCTCAGCAATTATGAAGAGAAAGTTGAGGGGCAAGGGAAAAATGTGACGCTTTGGCTTCCAATCTGGGTAGATTGGGAGGTCAATCCATGTTAGAGATCTAGAAAATATATAAGTAAAAGGAACAGTCAGAGTAAGCTATGGGTATGGCAGAGATTGCTCAGTTCTCACTCTGATAGACCAGCCCATCACCACTGTGTGTGTGTAGTAGTAGTAGATAGTGTTAGTATCTCTTTCTCTTTCTCACACATTATCTCTCTCTCTCACTCACTCTCATTCTCAGTCTCTCTCTCTCGCTCTCACCTGTTCTTTCGCATTACCCCCTCTTTTTATGTCCAACAATGTAATGTGTCTGTCTGTCTGTCTGTCTGTGTGCTTTTATCTCTTGTTTCTCTTTTCCTCTTCGACTCAAAATCTCTCTCTCTCTTTTTCCCAACTTTTCTGACCCTCTCTCTCACTCTGCGCGCCTTTCATGTCTTTCAGTCCGGGAAGTTCTTTAATTCAGTGACCTTTCTGTCTTTAACTCTGTCTGTCTGTCTGTTTCTCTGTACATCTCTCTCACACACACACACACACACACACTCTCTCTCAGACACACACACACACACACCACTAATAACCACACACACACACACCACTAATAACCACACACACACCACTAATAACCACACACACACACACACCACTAATAACCACACACACACACACCACTAATAACCACACACACACCACTAATAACCACACACACACACACACCACTAATAACCACACACACACACACCACTAATAACCACACACACACACACCACTAATAACCACACACACACACACACACACACACACACACACCACTAATAACCACACACACACACACACCACTAATAACCACACACCACTAATAACCACACACACACACACACACCACTAATAACCACACACACACACACACACCACTAATAACCACACACACACACACCACTAATAACCACACACACACCACTAATAACCACACACACACAACACTAATAACCACACACACACACACCACTAATAACCACACACACACACACACCACTAATAACCACACACACCACTAATAACCACACACACACCACTAATAACCACACACACACACACACACCACTAATAACCACACACACACCACTAATAACCACACACACACACACCACTAATAACCACACACACACACACACACCACTAATAACCACACACACACACACCACTAATAACCACACACACACACACCACTAATAACCACACACACACACACAGAACACTAATAACCACACACACACACACACACCACTAATAACCACACACACACACACACCACTAATAACCACACACACACACACACACCACTAATAACCACACACACACACACATAACACTAATAACCACACACACACACACACCACTAATAACCACACACACACACACACACACCACTAATAACCACACATACACCACTAATAACCACACACACACACACACACACACACAGAACACTAATAACCACACACACACACTCACAGAACACTAATAACCACACACACAACACTAATAACCACACACACACACACACACACACACACACACACACATACCACTAATAACCACACACACACATAAATTCTGACGCGTGTACAATAACTCACATGGACTGTACAGCTGCCCACATGAGTTAGCACCCCCCCCCCTCCCCCTTTCCCATGCCTCGGTACCCAACCCAGAAGTTTAGGTAGGGAGGGGAAAATAATGGCATTGTATTAGGAGTTTTGTTTATTTATTATTGTGTTTTATTCCACCAACCAACTTCACCTCTAAACTCAATTAATGAAATCAACAAATACATGTGGCACTCCAAGGACTCGAACCTAGGATACTCACATTGAAATTCCGCGCAACTTATGCATTACGCTAGCAAGCCAGTATGGAAGGAAAATAGTATAAGTACACAGGTTACAAAGTACAAAGGAAAGCAAGCAACAATAGATACATTGATCCTCACGTGGCTGCTTGTACGGTGTCGCTTATAAGTCATGTCTCAGCTGGCATTACGTTTGGCTCGTTCTGTGCTGTATTAATGTCTGTCAGATGTTGAATTGGGTGGGTATGGGTAGGAACATGTTTGTATATCTCACTCAATACGAATAAAGACAGTTTTAGACATTGCTGATACCAATTATTTATCAAAATATACTTGGTGCCGAGACATGACTTATTTGACCGATTGTACTGTACCTAACCTACCTAGTCAATGTGGAAAATAAAATAAATGTTGGGAGACTATTCATTTGTAAAAGCAGTTAATTGGGGGTTAAAGGCTAGATATTTATCAAGGCTGTTTTTGAACGATTGAACACGGCTACATTCAATATAATTTCTAGAAAATATGATTGTATTGAGGGCATAGCTTGTTTTGTAGTAGTCAGTTCATGTGATTAATTAACGATTTAAATATATTCATTCTTGCAAATATATCAAAATATTCTTAATTAACGATTTATATATATTATTCTAAATATATCCCACTATTCTTACTTGTACGGTTGCGCTAATAAGTTATGTTCCGGCTGTCATTACATTTGCCTCGCTCTGTGCTGTATTAATATCTGTCAGATGTTGAATAGGGTGGATAAGTGTAGGAACATGTTTGTATATTTCACTCGATATGAATAAATGAAGCTTAGATATTGCTGATACCAATTATTGATCAAAACATAATTGGTGCCGATACATCACTTATTAGCGCAATTGTACGTGTGGGAGGTAATATAATATACCGTTTTAGTGTTTTCCCGTTGCGAGGGTAGTTTGTTTTCCAGTAGTCAATATACGTGGTTAATTAACACACAGACTGACAGACACATATACAAATACATTTTTTTTTATTTAGGTGAGTTACAAAGTGGTGTACAATCTATCTTATTCTAGTTACATTATAGTTTATCTTATTGTACCGGTACCTCCCTACAATCAACCTAGTTGTTCCCCAATTCGTCCCTCCGCCACGACCATTTCAAAGTCCAAGTCTCTCACTCTTGTCCTCTGTAGCGGGGAGGACCTTGTACCCCTGCGACATAGGAGTGCAGACCTGAGAAGAGAGAAAGAGAGCCGGCATCTCATCCAAGTTATGACTTGGCTTCTATGCTGGCGCTTTTTCTCCGATATTTGTTCAGCTAATCTGGCATAGAAGACACTTGCAGAAGGTCCCATACCTCCCGACGATGAGAAGACCAGAGGAGTAAAGCTTCCTTGATCCCTGTTCAAAATTCTTTCTTCATAAGCACGTTTTTTCTCACTTTCGTTTCTCAAGTATGCCGCCTTGTGTCCTCGCTCGCGATATGTTTGTGCTCTTGGGTTGAAGATTCTGATGTCGAAAAAAGCCCGTTGTCCCCTCGTCCAAAAACCTCGAGCACTTACGTCCTCTCTTGCTTCATTTGAAGTATTTGCAGTATTGTGGGCCAAGCGCTGTCCGTCCATTGGCATAAGTTCCGGTTCGATTCTGACATCATGGCACACCTCGTCCAGCATTTGTGCAGTGATGTCTCGTACTTCATCATGCCGGATACAGATGAATCCTCCTTTCTTACAGGTCATACAGTGGTCTGAGTTGTTTATTTCACCACATGCACATTTCAGCGGCAGGTTCGAAACTGGCCAACCATACCTCAAGGCTACGGCATCATTGAATTCTTGTTTATTTAAGCTGAAGCCTTTTTCCTTTATTGGTAATGAAGTGAGCCAATTTGAAGCCCCCGTGTCTTGTGCCATCTCAACTCTCATTTTCAGTTCTTCACTACATTCGGTGTTAATTTGTTCTAGGCTATGTCTCTCTTCTCTGCTCTTTGTAATTTCCTGTCTTGCATTTCGTTGTTCCACTTCGTCCACCTCATCATTTTCATTTTGCTCCCGTATTTTTTCTGTCCGAGACGTAGTAAGTTTAAGGGAATTTTGGTACTCATGAGGTGCCGCCTCAACTGGGTTTATGATCCCCATACCTCTGAGCCTTGGCGGAAGAGCTAATAGATCTCTTAGCTCTTACTTGACGCCTTCCATCTCTGTTAAAGCCGGTATGAATGCTCCTGTGATTGCTTCTTCCAGCGGTTGGAGCATCGGTCCAATGTCAGGCACTGTTCTCATAAAAAAGGTCCATCTGTGCTTAACCACCATATGTGAAGGCAGTATATGCAGCATGTGGTTCAGATTTCGCAATGTCTGCCAGGGTTTTCACTTCCTTTACCCACTCCGCTACCACATATACAAATACCAGTACACACACAAAGAGGCACACCATGAAGATGCATGCACTCACATACTGTACATCCATACACATACCGGTACACACACACATATACTGATACACACACACACACGCACATACTGATACACACATGCACACGCACATACTGATACACACACACACACACACACATACTGATACACACACAGAGGCACACACGCACGTCATACCGATACACACACACACACACACACGCACATACTGATACACACACAAGGAGGCACACACACACGCACATACTGATACACACACAAAGAGGCACACACACAGCCCGTAGCCTAGTAGGTAGAGCTCTCGTCTCACACACGAGGGGTCGGGGGTTCAATCCCCGGCTGGGCGGAGACAAATTGGGCTTGTCTCCTTTCATGTGTTAGCCTCAGTTCACCTAGCTGTAAATAGGTACCTGGAATAAGTGGACGACGTTGTGACGTCCCATCTGGGGTTGGTAAAAATGGTACAAGGCGAGATGGGTATCATATGGTTCACCTAAGCTGATGGCTACCTAAGCCTTCGGGCGAGACGGTACTGTCTATAGTGAGAATGGTACCATACAGATCCACCCTAAGCCTTCGTTTCTGATGTCGCCAATTGGCTAAAAATACAGACTACACACACATCCACAGCCATTCCAACGATACATATAACACCTACACATATAGGAGGCGGGAAATAACGAGCATGCTCACTCCCGCAATACAACTAGAGTAAGTACAACTAGAGTAAGTACACACGCACATACCGATACACACATACACACACACACATATACACACACATATACACACCTCCCCGTGGCGTAACTGATAGCGCGTCTGGCTCACAACCAGAAGGTCCCGGGTTCGAGACCTGGGCAGGGAAGAGACATTTGGGCAAGTCTCCTAACGGTGTAGCCTCTGTTCACCTAGCAGTATAAATAGGAACCTGGTATAAGTGGACGAAGTTGTGACATGCCATCTGGGGTTGGTGATCGGTTACAAGGCGAGATGGGTGTGAGACTGGTACCGTACAGATTAACCGTAAGCCTTCGTATCCAGATGTTGCCAATTGGCTAAAATACAGACTACACACACATCCACAGCCATTAACGATACATAAAACACTTAACATGCATTTCACGCATTACATTCCCAGTTAAGGAGGCGTGATAATAATGAGCTTAGCTCGCATTACGTGGATTCCCCTTGACGAAAAAGTAACTGAGTAACACCAGGGTTACCAAATGTCCAAATCAAGTCCGCTAGGTAGTAATAAATGCCGAAAATAGCTAGAATAACGACACAATCTCTACAATACCTCTCTAAAATGGCTTATACTGTATGTACAAAATATTGCTACAATTCATGTTGCTAGATGTCAAATTTGCCTCTAGATCGAAGTAAATACCTCTAGATCTAACGGGAAAGTAGCTAAATTGTCAACACACACACACATACACACAGACACAGACAGGCGGGCGTCTCCACTCGATCGTGTACAGTTGCATGTTTCAACGTGATGACTTACACATTCTGGCAAGTGCGTACACACACACACATACAGACACAGACAGGCGGGCGTCTCCACTCGATCGTGTACAGTTGCATGTTTCAACGTGATGACTTACACATTCTGGCAAGTGCGCACACACACACACACACACACACACACACACACATACACACAACTCTCCAACCCAAGAGTTAAACTTTATTCTCAGTCTTTCTTCTATTCAACTGCTGAGCTCTGGAACTCTCTCCCAGAATCAGTCTTTCCCTCTTCCTATGACTTAAATTGCTTCAAACTCCGTATGTCCAGGCATTTTGGCTCGAACGTCCCTTGATTTTGGATCTGTCACTCTTTCAACTCTGGGGGAGGCACTTGCTACAGGCACTTCTGCCTTTTGTCTCCCTCACTCACAAAACAAACACAAAAATAAAATCACGCACATACTGTACACACAGAGAGACACACATACACACACACACAGAACATACACACACACATACCCACACAGGCACACACACACGCATACACATTACACACACACAAACATACACAGAAACACACACACACACGTTGATTCTTTTAAACTTCGCCTAGACAAATATCTTGCATCAAACCCGCGACTGACTGCGTTTGTAAATGAATAACTTTATTTTATTCCCCCTCAGATTCATCAAGGATTATTGCGTATATATATATTACTAAGACGTTACTCTCTTTTTACCAGATATACGACAGATCACTTATAACTGTTATGTTACTAACCCATCTGTCCCCTACTAACTTCCTAATCCTGCCACGGATATTAGTTCCAGGGCAGTAGTTCCCTTTCCAATGTTCCCTTACCCACTCTAAACCACTGTTTGGACACTTGATCCTCAGTGTTTTGGAGGACAAGCAGCCTAGAGGGGTCACTAGCTGTTGTTGCTTGATTTCCTTTGTACTTTGTACAGACAGACAGGCGCGCGTCTACACTCGATCGTGTATAGTTGCATGTTTCAACGTGATGACTTTCACATTCTGACAAGTGCACACACACACATACATACACATGCAGACACACACACACACATACATACACACATATACTGTGATATACACACACATACACGCACACACATACAGTATATACACACACAAATCCACACACATACACAAACACACACACACACACACACACGCATACATACACACACACACACACACGCATACAGACACACACACACACACACACACACACACACACACCACAGTACATTATTAACGCTTAAGGGGAGATTTTGACTTTAGGGTATTGTTCTGGACCCCTTTCCCCCTCAGATTTACCTCTATAAGTTTTGAGATTTAAATTTAAGACGTTCGCTCCATTAGTTTGGCCATTTTAAGACCTTTCCACTCATTTATGTCGCTTTTAAGACCTTTCGTGACATTTAGGAGTCGATTTTATCCTGGCAAGTGATAGCGAGCCTGTAATTTAGGGGGAATCGGACATCTTACTGAATAATGTACAAATTTATCTCGAAGGAAGGAGGGTCTTGTGTTTTTTTTTTTTTTTTTTTTAAGCTTGATGGAGGTCTAGGGAGCAAACTAATAACGTCCCCTTAACCCCTTCTGTACCGGCGACGTCTTTTCAAACTCATTCTAGCTATATTTAGAGGATTTTCTGAAGATTAAGAAGGATCTGTGGTAGTGAAAAAGGTTAAGGGGAGGTATTTAGTTTGTTCCCTACTTTTTCATCAAGCTTAAAATTACATCCCCTAGACCCCCTTTCAAGGTAAATTTGTACATTTTTCGGTAGAAAAATGTCCAGGCCGGAGGCCGGTTGCTCTTAAATTACAGGCTCGCTATCGCTCGCCAGGAAAAAATCGACACCTTAATGGCACGAAAGGTCTTAAAATTGACAGAAATGGGGCAAAATGTTTTAAAATATCCAAACTACTAGGGCGAAGGTCTTAAAATCTCAAAAGCAATGGGGCTAAACATGAGGGAGAAAGGGGTCCAGAAAAAAAATCCCTCAAGTGGATATCATCTCCCCTTAAGTGAGAGAGTTCGAAGCCTGTTAATTCAATGGCTGGAGGTCCTTCTGAAACTGAATAATAGCGTCTGTCTGTCATCAAGTTAAGAAGACGTTGCCGGTACAGAAGGGGTTAAGATAGTATTCTTTGTCCTATCTAACTACACTGTATATTGCCTGATTCCGTTTTTTTTTTTTTTTTTTATCTTCCTCTCCTTTTCTCTCTTTACCTGGCTTGTATCCATTCGGCCCCATTCAGCCAACTGTTTTAAGACGTTTATCCCCATCCAGGTGTCGATATGTTCCTGGCGAGCGATAGCAAGCCAGCATTGTATGGAGAAATCCGGCTTCGCCGGGGAAATTTGTCTATGGAAAAATTTTCAAATTTAGCATGCTGTCAAAACAAAAATATACATATGCTGGCTCGCTACCGCTCGCCAGGAAAATATTGACACCTGGATGGGGGTAAACGTCTTAAAACAGTTGGCTGAATGGGGCCGAATGGATACAAGCCAGGGAAAGAGAGAAAAGGAGAGAAAGAGAAAAAAAAAACCAGTGACCCTCCTTAATACCCCATAAATGAATCGCTCCCATATTCTTCTGATCTCTGTCAACCGGCGCCCCTCATCCCACCAATTCTATTTGTGTAGCCTACCTCTTACTTCCATCTTTCCTCACTCTCACTCTCTCTCTCTCTCTCTTTTCCTCTGATCTATACATCCTCTTCTCTTCCTAAGCCAACCCTGTAGTTCATGTACTGTACCCTCTCTCTCTCTCTCTTCCTAAACCAACCCTTTATAGTTCACGTACTGTACCCACTCCCTTCTTCTTCTTCTTTTTCCCCTTCTTCTTCTTCTTCTTCTTCTTCCTTCTTCTTCTTCTTCTTCTTCTTCTTCTTCTTCTTCTTCTTCTTCTTCTTCTTCTTCTTCTTCTTCTTCTTCTTCTTCTTCTTCTTCTTCTTCTTCTTCTTCTTCTTCTTCTTCTTCTGGTCTACACATCCTCTTCTCTTCCCAGATCCTTTGTTAGCTCCCATCACATGTTTAGCTTTGTCTCACCCAGCTCTACCATTAACATATCTCAATCCTGCTTATTCTTGTTCCATCCCTACTTCCCGCTCACCCCTTTACCTGTACACACACACACACACACACACACATACACCCACCCACACACATACATAGTGACACACACACACACACACACACGCGCGCTTCTTGCATATCACATTTCAATATTAAAAAGGGATAGGCCTACTATATGAACGTGTAGTATATATGAATAATTAAAACACACACGCACACACACACACACACACGCGTACCCAACAATAGCCACACATACGTACACAAAACCGCACATGAGCACCCGTCTCCTCTGGTTAGTGCACACCCACAGGTCTCAACGTGCTCACCCCTGCACACACACACACACACACACAGGAAATACTTCAATACTCAAGGATATGAACCATTGTATTTGGATCTTTATATTGCATATTCTGTTAATACTACAAATATTTATACTATTACTACTAATAATAATATTGATAATAATTGTATTACTTTAAGGGGAGGTATTTAGTTAGTTCCCTAGACCTCCATCAAGCTTAAAATTACATCCGCTTGAGTCCCCTTCAAGATAAATTTGTACATTTTTCGGTAGAAAAATTTCCCGGCCGAAGGCCGGTTCCTCTTAAATTACAGGCTCGCTATCGCTCGCCAGGATAAAATCGATACCTGAATTGCACAAAAGGTCTTAATATGGGGTGAAAGTTCTTAAAATCGCTAAACTAATGGGGCAAACGTTTTATAATATCAAAAGCAATGGGGCTAAACACGAGGGAGAAAGGGGTCAAGAAAAAAATCCCTCGAGTGGAGATCTCCCCTTAAACTATTGGTATAATTATTATTGCTATATATATATATTAATAACACTATGAGTTTATATTTTAGCCTACTTTCATTGCATTGGAGGTGTTTGGTGTGTTGCGGTGAAATGAATACCCAAAATAGCTAAGTCATATTATTAAATAGTATTAACGGTCTTGGTGGTGTAATGGTTAGTTAAGAGGGGTTAAGGGGAGGTCTCCACTGGAGGGATTTTTTCTTTTTCTTGACACCCTTTCTCCCTCATGTTTAGCCCCATTGCTTTTCCGATTTTAAGACGTGCGCTCCATTATTTTGACGATTTTGAGAACCTTCGACCCATTTCTGTCAATTTAAAACCTTTAGTGCCATTTAGGTGTCAATTTTATCCTGGCGAGCGATAGCGAGCCTGTAATTTAAGAGTAATCGGCCTTCGGCCGGGACATTTTTCTACCGAAAAATGTACAAATTTATCTTGAAAGGGGCTCAAGGGGGTGTAATCTTAAGCTTGATGGATATCCAGAGACCAAACTAAAGACCTGCCCTTAAGATCTGTATGTGCTATGTGGTTCGAATCCCGGGAGGATCACACGCTGTCATTAATTTCATTGGGAGGTGTTTGATGTTGGGAGTGAAATGAATAAATTCGATTATAATGTGTTATATATAAATTAAGGAAGTAAATCTCTCCTACAAGTCTATTATCAGTTAGCCCAATCGTTATCAGTTAGCCCAATCGTTATCAGTTAGCCCAATCGTTATCAGTTAGCCCAATCGTTATCAGTTAGCCCAATCGTTATCAGTTAGCCCAATCGTTATCAGTTAGCCCAATCGTTATCAGTTAGCCCAATCGTTATCAGTTAGCCCAATCGTTAGCAGTTAGCCCAATCGTTAGCAGTTAGCCCAATCGTTAGCAGTTAGCCCAATCGTTATCAGTTAGCCCAATCGTTAGCAGTTAGCCCAATCGTTATCAGTTAGCCCAATCGTTATCAGTTAGCCCAATCGTTATCAGTTAGCCCAATCGTTATCAGTTAGCCCAATCGTTATCAGTTAGCCCAATCGTTATCAGTTAGCCCAATCGTTATCAGTTAGCCCAATCGTTATCAGTTAGCCCAATCGTTAGCAGTTAGCCCAATCGTTAGCAGTTAGCCCAATCGTTATCAGTTAGCCCAATCGTTAGCAGTTAGCCCAATCGTTAGCAGTTAGCCCAATCGTTATCAGTTAGCCCAATCGTTATCAGTTAGCCCAATCGTTCGTTAGCCCAATCGTTAGCAGTTAGCCCAATCGTTAGCAGTTAGCCCAATCGTTAGCAGTTTGCCCAGTCGTTATCAGTATTATCACAATGGCTTATAATGGGAGATTTACATGGATACCCTGACCCCACACACACACCATGCGATGCACGCCAGGTATTTTGGACTTAATTATAGTAGAGGAAAGAGGAATAACAGGATAGCACAGACAAAGAGGAATGACAGGATAGCACAGACAAAGAGGAATGACAGGATAGCACAGACAAAGAGGAATGACAGGATAGCACAGACAAAGAGGAATGACAGGATAGCACAGACAAAGAGGAATGACAGGATAGCACAGACAAAGAGGAATAACAGGATAGCACAGACAAAGAGGAATGACAGGATAGCACAGACAAAGAGGAATGACAGGATAGCACAGACAAAGAGGAATGACAGGATAGCACAGACAAAGAGGAATGACAGGATAGCACAGACAAAGAGGAATGACAGGATAGCACAGACAAAGAGGAATGACAGGATAGCACAGACAAAGAGGAATGACAGGATAGCACAGACAAAGAGGAATGACAGGATAGCACAGACAAAGAGGAATAACAGGATAGCACAGACAAAGAGGAATGACAGGGATAGCACAGACAAAGAGGAATAACAGGATAGCACAGACAAAGAGGAATGACAGGATAGCACAGACAAAGAGGAATAACAGGATAGCACAGACAAAGAGGAATGACAGGATAGCACAGACAAAGAGGAATAACAGGATAGCACAGACCAAGAGGAATGGACAGGATAGCACAGACAAAGAGGAATGACAGGATAGCACAAGACAAAGAGGAATAACAGGATAGCGCACAGACAAAGAGGAATGACAGGATAGCACAGACAAAGAGGAATGACAGGATAGCACAGACAAAGAGGAATGACAGGATAGCACAGACAAAGAGGAATGACAGGATAGCACAGACAAAGAGGAATGACAGGATAGCACAGACAAAGAGGAATGACAGGATAGCACAGACAAAGAGGAATGACAGGATAGCACAGACAAAGAGGAATGACAGGATAGCACAGAGACAAAGAGGAATGACAGGATAGCACAGACAAAGAGGAATGACAGGATTAGCACAGACAGACAACAGAGGAATGACAGGATAGCACAGACAAAGAGGAATGACAGGATAGCACAGACAAAGAGGAATGACAGGATAGCACAGACAAAGAGGAATGACAGGATAGCACAGACAAGAGGAATGACAGGATAGCACAGACAAAGAGGAATGACAGGGATAGCACAGACAAAGAGGAATGACAGGATAGCACAGACAAAGAGGAATGACAGGATAGCACAGACAAAGAGGGAATGACAGGATAGCACAGACAAAGAGGAATGACAGGATAGCACAGACAAACGAGGAATAACAGGATAGCACAGACAAAGAGGAATGACAGGATAGCACAGACAAAGAGGAATAACAGGATAGCACAGACAAAGAGGAATGACAGGATAGCACAGACAAAGAGGAATAACAGGATAGCACAGACCAAGAGGAATAACAGGATAGCACAGACAAAGAGGAATAACAGGATAGCACAGACAAAGAGGAATAACAGGATAGCACAGACACAAAGAGGAATAACAGGATAGCACAGACAAAGAGGAATAACAGGATAGCACAGACAAAGAGGAATAACAGGATAGCACAGACAAAGAGGAATGACAGGATAGCACAGACAAAGAGGAATAACAGGATAGCACAGACAAAGAGGAATAACAGGATAGCACAGACAAAGAGGAATAACAGGATAGCACAGACAAAGAGGAATGACAGGATAGCACAGACAAAGAGGAATAACAGGATAGATAGCACAGACAAAGAGGAATAACAGGATAGCACAGACAAAGAGGAATAACAGGATAGCACAGACAAAGAGGAATAACAGGATAGCACAGACAAAGAGGAATAACAGGATAGCACAGACAAAGAGGAATAACAGGATAGCACAGACAAAGAGGAATAACAGGATAGCACAGACAAAGAGGAATAACAGGATAGCACAGACAAAGGCTCTTACCCAATTAACCATCCAATTTTTAAGAGAGAGAGAGAGAGAGGTGTGAGAGTGAGTGAGATTGAGTGAGTGTGTGTGTGAGAGAGAGAGAGAGGTGAGATTAAGTGTGTGAGTGTGTGTGTGTGTGAGAGAGAGAGTGAGATTGAGTGAGTGTGTGTGTGAGAGAGAGAGAGAGAGAGAGAGAGAGAGAGAGAGAGAGAGAGAGAGGTGAGATTAAGTGTGTGAGTGTGTGTGTGTGAGAGAGAGAGAGAGAGAGAGTGTGAGTGAGTGAGATTGAGTGAGTGTGTGTGTGTGAGAGAGAGAGAGGTGAGATTAAGTGAGTGAGTGTGTGTGTGTGTGTGAGAGAGAGAGAGAGAGTGTGAGTGAGTGTGTGTGTGAGAGAGAGTGAGTGAGTGTGTGTGTGTGTGTGTGTGTGAGAGAGAGTGAGTGAGTGAGTGAGAGAATGAGCGAGATATTTTAACATGAAAAATGAACATACTGTAGATACATTGTCCACACAAACCTTACGATCCCAGCGAGGTGGTCAGGACTTATTCTAGTAGAGATAGCCAATTCGATCGCAAGGGAAAGTGGAAGGAAAGGATAACAAAGAAGAGAGAGAGAGAGAGAGAGAGAGAGAGAGAGAGAGAGAGATAGAGAAAGAGAGAAGTTTAAATATAATTGTTTCCAGAAATATACTTCCATCAATAGAAATAGATGAGGTTCGCCAATTATTAAGAGTAACTGTACTACTGGAACATACAGATCACCTCACAAAAAACCCTGGCACTTGATGGAAGATTTAAGGGGAGGTTTTTAGTGCGTTTCCTAGACTTCCATCAAGCTTGAAATTACACCCCCTTGACCCCCTTTCAAGATAAATTTGTACATTTTTCGGTAGAAAAATGTCCCGGCCTAAGGCCGGTTCTTCTTAAATTACAGGCTCGCTATCACTCGCCAGGAAAAAATCGACACCTACATGGTACGAAAGGTATTAAGAGTGACATAAATGGGGTGAAAGGTCTTAAAATCGCCAAACTAATGGGGCGAACGTCTTAAAATCTCAAAAGCAATGGGGCTAAACATGAGGGAGAAAGGGGTAAAGAAAAAAAATCCCTTAAGTGGAAATCTACCCTTAAATTGCTAATCTACAATTGTGCATTCCGCTACGCTATCTATTATATGCTACACCTCCCCCTAAGCAATAAGTAGCCTAATATAACCCACCTATCCTAACTAACCTAATTTGAACCAATATAAAGGTATTATCCTTATTGATAATGTAATCCAATGTTTTATTCAACTGCTGAGCTCTGGAACTCTCTCCCAGAATCAGTCTTTCCCTCTTCCTATGAATTAAATTGCTTCAAACTCCGTGTGTCCAGACATTTTAGCTCAAACGTCCCTTGATTTTGGCCCTGTCACTCTTTCAACTCAGGGGGAGGCACTCGCTGCAGGCAATTATGCCTTTTGTCTCCCTCATTCACATGGACAAACAAAAATCCTGACTTAACCTCATTTAACCTCACTTCTTCAAGGTAATGTGTTTGTAGTTCGATCTTCCCAGTGACTATCCTAAAAGTAGATCATACTTTTAAAACCATAGCTTAGAGAGAGAAAAACATAGCTTAGAGAGAGAAAACCATAGCTTAGAGAGAGAAAACCATAGCTTAGAGAGACAAAACCATAGCTTAGAGAGAGAAAAACATAGCTTAGAGAGACTGACCAGATCTACCTGCCAAGTTTGGTGCAAATGTGTCCTTTTTTACATGGAATTACAGTACTGTTCGTGCTTGTCTATCATACAGTGTAGTTGGAAGTTCATACAGACAAACCTAAACAAACGGAATGACCCTGTAATAATAAACACCTTGCTTCACAGTGTTGGATAACGTCAGTGATGATTTATCTCTCTACTTATCAGAAGTTCATTCCCCTTCAGGTGAATTTTACTTCCTGTATAGTGTATGGTGTATAAACTATATATTAATATATATATATATATATATATATATATATATATATATATATATTCGGGTGTATATATATTTATATATATATATATATATATATATATATATATTTATATATTACTTCCTGTATAGTGTATGGTGTATAAACTAACCACCCTCTGTACCCCTAACCACCCTCACCTCACACGCAACGAGTTAGAGAAACACACCACCATACTCGATAAAGAAAGTGACCCAAGGAGATTACCTATACTCGAAGCTTTATATATCCAAGCCTTACATCCCAACATCAACAACCAAACTCTGGACCTTCAGATCCTTCCTTCTGCCAAAAGGCACTACCCTACAGGACCTAACACCCCTCCTCGCCCCCCGGTGCCCTTGACGCAGCCCCCCGCGCTACCTCCTTCAGCTTCGTCTTCTGCAGGCGCCACACAACTTAGGCCACGCCCCTCGACACGCAGCCAATCAGCTTCGACCCCACCTACTGACCACCATCCCGCATCCAGTGCGCATGCGTGAAGCGGTTAACCCCTTTCACTCTCCTAATTTACGCTTCCACCAATAGCAGACTTTTGCCCCCTGTTTTCCGCCTCCTCTGATCCTCCACCCTCTATATATACCCTTCCTGTTTACCTTTTATATCATTCCTTCCTTACTTGATAATGCTGGTTGTCCAGTGAAACGCGTCGTATATCCTGTATCATCATGTACATTTATGTAACCCTGTACCACCATGAATTTTGCTCATCTCCTTCATCTACTTCCTGCCACCCAGCGAAAACTCATCAGAGACCTGGAAACTTTGAATAATAAAATTTCCAACGCAGAAATTGCCATTTCTTTCAACCTCGTATGTATTAAAGAAAATTTATTACCTGGCTTTACTAACATATATATATATATATATATATATATATATATATATATTACTTCCTGTATAGTGTATGGTGTATAAACTATATATATATATATATATATATAATTTATATATAAATAAATATATATATATTTAATTTAGAATTAGAAAATTCAGACTGCGAGAAAGATCTAGGTGTGTTTGTTAGCAATGATTTGAAGCCTAGAAAACAGTGTATAGGCGTTCGTAATAAGGCAAACAGGATTCTCGGGTTCATCTCTAGGAGTGTGAGTAACAGAACTGCTGATGTTATCTTAAAACTTTTTGTCATAGTGAGACCTCATATGGATTATGCTGTCCAATTTTGGTGTCCTTATTACAGAATGGACATAGATTCATTGGAGAGAGTACAGCGTAGAATGACAAAATCCATAATATTAGAAATCTTCCGTATGAAGAAAGGTTGAAGAATTAGGTTACATTCGTTAGAGAGACGCAGAGTTAGAGGGGATATGATAGAGGTGTTCAAGTGGGTTAGTGGGATTAACAAAGGGGACATGACAAATGTACTAAAGCTCAGTGATAGCGAAAGAACTCGTACCAATGGTTTCAAATTAGATAAATTTCGTTTCAGAAAAGATATAGGCAAATATTGGTTTGGTAACAGAGTTGTAGATGGGTGGAATGGACTACCAAGTGCTATAGTGGGATCTAAAACTGTAGGGAGCTTTAAGATAAAATTGGATAAGCATATGGACGAGAAGGATTGGGTGTGAAGGGGGATCAGCCGGGTTGGGCCAATCAGCGCTCTGCAGACCCCCACAATCCTGCGTTAATCTCTAACCGTTTTGGTAGGATGATCCTCAGGGTATTAGAGTGTTGAGCCTATAATTGGGCTTTGTAATTGATTTGGGGTTGTGTGGGACAGGGATCTGCCTTGCTTAGGCCAATCGGCTTTCTGCAGACTCCCATTTTCTTATGTTCTTATGTTCTTATATATATATATATATATATATATATATATATATATTTTACTTCCTGTATAGTGTATGGTGTATAAACTATATATATATATATATATATATATATATATATATATATATGTATATATATATATTACTTCCTGTATAGAGTATGGTGTATAAACTATATATATATATTTTGTATAGGCTGTACCGATGGAAAGTTGTTACCTCCGCAAATATCATCGTCATCATCATCCTTCATTTCTACTGTATATATATTGTTTTATGAGTAGAACCGACGTATCGTAATCAAGGAGGTATTGTTAAACACCCTGGGTCAAGTAAAGAGTCAGATTATTTTATTTCCATTAAATATACAATGGCTGTTCATACAGTTGTAACATCTTAAACAAATTACATAATACATAGACACTTAGACTATCTCCCCGGAATGAGCCGCAGGATCTTTGTAATACTAACCATTCCCTGTGCTCCTAGAGATTCAGATTTAGATTCATATTATTTTCTTCTGTTAATTATGCAACGGCTGTTCATACAATTAATTAATTTTAAACAAATTACATGATGCATAATACATTAACAGTGTCGTACAATTATTACAAAAATAGGCAATGGTATAAATCAACCTAATACATAAGTTAATACAGGCGGACATAATCATGATCCGGTTCGTTGTGCACTGGGAGCTAAGGTGTCTTGAGATCGCCTTGTACAGTACCTATACACAACGAACGTATTATAGTCTGCATGGTTGGTATCGAGAGAGAGAGAGAGAGAGAGAGAGAGAGAGAGAGAGAGAGAGAGAGAGATAGTGAGCGTTATAGTGATATACAACTCTGTAGCCTTAGGATTATTATAAAATGTATTTAGAAACTACCATTACGGTGAGAGTAGGAGTGGGAGTGAGAGTGAGTCATTTGGTCGGGGAGGTAAAGGGGGTGTGACGACTTCGGAATGGTGGGTTTTGAGTGAAAGTGAAAGTCGGGAGAGAGAGAGAGTTAAGAGTTTACAGATAAATGACTCCTACCAGAAATACGTTAAACATTATATAAAATAGATTAGAAATTAGAAATAGATTAAAGATATATAGAAATATATAGAACGTGATCACTTCTCACTCTATATGATCTTCTAAAATGTGCCTCTTTAGTCTGCCCTTGAATACTGGCAGGCTATTAGTGTCTTTGACTATGTTGGGCAGGGCGTTCCATACCGTAGGCCCCAATACTTGCAGAGAACTTGCCCCATAGTCGGTTCTGGCTCTAGGAACATACAGATCGTTCTGCTGTCGTGTGGTGCTGTTGGAGATATCGTTTATGGTAGGGAATTGAGAGAACCAGTTAGGATATATATTATTTTGTAGCTTAAAAACAGTTACTGCTACATCAAAGGTGAGCTTTTGGGATATTGTCATCCATTCTAATTGATCAATAATAGGGGTAACGTGATCATACTTTTATGCTCCTACAATTACTTTAGATGCAACATTTTGCAATTTCTGGACATTATGGAGAAGTGTGTGATTAGTTTTTCCGTATATCTCCAAGCAGTAGTACAAGACAGAGAGAGCTAACGACTGGACCACAATTTTCCTAGTTTGCATGTCAAAATTATCCTTAATTCTATTGATATAAAACAGTATTCCATTGACCTTCTTAGTCGTTTCGTTGATATGTTTTTCGAAAGTCATATTACTATCGATATGAACACCAAATTTTTTTACATGTTTACATGGAATAATGTTAGAATTGTCGATGCGAATAACAGTATCATTAGGTATCCTCTTAATTAGCTGCCTAGATCCTATTAATATACATTGTGTCTTATTTGAATTTAGCATTAACCCATTTTTACAGAAATATTACTTGGCTTTACATATTGTTGTCTCTGCTCTCCTGATCAGATCATGCAGCTCATCTACAGTACCATTGTGTAATAGTTGAGTGTCATCGGCATACTGAATTAATAGGCAGTCATTTACATCATCCTTCATGTCATTAACAAACATATCAAATAGGAGGGGTCTCAGAATTGATCCCTGCGGAACTCCATAAGATTTTTTAGTGGAAGATGAGATGTAGTCATTGATGCATACTGACTGGGTTCTGTCTTTAAGATAGTTTTCGAACCAGAATATGTCAATTTTGTGATCCGTTAGTTTCTTTAAGAGAGTTTTATGGTTTATGCTGTCGAAAGCCTTTGACAAGTCACATAAAGTCAGCAATGAATTGTTGTTATTATCTATATTCCTATATATTTCATCAGTTAATACAGTAAGGGCAGACTCAGTCGATAGTAAAGAGCTTGGGTAGTCGTAAATGTGGACCCTACTGTATAATATAGTTACGACCAGGTGAGGGTGTCTAAGAGGGAGGTATATAGCGGTGGCCGAACTCTCCTAAGGTGTGTTTACATGAGCGGCGGTGGTGATGTCATAGCCGCCTCAGACAGCGTGGAGGAAGAGGGCAAGGAGGCAGGGGAGGGTGTGGGAGGAGGAGGGTAGGGTGTGGGAGATGATGGAGGGGGAGCTGGAAGGGAGGGAGTAATTGTAGATAGGAAGGGTGTGGGAGGAGGGGGTAGTGGGAGGAGTGAAGGTGTGGTAGATGCTAGGTAGGTGGGGGAGAGTGATTATTGATAGGGAGTGAAGGTAGAGGGAGTGAGATAGAGGAAAATTTAACGATGGGAGCTGGTAGGGAGGGTGAGAGGGGGTAGGGTGCGGGAGATGATTGATAGGTAGGGGGGGAGTGGTTATAGATAGGGAGGGAAGGTAGAGGGAGAGAGAGAGAGAGGAAAATATCAAGATGGGAGCTGACAGGGAGTGATGATAGATTGAGAGGGAGGGGAGAGAAGGAGTGAGGGAGGGGGGGAAGGGAGGGAAGAAGAGGAGGGAGAGTGTGTGAGAGTGTAAAGGGATGGAGGGAGTTAACAGAGAGGGATTGGGGAGGGGAGAAGGAGTGAGGGAGGGGGGGAAGGGAGGGAAGAAGAGGAGGGAGAGTGTGTGAGAGAGTGAAGGGATGGAGGGAGTTAACAGAGAGGGATTGGGGAGGGGAGAAGGAGTGAGGGAGGGGGGGAAGGGAGGGAAGAAGAGGATGGAGAGTGTGTGAGAGAGTGAAGGGATGGAGGGAGTTAAGGGGACGTGGGTCGTTTTCTGGTCCCCTTTTTCTTCATGTTTAGCCCCATTAGTTTCAGATTATAAGATCAACCCATTAGTTTGACGATTTTAAGACCTTTCGCCCCATTTCTTTGTCAATATTAAGACTTTCCGTGTCATTTAGGTGTTGATATTTTCCTGGCGAGCGATAGCGAGCCTGTAATTTAAGAGGAACCGGCCTTCGGCCAAGAAATTTTTCTGTCAAAAAATGTACAAATATATCTTGAAGGAGGGTCTTGACCGGATGTTTTCTTAAGCTTGATGGAGGTCTAAGGAGGAAACTAAAACCATAATTAAGGGGAGGTATTTAGCTTGTTCCCTAGACCTCCATCAAGCTTAAAATTACACCCCCTTGAGCCCCTTTCAAGATAAATTTATACATTTTTCGGTAGAAAAATGTCCCGGCTGAAAGCCGGTTCTACTTAAATTAGAGGCTCGCTATCGCTCGCCAGGATAAAATCGACACCTAAATGGCATGAAAAGTCTTATCACTGACAAAAATGGGTCGAAAGTTCTTAAAATCGTCAAAATAATGGGGCGAACGTCTTAACATTAGGAAAACAATGGGGCTAAACATGAGGGAGAAAGGAGTCAAGAAAAAAAATCCCTCAAGTGGATATCTCCCCTTAAAGGATACATACATGATCAAATAAATACGCCCATCCCCCCTTAACAGTGAGGGAGGGAGTGTGTGTGTGAGAGACAGAGGAGTACAAAGGAAGTCAAGCAACAACAGGAATAGCGACCCCTCGAGGTTGCTTTCCCTCTAAATCACTGCTGCTCAAAGTGTTCAACGGTGGTTCAGAGTTGGTAAGGGGTAATTGGAAAGGGAAGTACTGCCCTAGGACTAATGTCACAGGCAGGGTTAGAGGTTGTTATAGTAGGGGACGTTGTGACCCCCGAAGGGCTGGACACTAACGAATCACCCCCATGCATCTCTGTCCCAGGTCAGTTGATGCCCCTCCTCCCATCCAGCACCGCTTTCACGCATATACTTCTTAACTCCATCCTTCCACCTCTCTCTCGGTTTACATTGTTTCTTTATTTATACATGTAATGATCCTCGACATTTTTCATTTGCAAATGCAGTCAGTCGTTGGTTTAAGGCAAGGTGTTTGTCTAAGCAACGTTTAAAGGAATCAAGGTGATGAAGTCTATAACATCTCGAGGAATTCCATTCCACAAGTTGGCAACTCGATTGAAGAAGAATTTCTTAAACTCAAGTGAGTTAAAAGATTTACCAATTATTTTGCAACCATTTCCCCGCGTGTAATGATTGCTCGATCGTAAAGTACTAATTACAGTTCATGTTGATGCCTTTGGTAATTATGAACACTTGAATGGGGTCGTTTCTTAACCCGCCCAGCCCCGGCTAGTTTTGTAATGTTTGTTCACCAGAACCCGGCCGGTTTTCAATTTTTTTTTTATTCCAGAAACAATAGCGAATGGGTTAGGAATGAAGGAAAAACCACGAAAAACCGCTCAAAAAGCTTAAAGAATGGTCCTACAGAGCCAACGAAAAAGTATTTTACAAGAGTAAAAAATTGAAGGCAATTACCCCCAAAAACCAGGTTATTGCGCGCTCACGCGCACGCACGTGGACTTTGAGAGTTTTCAACCATCGGCACGGTTGCGTGGGATACGTACACAGTTCCCATACAAATCTGAGCCCTCTTGAGTGGCTACACCTGAGGTTACGGTCGGCGCAATTAGGGTGACGCGCCAGGCGCGTCTCTGGGGCTGTGCGTTACATACATCGCCGACGCGTCAGGCGCGTCGCTGGGGCTGTACGGGTTAATCTGAGCTGAGTTAGAGGAACTAGCTTTAATTCTCTAAGATGCTCTTCGTACGGTTTGGTTTTAGACGATTTAATTCAGCCGAGGAAGACATCGTGGGAGTTAGAGGGTTAAGGGGGGTGACCTGCTTTTTGTTATTTCTGTCCTTTTCGCTCTTTCTCTGGCTTGTATCCATTCGGCCCCAGTCAGCCAACATTTTAAGACGTTTATCCCCATCTAGGTGTCGATTTCTTCCTGGCGAGCGATAGTGAGCCAGCATTATATGAAGAAATCCGGCTTCGCCGGAGACATTTTCTATCGAAAAATGTACAAATTTAGCCTGCTGTCAAAGAAAACTAAAAATATGCTGGCTCGCTACCGCTCACCAGTAAAAAATTGACACCTGTATGGGGATAAACGTCTTAAAACAGTAGGCTGAATGGGGCCAAATGGATACAAGCCAGAGAAAGAGAGAAAAGGACAGACATACCAAAAAGCAGCTCACCCCCCCCCCCCCCCTTAAATGAGATACTTTGTCCTCTTTTGATTCCTAGAGATTCTGTTCAGCTGCATGAATTATATATACATTAATATATATACATTAATATATATACATTATTATATATACATTAATATATATACATTAATATATATACATTATTATATATACATTAATATATATACATTATTATATATACATTAATATATATACATTATTATATATACATTATTATATATACATTATTATATATACATTAATATATATACATTATTATAATACATTATATATACATTAATATATATACATTATTATATATACATTAATATATATACATTATTATATATACATTAATATATATACATTAATATAATATATATACATTAATAAATTAATACATTTATATATACATTAATAAATTAATACATTTATATATACATTAATATATATACATTAATATATATACATTATTATATATACATTAATATATATACATTAATATATATACATTATTATATATACATTAATATATACATTAATATATATACATTATTATATATACATTAATATATATACATTAATATATATACATTATTATATATACATTAATATATACAGTATATATACATTAATATATATACATTAATATATATACATTAATATATATACATTAATATATATACATTAATATATATACATTAATATATATACATTATATATACATTAATATATATACATTATTATATATACATTATAGGGGAGGTGTGGTGGAGTGGTCTTGCCACTGGCCTGGTAATCCAAAGGTCCCGGGTTCAAATCCCGATGTATCAATGGGAAGATATTATTGGGATGAAATTTGTGCTGTACCTGGTATCAGTGCATTACCACAAGCCCACCGAAACGTCAATAAAATACCCTCATTGTTCCCTGATTAAATAGCACTGTATGAATATTCCCATATTCAAAATATGCTATAGGGGTGCAATGCCTGGTGAGTTATCTGCTCAACAGGTGGCGTTGTGTGTGTAAGTGTGAGAGTCCGAGTGTAGGGGGTGAGACAGTGAAGCACAGGAACGAGGTGGCTTCAGAGATGGGGTCGTTTCGGGCCATGAGTGAGCACCGTGCCTCATGTGAAGGAAAGATGGCAGGTGCTCGTTGTACTCTACGTGCTTCACATGTCTCACTCCCTAGACTGGAACAAGACCTCACGGGCTTCACTGTTCATTGTAAAGCGGTGAATGTTAAGGCTCTCAGCCTATGCCCGAGAGGAAGTAAGTTGGAATATAGAAAAAAAAAAAATATATATATATATACATTATTATATATACATTATTATATAATTATACATTATTATATATACATTATTATATATACATTAATATATGTTAGGTGCTCAAGACAGAACAAGAACCCCCCCCCCCCTCCCCACCTCCCGATGATTTTAGCATAAAGCCGTACCGGTATATGCTGCATATAAACAAAATGCTTATGTTTGCCATTGTGTCGTAAGCGCTAGAGAAGAATGCGTTACTCGAGGACAGCCTGGCTGGTCCGCGGTCTGAGGTAAGAGAGAGTTACAAGGAGTTACAAGGAATAGTTAGTATCTCAGAGCCCTTGCGGTCCATTCCGAAGAGATACTCGGAGTGGAAGGAGAGAGAGACTGTTTAGTGCAATACTCTTTACAGAGTGTACACAATACTATCTACTCTCTTCTTGAACTGCTCTACTGAAGAACTATTTACAACTTCGGAGGGAAGTTTGTTCCAGGTAGAACAGATCTTATATGTGAAAAAGTTTCCACAGAGAGAGAGAGAGAGAGAGAGAGAGAGAGAGAGAGTGAGAGTGAGTGTGTGTGTGAGAGTTGAATTGACTTAATAACCTTTATTTACCGCCCCATAGAGTGAATGATGCGGGCAGACAATAATAGAGTTTGATGCAATGATTGTTTGATACGAGAGAGAGAGAGAGAGAAGGAGAGAGTGAGAGTGAGAGTTAGTGGGAGAGAAAGAAAATGTGTTAGTGTGTGTATGTGGGGGGTGAGTGTGTGTATGTGTGCGAGTGTGGTGAGTGATGTATATGTATGTATGTATGTATATATATGTATGAATGTATGTATGTATGTATGTATGTGTATGTGTGTATGTACTGTATGTATATATATGTATGAATCTATGTATGTATGTATATGTATGTATGTAAGTATGAATGTCTATGTATGTAAGTATGTATGTATGTATGTATATATATATATGTATGAATCTATGTATGTATAATATGTATATATGTATGTATGTAAGTATGTACTTAAGTATGTATGTATGAATGTATGTATGTATGTATGTATGTAAGTATGAATGTCTGTATGTATGTAAGTATGTATGTCTGTATGTATGTATGTATGTATGTGGGTAAAGGTAAGTCAGGGAGGGAGGGTTGGGAGGGAAGGGGGAACAGGTGATTTATGGCCAGCTATATAATTAATGTACAGTCGGTTAAATAAGTCACGCTACATCTTCTCCACCGCTACAGTACACCCACATTAAGGGGAGATGTTTTTTTTTTAAATCTTTCTCTCCTTTTCTCCCTTTCTCTGGCTTGTATCCATTCGGCCCTATTCAGCCAACTGTTTTAAGACGTTTATCCCCATTCAGGTGTCGATTTCTTCCTGGCGAGCGATAGCGAGCCAGCATTGTACGGAGAAATCCGGCTTCGCCGGAGAAATGTTTCTATCGAAAAATGTACAAATTTAGCTTGCTGTAAAAATAAAATATATATATGCTGGCTCGCTACCGCTCGCCAGGAAAATATTGACACCTGGATGGGGGTAAACGTCTTAAAACAGTAGGCTGAATGGGACCGAATGGATACAAGCCAAAGAGAGAGGGAGAAAGAGAGACAAAAACGAGGTGGGCTCCCTTAACCCTTTCAAGCTCCAATACGCATTTCTGTTTTGTTTTCTGGTAATTATTAGACGATTTTATTCAGATTAGGAAGGGTATAATATGTAAGTCAGAGGGTTGATATTGAGAGAGTCTTTACCCTATAAATACCCACAGATCCTTCCTAAGCTGCAGAAAATCAACGTCTAATGATAGCCAAAATGTACTGCTAAAACGCGCCAGAGCTTCAAGGGGTTAATACCTTCTGTACCGGCGACGACTTTCTTATTTCATTCTTGCTACATATATTTAGACGATTTTGTGCAGCTTAAGGGGAGATCTCCACTTGAGGGATTTTTTTCTTGACTCCTTTCTCCCTCATGTTTAGCCCCATTGCTTTTGATATTATAAAACGTTCGCCCCATTAGTTTAGCGATTTTAAGAACTTTCACCCCATATTAAGACCTTTCGTGCCATTCAGGTGTCGATTTTATCCTGGCGAGCGATAGCGAGCCTGTAATTTAAGAGGAACCGGCCTTTGGCCGGGAAATTTTTCTACCGAAAAATGTACAAATTTATCTTGAAAGGGGGTCAAGGGGGTGACATTTTTAGATTGCTGGAGGAGTAGGAAACAAAGTAAAAACCTGCCCTTAAGGGGAGACTGGCCGTTTGTTTGGTCTATTAATTCATGTATTCATATATATATTTAGTTTCCTCCCTAGACCTCCATCAAGCTTAGAAAAACACCCCCTAGACCCCCTTCAAGATAAATGTGTACATTTTTCGGTAGAAAAATGTCCTGGTCGAAGGCCGATTCCTCTTAAAATTTTAGGCTCGCTATCGCTCGCCAGGAAATAATCGACACCTAAATGACACGAAAGGTCTTAACATTGACAACGAAATGGGGCGAAAGAGGTTAAAATCGCCAAACTAATGGGCCGAACGTCTTCTAATCTCAAAACTAGTGGGGCTAAACATTAGGGAGAAGGGGGTCCAGAAAAACGGTCTGCCTCCCCTTAAGAAGGATCTGAGATAGTTAAAAGGATTAATTAAGTGAGATCGTTCGAAGCCTGTTAATCGCTGCATGGAGGCTCTTTGTAAGCCGAGTAAAGCCTGTTAATCGCTGCATGGAGGCTCTTTGTAAGCCGAGTAAAGCCTGTTAATCGCTGCATGGAGGCTCTTTGTAAGACGAGTAAAGCCTGTTAATCGCTGTATGGAGGCTCTTTGTAAGCCGAGTAAAGCCTGTTAATCGCTGCATGGAGGCTCTTTCTAAGCCGAGTAAAAGCCTGTTAATCGCTGCATGGAGGCTCTTTGTAAGCCGAGTAAAGCCTGTTAATCGCTGCATGGAGGCTCTTTGTAAGCCGAGTAAAGCCTGTTAATCGCTGCATGGAGGCTCTTTGTAAGCCGAGTAAAGCCTGTTAATCGCTGCATGGAGGCTCTTTGTAAGCCGAGTAAAGCCTGTTAATCGCTGCATGGAGGCTCTTTGTAAAGCCTGTTAATCGCTGCATGGAGGCTCTTTGTAAGCCGAGTAAAGCCTGTTAATCGCTGCATGGAGGCTCTTTGTAAGCCGAGTAAAGCCTGTTAATCGCTGCATGGAGGCTCTTTGTAAGCCGAGTAAAGCCTGTTAATCGCTGTATGGAGGCTCTTTGTAAGCCGAGTAAAGCCTGTTAATCGCTGCATGGAGGCTCTTTCTAAGCCGAGTAAAAGCCTGTTAATCGCTGCATGGAGGCTCTTTGTAAGCCGAGTAAAGCCTGTTAATCGCTGCATGGAGGCTCTTTGTAAGCCGAGTAAAGCCTGTTAATCGCTGCATGGAGGCTCTTTGTAAGCCGAGTAAAACCTGTTAATCGCTGCATGGAGGCTCTTTGTAAGCCGAGTAAAGCCTATTAATCGCTGCATGGAGGCTCTTTGTAAGCCGAGTAAAGTCTGTTAATCGCTGCATGGAGGCTCTTTGTAAGCCGAGTAAAGCCTGTTAATCGCTGCATGGAGGCTCTTTGTAAGCCGAGTAAAATCGTCGAATGGTAGCCAGAATAAAGTTAAAAGGACGTCACCGGTACAGATGGGGTTAAACATTAGACGATTCGCATCTTTTCCGTTTTCTGGTTGTTATTAGACGATTTTATTGAGACTAGGAAGGGTCTGTGGAAGTCTGAAGGTTAATTGAGAGAGTCAGTCAGTCAGTCAGTAGCCAGCCCTTACTCCCACAAGGGGTAGGGAGGATCAGCAAGACACACGAGAGAGGAAAAACAAAGGTGCACACATTATAGTCTCTACCCTTACAATAATTCCCACAGAGCCTTCCTAAACTGTATAAAATCGTCTAATGATAACCAGAACAACCTGTCAAAATGCGTCATAATCTTGAAAGGGTTAAGGGGAGGGTTTTAGGTTTGTACCCTAGACCTCCATCAAACTACCTTAAATACCTCCCCTTAACCCGATTAGTTTTGACTACCAACTTAAAGGTCATATAAAACCTTAGTGGGGAGAGAGAGAGAGAGATAGAGAGAGATAGTTAGAGTTAGAGAGTTATAGTTAGAGTTATAGATAGATTGATAAATAGATAGCTAGATAGAGAGAGAGAGAGAGATAGATAGAGAGAGAGAGAGAGAGAGAGAGAGAAGAGTTAGATAGAGATAGAGATAACTAGATAGATAGATAGATAGATAGAGAGAGAGAGAAATAGGCAGACAAACAGACAGAGAGAGAGAGAGAGAGAGAGAGAGAGAGAGAGAGAGAGAGAGAGAGAGAGGGGGGGGAGGGGGAGGAAGCTGTGGAGGGAACTTGATCCTTCAAATTCGTACGAGTTCAGTGTTAAGTTTCCTCCCTCCCTTCCCTTCCCCCCTTCTCTCTCTCTCTCTCTCTCTCTCTCTCTCTCTCCCTCTCTGTGGAGGGGGGCGACTAAGGATGTGAGTGTGTGTGTGTGGGTATGTGGCGAAGTATGTATGTGTGTGAGTGTGTTTGTCAAAGTATGTGTGTGTGTGTTTGTCTAAGTATATGTGTGTGTGTGTGGGGTGTGTGTGTATGAGTGCGTGTGTGTGTGTGTGTGTGCGTGTGTGTGTATGAATGTGTGTGTGTGTGTGTGTGTGTGTGTGAGCAAGAACAAGATGAACTAAGGTGTGACGTCATCCAACTGTGTTCATTCATGTCTTGCTGGTGATGGTGGTGATGATGTCATAGTGGTGGTGGTGATGTCAAAGTGGTGATGTCATAGGTGGTGGTGACTGATGTTGTTGTTGATGATGATGTGACACTGGTGATATAATAGGTGGTAATTAATGTAGGGGGTGATTATGTGATAGCTGGTTGTGGTGGGGGTGATTATGTAACAGCTAGTGGTGGTGGGGGGTGTTAATGTGACAGTGAGGGTGGGGGAGGGAGTGAAAATATTATACCCCCTTCATTTACTTTTTCATTCATAATATTCGAGATCCCGACTACCAATATTGTCTTAACTATGGTAGGTGGTAGTTGTGTTATGTGGTAGTAGTTGTGGTAGTTGGTAGTACATGGTAAGTGTAAGAGGTGGTAGTTGTGGTAGGAAGAGTTATTTTAGTGATGGTAGGGAGATAAGGTATTTGGGTTGGTGCTAGTGGTAGTAATTGTGGTAGGTGGTGGTAGTTGTGATAGGTGGCGGTAGTTGTTATTTGTGATTGTTGTGGTAGTAGTTGTGGTAGGTGGTAGGTAGGGTTATTTTAGTGATGGTAGGGAGAAAGTTATTTAGGTTGGTGCTAGTGGTAGTAGTTGTGGTAGGTGGTGGTAGTTGTGGTAGGTGGTAGTAGTTGTGGAAGGTGATGATAGTTGTGGTAGTAGTTGTGGTAGGTGTAGTAGTTGTGGTAGATGGTGGTAGTTGTGGAAGGTGATGATAGTTGTGGTAGTAGTTGTGGTAGGGAGTGGTAGTTGTGGTAGGTGGTGATAGTTATGGTATGTGATAGTTGTGGTAGTTGTGGTAGGTGGTGGTAGTTATGGTATGTGATAGTTGTGGTAGTTGTGGTAGGTGGTGGTAGTTATGGTATGTGATAGTTGTGGTAGGGGGTAGTAGTTGTGGTAGGTGGTGATAGTTATGTTATGTGATAGTTGTGGTAGTAGTTGTGGTAGGTGGTGGTAGTTATGGTATGTGATAGTTGTGGTAGGTGGTGATAGTTGTGGTTGGGGGTAGTAGTTGTGGTAGGTAGTGGTAGTTGTGGTAGTTGGTGATAGTTATGTTATGTGATAGTTGTGGTAGTACTTGTGGTAGGTAGTGGTAGTTGTGGTAGGTGGTGGTAGTTATGGTATGTGATAGTTGTGGTAGGGGGTAGTAGTTGTGGTAGGTAGTGGTAGTTGTGGTAGTTGGTGATAGTTATGTTATGTGATAGTTGTGGTAGTACTTGTGGTAGGTAGTGGTAGTTGTGGTAGGTGGTGGTAGTTATGGTATGTGATAGTTGTGGTAGGTGGTGATAGTTGTGGTAGTAGTTGTGGTAGGGGGTAGTAGTTGTGGTAGGTAGTGGTAGTTGGTGATAGTTATGTTATGTGATAGTTGTGGTAGTACTTGTGGTAGGGTAGTTGTGGTAGGTGTGGTAGTTATGGTATGTGATAGTTGTGGTAGGTGGTGATAGTTGTGGTAGGGGGTAGTAGTTGTGGTAGGTAGTGATACTTGTGGTAGGTACTGGTAGTTGTGGTAGGTGGTGGTAGTTGTGGTATGTGATAGTTGTGGTAGGTGGTGATAGTTGTGGTAGGTAGTGGTAGTTGTGGTAGGTGGTGGTAGTTATGGTATGTGATAGTTGTGGTAGGTGGTGATAGTTGTGGTAGGGGGTAGTAGTTGTGGTAGGTGGTGATAGTTGTGGTAGGTAGGTAGTTGTGGTAGGTGATTGTAGTAGTTATGGTAGGTAGTTGTGGTAGGTGATTGTAGTAGTTATGGTAGGTAGTTGTGGTAGGTGATTGTAGTAGTTATGATAGATAGTTGTGGTAGGTGGTGATAGTTGTGGTAGGTAGTGGTAGTTGTGGTAGGTGGTGGTAGTTATGGTATGTGATAGTTGTGGTAGGTGGTGATAGTTGTGGTAGGGGGTAGTAGTTGTGGTAGGTAGTGGTACTTGTGGTAGGTACTGGTAGTTGTGGTAGGTGGTGGTAGTTATGGTATGTGATAGTTGTGGTAGGTAGTGGTAGTTGTGGTAGTTATGGTATGTGGTAGTACTTGTGGTAGTTGTGGTAGGTAGAGTTATTTCAGTGATGGTAGGGAGGTAAGGTATTTAGGTAGGGTAGCAGGGGAGGGTTTTGTCAGAGTGGTGGTGGTGGTGGTGGCTATTTTGGGAGGCACGTGCTTCTTACCTCCGTCAACCAAATTGGAGGAGGTTATGTTTTTGCCTCCATTTGTCTGTCTGTCTGTAAACAAGATATTAACCCTTTCAAGCTCTTATACGCATTTCTGTTTTGTTTTCTGTTAATTATTAGACGATTTTATTCAGATTATGAAGGGTATATGGAAGTCAGAGGGTTGATTGAGATAGTCTTTACCCTTTTAATACCCACAGATCCTTCCTAAGCTGCATAAAATCGTCTAATGATAGCCAAAATATACTGCTAAAACGCGTTAGAGCTTCAATGGGTTAAAGGTTAAGTTTTTGCCTCCATTTGTCTGTCTGTCTGTAAACAAGATACAGTATTAAAGGATATGTTTTGCCTCCATTTGTCTGTCTGCTTGTCTGTGTCTGTAAATAAGATATCTCAAAAAGTTATTAACCAATGTTCACGAAAGTTGGTGGGCAGATAGGAAATGCGCCAAGGAAGATGTGATTCCGTTTATGAGGCGATCAGTAGAGTGCATACCTCCACCAGCGTATACGGAGGTATGTGCTCTATTTTATATATTTGTATTTGTCTGCGTCGAAGATGAAGGCCTATGAATGATCGACTTTGTTGCTGTTTTTGTTGTTATTTTTGTTGTACAGTACATGCTGACATATATATAATAGTGTACGAATATATCCCTAAATACACATAGAAACCTACACACACACACAGTCCTACATACACACACAGTCCTACATACACATATACTGTAGACCTACATACAGTTCTACATACACACACAGGCCTACATACACACACAGACCTACATACACATACCGGCCTTACACACACACACCTAGATACAATTCTACACACACATATAGTCCTACATACTGTACATCCACACACAATCCTACACACACACACACATACAGTCCTACATACACACACACACATACAGTCCTACATACACACACACATACCTACACACACATACAGTCCTACATACACACACACACACACATACCTACACACACACACACACATACAGTCCTACATACACACACACATACCTACACACACACACACATTCAGTCCTACATACACACACACACACAAATACCTACACACACACACACACACACACACTCCTACATACACATACCTACACACACACCGACCTTCGCCTATAGATCTCTAGTTTGTGCCCACGCATAGGTATACACATACCTGTTATATATACTGTACACCCACACACACCTATTATCGCTCTCTCTCTCTCTCTCTTTAACTCACACGAATCTAAGAATTTCTTCTTCAATCGAGTTGTCAACTTGTGGAATGGGCTTCCCCGAGACGTTATAGACTGCAGCACCGTTGATTCATTTAAACTCCGCCTAGACAAATATCTCGCATCAAACCCGCGACTGACTGCGTTTGTAAATGAATAACTTTATTTTATCCTCCCCTCAGTTACTAACCCATATGTCCCCTACTAACTTCCTAGTCCTGCCACGGACATTAGTTCCAGGGCAGTAGTTCCCTTTCCAATGTTCCCTTACCCACTCTAAACCACTGTTTGGACACTTGATCCTCAGTGTTTTGGAGGACAAGCAGCCTAGAAGGGTCACTAGACCTGTTGTTGCTTCATTTCCTTTGTACTCCTTTGTACTCTCTCTCTCTCTCTCTCTCTCTCTCTCTCTCTCTCTCTCTCTCTCTGTAATTTTAAGATAGAACCGGCTTTTGGCCTGAAAAATGTTCTACCGAAAAATATACATATTTATCGTGAAGGCGGGGTGGTTCTTGTTTTTTGTTTGTTTGTTTTTAAGCTTGATAGAGACCTAGCGAGGAAGCTAAGAAGATCATTGATTGAATAAATAGACCAAACATTAACATTACGTCTCCTTAATGCACATATAAACATTAACATAACGTCTCCTTAATGCACATATAAACATAGGGTACAACTAGCAACCCGGTTAGGGCGGTATGAGCAAGGTTGAGCTCCTAAAAATAGGGTTCGACTGAGGCCCCGGCTTTTGAGATACTGCATTTAACATTATCTGGTGCAACGTCTTGGGGGTTATTATGGTATTTTGTTGAATTTTTATTGAGTGTATTTATTGTTTTAGCCATTTTCGAACAATGTGTTTTTAGTTTTCCCCAAGACTTACAAACAAGCCTCTCCAGACCCTTTTCAAACTAAAAAACGTCCCCCAGACTAAATTTTTATAAAGCTAAATATGTACATTTTTCGATAGAAAAATTTCCCGGCCACAGGCCGGTTTCTCCAAAATTGCAGGCTCGCTATCGCTCGCCAAGGAAAAATCGACACCTTATTGAGTTGAAGTATCTTATAATCGCCAAACTAATGAGGTGAAACGTCTTAAAATCTCCAAGCTAATGGAGTAAAACAGGGAGGGTCGAAATTGGCCCGCCCTGCACCTAATAGGGTTAAGGGGTGGGATCTGGATCACCTTCTCCCTCATGTTTAGCCCCATTAGTTGGCGATTTTAGACCCTTTGTGTAGTTTAGGTGTCGATTTTAGACCCTTTGTGTAGTTTAGGTGTCGATTTTAGACCCTTTGTGTCATTTAGGTGTCGATTTTAGACCCTTTGTGTAGTTTAGGTGTCGATTTTAGACCCTTTGTGTCATTTAGGTATCGATTTTAGACCCTTTGTGTCATTTAGGTGGCGATTTTAGACCCTTTGTGTCATTTAGGTGTCGATTTTAGACCCTTTGTGTCATTTAGGTGTCGATTTTAGACCCTTTGTGTCATTTAGGTGTCGATTTTTTTCCCCGGCGAGCGACAGCGACCCAGTAATTAAGGAGGAACTCCACGGCCTTTCGTCAGGACATTTTATATCGAAAAATGTACAAATTGATCTCGAACTGGATCTTGGGGGCATTTGTAAAGCTTGATGGAGGTCTTGGGAGGGCACTAAAAATATTATATAGATAAATATATTAGTGAACAAATAAATACCAATAAATATATTAGTGAACAAATAAATACCAATAAATAAATTAGTGAACAAATAAATACCAATAAATAAATTAGTGAACAAATAAATACCAATACATAAATTAGTGAACAAATAAATACCAATAAATATATTATATCTGCCCTTAAGGGGGGGTCACCGGATGTTTTTATCTTGCTCTCCTTTTTTTCTCTTTCTTTGGTTTGTATCCATTCGGCTCCATTCAGCCAACTGTTTTAAGACGTTTATCCCCATCCAGGTGTCGGTTTCTTCCTGGCAAGCGATAGCGAGCCAGCATTGTATGGAGAAATCTGGCTTCGCCGGAGAAATTTTTCTATCCAAAAATTTACAAATTTAGCTTGCTGTCAAAACAAAAATATATACAGTATATGCTGGCTTGCTACCGCTCGCCAGGAAAAAATTGACACCTGGATGGGGTAAACGTCTTAAAACAGCAGGCTGAATGGGGCCGAATGGATACAAGCCAAAGAGAGAGGGAGAGAAAGAGAAAAAAGGCGAGGTGGCCTCCCTTAAGGGGATTGTGGCTATTCTTTGGTTTATTTATTATTTATTCAATTTTTGTCCTCGCTAGACCCCTATCAAGCTTAAAAAACACCCCCTAGACCCCTATCAAGCTTAAAAAACACCCCCTAGACCTCTATCAAGCTTAAAAAGCACCCCCTAGACCCCTATCAAGCTTAAAAAACACCCCCTAGACCTCTATCAAGCTTAAAAACACCCCCTAGACCTCTATCAAGCTTTAAAAACATCCCCTAGACCTCTATCAAGCTTAAAAAACACCCCCTAGATCCCTATCAAGCTTAAAAACACCCCCTAGACCTCTATCAAGCTTAAAAACATCCCCTAGACCTCTATCAAGCTTAAAAAACACCCCTAGACCTCTATCAAGCTTAAAAAACACCCCTAGACCTCTATCAAGCTTAAAAACATCCCCTAGACCTCTATCAAGCTTAAAAAACATCCCCTAGACCTCTATCAAGCTTAAAAACATCCCCTAGACCTCTATCAAGCTTAAAAACACCCCCTAGACCCCTATCAAGCTTAAAAAACATCCCCTAGACCCCTATCAAACTTAAAAAAAAAACCCTAGACCTCTATCAAGCTTAAAAAACACCCCTAGACCTCTATCAAGCTTAAAAACACCCCCTAGACCTCTATCAAGCTTAAAAAACATCTCCTAGACCTCTATCAAGCTTAAAAACATCCCCTAGACCCCTATCAAGCTTAAAAAACACCCCTAGACCTCTATCAAGCTTAAAAACATCCCCTAGACCTCTATCAAGCTTAAACAAAACTAGACCTCTATCAAGCTTAAAAACATATCCTAGACCTCTATCAAGCTTTAAAAAAACTAGACCTCTATCAAGCTTAAAAACATCCCCTAGACCTCTATCAAGCTTAAAAAACACCCCTAGACCTCTATCAAGCTTAAAAAAAAACTAGACCTCTATCAAGCTTTAAACAAAAACCTAGACCCCTATCAAGCTTAAAAACCATCCCCTAGACCTCTATCAAGCTTAAAAAACACCCCCTAGATCCCTATCAATCTTAAAAACATCCCCTAGACCCCTATCAAGCTTAAAAACCATCCCCTAGACCCCTATCAAGTTTAAAAAACACCCCCTAGACCTCTATCAAGCTTAAAAAACACCCGCTAGATCCCTATCAAGCTTAACAACATCCCCTAGACCCCTATCAAGCTTAAAAACCATCCCCTAGATCCCTATCAAGCTTAAAAAACACCCCCTAGACCTCTATCAAGCTTAAAAAACACCCCCTAGATCCCTATCAAGCTTAAAAACATCCCCTAGACCCCTATCATGCTTAAAAACCATCCCTAGACCCTATCAAGCTTAAAAAACACCCCCTAGACCCCTATCAAGCTTAAAAAACATCCCCTAGACCTCTATCAAGCTTAAAAAACACCCCTTAGACCTCTATCAAGCTTAAAAAACACCCCCTAGACCCCTATCAAGCTTTAAAAAAAACTAGACCTCTATCAAGCTTAAACAAAATCTTCTAGACCTCTTTCAAGCTTAAAAAACACCCTTAGACCTCTATCAAGCTTAAAAAACACCCCTAGACCTCTATCAAGCTTAAAAAACACCCCTAGACCCCTATCAAGCTTAAAAAACACCCCCTAGACCTCTATCAAGCTTAAAAAACATCCCCTAGACCTCTTTCAAGCTTAAAAAACACCCTTAGACCTCTATCAAGCTTAAAAAACACCCCCTAGACCTCTATCAAGCTTACAAAACACCCCTAGACCCCTATCAAGCTTTAAAAACTTCCCCTAGACCTCTATCAAGCTTAAAAACCACCCCCTAGACCCCTATCAAGCTTAAAAAACATCCCCTAGACCTCTATCAAGCTTAAAAAAAACTAGACCTCTATCAAGCTTAAAAAACATCCCGTAGACCCCTATCAATCTTAAAAAACATCCCCTAGACCTCTATCAAGCTTAAAAAACACTCCCTGGACCCCTATCAAGCTTAAAAACATCCCTTAGACCTCTATCAATCTTAAAAAAACACCCCCTAGACCTCTATCAAGCTTAAAAAACACCCCCTAGACCCCTATCAAGCTTTAAAAACATCCCCTAGACCTCTATCAAGCTTTAAAAACACCCCCTATACCCCTATCAAGCTTGAAAAACACCCCCACACCCTTATCAAGCTTAAAAAACACCCCCTAGACCCCTATCAAGCTTAAAAAACATCCCCTAGACCCCTATGAAGCTTAAAAAACATCACCTAGACCTCTATCAAGCTTAAAAACACCTCCTAGACCCCGATCAAGCTTAAAAACACCCCCTAGATCCCTATCAAGCTTAAAAACACCCCCTAGACCCCTATCAAGCTTAAGAAACATCCCCTAGACCCCTATCAAGCTTTAAAAAAAAACCTAGACCCCTATCAAGCTTAAAAAACATCCCCTAGACCCCTATCAAGCTTAAAAAAACACCCCTAGACCCCTATCAAGCTTAAAAACATCCCCTAGACCCCTATCAAGCTTTTAAAAAAAACCCTAGACCCATATCAAGCTTAAAAAACATCCCCATGACCTCTATCATGCTTAAAAAACACCCCCTAGACCCCTATCAAGCTTAAAAAACATCCCCTAGACCTCTATCAAGCTTAAAAACACCCCTAGACCCCTATCAAGCTTTAAAAACATCCCCTAGACCTCTATCAAGCTTAAAAAACACCCCCTAGACCCCTATCAAGCTTAGAAAACATCCCCTAGACCTCTATCAAGCTTAAAAAACACCCCTAGACCCCTATCAACCTTAAAAACACCCCGTAGACCCCTATCAAGCTTAAAAAACATCCCCTAGACCTCTATCAAGCTTTAAAAAAACTAGACCTCTATCAAGCTTAAAAAACATCCCGTAGACCCCTATCAAGCTTAAAAAACATCCCCTAGACCCCTATCAAGCTTAAAAAAAATCCCCTAGACCCCTAGACCTCTATCAAGCTTAAAAAACATCCCCTAGACCTCTATCAAGCTTAAAAAACATCCCGTAGACCCCTATCAAGCTTAAAAAACATCCCCTAGACCCCTATCAAGCTTAAAAAACATCCCCTAGACCTCTATCAAGCTTAAAAAACATCCCCTAGACCTCTATCAAGCTTAAAACACATTCCCTAGACCCCTATCAAGCTTAAAAAACATCCCCTAGACCCCTATCAAGCTTAAAAAACATCCCCTAGAACCCTATCAAGCTTAAAAACATCCCCTAGACCTCTATCAAGCTTAAAACACATCCCCTAGACCCCTATCAAGCTTAAAAAACATCACCTAGACCCCTATCAACCTTAAAAAACACCCCGTAGACCCCTATCAAGCTTAAAAAACATCCCCTAGATCCCTATCAAGCTTAAAAAACATCCCCTAGACCCCTATTAAGCTTAAAAAACATCCCTTAGACCCCTATCAAGCTTAAAAACATCCCCTAGACCTCTATCAAGCTTAAAACACATCCCCTAGACCCCTATCAAGCTTAAAAAACATCCCCTAGACCTCTATCAAGCTTAAAAAACATCCCCTAGACCTCTATCAAGCTTAAAAAACATCCCGTAGACCCCTATCAAGCTTAAAAAACATCCCCTAGACCCCTATCAAGCTTAAAAAACATCCCCTAGACCCCTATCAAGCTTAAAAAACATCCCCTAGACCCCTATCAAGCTTAAAAAACATCCCCTAGACCTCTATCAAGCTTAACAAACATCCCGTAGACCCCTATCAAGCTCTTCAAAAAAAACATCCCCTAGATCCTCTATCAAGCTTAAACACATCACCTAGACCTCTATCAAGCTTAAAAAACATCCCCTAGACCCCTATCAAGCTTAAAAAACATCCCCTAGACCTCTATCAAGCTTAAAAAACATCCCCTAGACCCCTATCAAGCTTAAAAAACATCCCCTAGACCCCTATCAAGCTTAAAAAACATCCCCTAGACCCCTATCAAGCTTAAAAACATCCCCTAGACCCCTATCAAGCTTAAAAAACATCCCTAAACATCCCCTAGACCCCTATCAAGCTTAAAAAACATCCCCTAGACCCCTATCAAGCTTAAAAACATCCCCTAGACCCCTATCAAGCTTAAAAACATCCCCTAGACCCCTATCAAGCTTAAAAACATCCCCTAGACCCCTCTTCAAAATAAATGTGTATGTTTTCGGTAGAAAAATTTCTCGGCCGAAGGCCGATTCCTCCTAGAATTACAGGCTCGCTATTGCTCGCCAGGAAAAGATCGACTCCTAAATGGCACGAAAGTTCCTTATATTGACAAGAAAATGGGGCAAAATATCTTTCAATCGCCAAACCAATGGAACGAACGTCTAAACATCTCAAAGCTAATGGGACTAAACATGAGGGTAACACAGAAACAGCCTCCCTCCCCCTTAACACTATCTGATCTGACGCCTTCCCAGACTTCCTTCAAACTTTAAAAAAAAAAAAAAAAAAAAAAAAAAAAAAACGACCTCCTGGCCGATTTCTTCTAAGTTACAGGCTCGCTATCGCTCGCCCAGAACAAAATCGACACCTGAATGTGGTGAAGCGTCTTATTATCGCCAAACTAATGGGGTGGGTGAAAAGTCTTTAAATCTCCAAACTAATAGAGGGAAAAAGAGAGGTCGAAAAATATCCCCCTCATATCAAATAGGGTTAATTGTCTACATAATATCGTGTGACACTAATTTAAATAATGCAATACGACGAAATAATATTTATATTTTAACGAACATAAAAATGATTGGTAAATATATTTTAGGGAAGGTCTTTTATATTAGTTGGTGAGGTGTTTTTAAGGGGAGGTTTTTAGTTAGTTCCCTAGACCTCCATCAAGCTTAACATTACAGCCCCTAGACCCCCTTTCAAGATAAATTTGTACATTTTTCGGTAGAAAAATGTCGCGGCCGAAGGCCGATTCCTCCTAAATTACAGGCTCGCTATCGCTCGCCAGGAAAAAATAGACCACTAAATGGCACGAAAAGTCTTAAAATTGACAGAAATGGGGCAAAAGTTCTTAAAATCGCCAAAAAAATGGGGCGAACGTCTTAAGATATCAAGAGCAATGGGGCTAACCATGAGGGAGAAAGGGGTCAAGAAAATATCCCTCAAGTGGAAATCTCCCCTTAATGTGTGACAACAAGTGATCATCCACATACCTTATACGTGGGTTGATATTCTCTCTCTCTCTCTCGCTCTCTCTCTCTCTCTCTCTCTCTCTCTCTCTCTCTCTCTCTCTCTCTCTCTCGCCTCCCCTCCCCCCTGGGCCCTCTGCTCCCCCACTTCCTCTATTTCTTGCCTCCCCTCTAAACTATAAGCCTCCCTTCCCTTCCCTACAACCCCCCTCCCTCCCTCCCTCTTTATCTCCCTCCCCTCTCTTCCCCTCCATTCCATAAGCCTCTCTTCCGTCCCTTATACACCCCCTCCCTCCCTCCCCCTCCCTCCCTCCCTCCCTCCCCTCTCTTCCCCTCCATTCCATAAGCCTCTCTTCCGTCCCTTATACACCCCCTCCCTCCCTCCCTCCCCCCTCTCTTCCCCTCCATTCCATAAGCCTCTCTTCCCTCCCTTATACACCCCCCCCCCCCCCTCCCTCCCCCCCCTTCCCCTCCACTCCATAAGCCTCTCTCCACTACCTTCCCTTATAAACCTCCCTTCCTCTATATCTCCCTCCCCTCCATTCTATAAGCCTCTCTCCCCTCCCCTATAAACCCTCTCTCTCCCCTCCCCTCCCTTATACAACCCCTTCCACCCACCCCACCAGTCTATATCCGCCCCTCCCTCCCTCTAGCTCTCCCCTCCCCTCCCCTCTCTACCCCTCCAACCTATAAGCTTCCCCTTCCCTCCCCTCCATTCTATATCCGTCACCCTCCCCCCCCCCCTCCCTCTCCCTACCTGGTGAGGGAGGGGGAGGGAGGGAGCGAATGGTGGCAGTGAACGCTCGTATCTTGGTGAGAGTGGCGGTGGTGGGGATAGTGGTGGGGATAGAAACAGTGGTGACAGTGGTGAGGTTGGTGACAGTGGTGGGGTGGTGATGATAGTGGTGGGGGATGTGACAGTGGTGGTGATAGTGGGGGGGACGGTGACAATGCTGGTGATAGTGGTGGGGATGGTGACAGTGTTGGTATTAATGGTGCTAAAAAGTAATGATGGCAGTGGTGGTAATGAATGATAGTTAGGGTGCTGATATTGATAGTAATATTGATAGTAGTGGGAGTGAGTCATAAGATAGTTTACCAATAGTTCAAGACAAGGTGTAAGTTAGAGACCCTATATTAACAGAGATCGGCCAACCTCCGCCATATTGGTACCCTATAGTAACAGGGATCGGCCAACCTCCGCCATATTGGTACCCTATATTAACAGAGATCGGCCAACCTCCGCCATATTGGTACCCTATAGTAACAGAGACCGGCCAACCTCCGCCATATTGGTACCCTATATTAACAGAGATCGGCCAACCTCCGACATATTGGTACCCTATAGTAACATGAGATCGGCCAACCTCCGCCATATTGGTATCCTATAGTAACAGAGATCGGCCAACCTCCGCCATATTGGTACCCACTGGTGTTATTAGCCTCTCGCCACATGACCATTATTTTTATTGAATTAGCAGATCACACCCCTTTCCCATTCTTAAGGGGAGATTCTCACTTATGAGCCTTTTTTTCTGGTCCACCCATTAGTTTTTAATTTCTTAAGACATTCACCCCATTAGTTTGGCAATTTTAAGATAATTCGCCCCATTTCTTTTATATTCAAGACATTTCGTGCCATTTAGGTGTAGATTATTTCCTGGTGAGCAATAACGGATCTATGTAATTTACGAGGAAATGACCTTCGACCAGGGCATTTTTCTACCAAATAATGTAAACATTTATTTCGAAGGGGAGGCTTGGGTGTATTTATTTTATTTTGCCGGAAGTCTAGGGAGCAAACTAATAGCCTCCCCTTAAAGGGGCCCACCTCGCTTTTTGTCTCTTTCTCTCCCTCTCGGCCCCATTCAGCCTACTGTTTTAAGACGTTTACCCCATCCAGGTGTTAATATTTTCCTGGCGAGCGGTAGCGAGCCAGCATATATATATATATATATATTTGTTTTGACAGCAAGCTAAATGTGTACCTTTTTCGATAGAAAAATTTCTCCGGCGAAGCCGGATTTCTCCATACAATGCTGGCTCGCTTTCGCTCGCCAGGAAGAAATCGACACCGGGATGAGGATAAACATCTTAAAACAGTTGACTGAATGGGGCCGAATGGATACAAGCCAGGGAGTACAAAGGAAATCAAGCAACAACAGATCTAGTGACCCTTCTAGGTTGCTTGTCCTCCAAAACACTGAGGGAAGAAGAGAAGAAAAGGAGATAAATATAAAAATAGCCGGTGACCCCTCCTTAAATAAGCCATGTTAGATGTACAGACGAGTGACCATGACTCGTAATAGCCGGTGACCCCTCCTTAAATAAGCCATGTTAGATGTACAGACGAGTGACCATGACTCGTAATAGCCGGTGACCTCTCCTTAAATAAGCCATGTTAGATGTACAGACGAGTGACCATGACTCGTAATAGCCGGTGACCCCTCCTTAAATAAGCCATGTTAGATGTACAGACGAGTGACCATGACTCGTAATAGCCGGTGACCTCTCCTTAAATAAGCCATGTTAGATGTACAGACGAGTGACCATGACTCGTAATAGCCGGTGACCCCTCCTTAAATAAGCCATGTTAGATGTACAGACGAGTGACCATGACTCGTAATAGCCGGTGACCTCTCCTTAAATAAGCCATGTTAGATGTACAGACGAGTGACCATGACTCGTAATAGCCGGTGACCCCTCCTTAAATAAGCCATGTTAGATGTACAGACGAGTGACCATGACTCGTAATAGCCGGTGACCTCTCCTTAAATAAGCCATGTTAGATGTACAGACGAGTGACCATGACTCGTAATAGCCGGTGACCCCTCCTTAAATAAGCCATGTTAGATGTACAGACGAGTGACCATGACTCGTAATAGCCGGTGACCTCTCCTTAAATAAGCCATGTTAGATGTACAGACGAGTGACCATGACTCGTAATAGCCGGTGACCCCTCCTTAAATAAGCCATGTTAGATGTACAGACGAGTGACCATGACTCGTAATAGCCGGTGACCTCTCCTTAAATAAGCCATGTTAGATGTACAGACGAGTGACCATGACTCGTAATAGCCGGTGACCTCTCCTTAAATAAGCCATGTTAGATGTACAGACGAGTGACCATGACTCGTAATAGCCGGTGACCTCTCCTTAAATAAGCCATGTTAGATGTACAGACGAGTGACCATGACTCGTAATAGCCGGTGACCTCTCCTTAAATAAGCCATGTTAGATGTACAGACGAGTGACCATGACTCGTATTACTGTATGTTCACAAATATTTGAAGAATCTATGAGCATATAGAAAAAAAAAAAAAAAAAAAAAGGATTAATTATTTTTTGTTTTTCATTTTATTAAACTCTATATATGGCCTTGAGCATATGGGGCCCTAGTAGCTATGTACAGTTGGCCACGTAAATCCTGTTCCTCGTCGTGATCTTACGTATGAGAGTAAGCTTAGTATGGATGCATAGACCACTTGCGAGTTTTTCATTCTATAAGGAAGTTGGAGCTGTAGACATCGATGTTTAACAGAATTTACAGCTAAAGAATACGGTCTTAGTCCATTTATAAAGACATAAACCCCCCCCCCCAATTCAACATCCTCCATTTAGCCACCAGAAACCTACATTATTAAGGCATTTCTATTCATTATCGATGTCTACAGATCCAACTTCCTTGTAGCCTGACACTCGCAAGTGGTCATTTGCGAGTGTGGTTTCTGTTCATCATCAGTTGACTAGTTAGATGGGTTAAGGGGAGGTTTCTAGTTTGTTTCCTACTCCTCCAGCAATCTTAAAATTTCACCCCCTTGACCCCCTTTCAAGATAAATTTGTACATTTTTCGGTAGAAAAATGTCCCGGCCGAAGGCCGATTACTCTTAAATTACAGGCTCGCTATCGCTCGCCAGGATAAAATTGACACCTAAATGGCACGAAAGGTCTTAAAATTGACAGAATGGGGCGGAAATTCTTAAAAATCACCAAACTAATGGGGCAAACATCTTAAAATCTCAAAAGCAATGGGGCTAGACATGAGGGAGAAAGGGGTCAAGAAAAAAGGATCTCAAGTGGAAATCTCCCCTTAACCACTGCCCAAGAAACTACACTCGTAATGCAATCATGCGCGTTATATCTCCACGTATATGATCACGGAGAGGAACAGAACTTATGTGGACATATTGTACATTTAAAAAAAAAAAAAAAAAAAAAAAAAAAAAATGGTACAGGGTATACTGTATTATAATTTGGTCCTTGGGTCAACAGTGTATATGGTCGAAAATACAATGCCGCCCTGCTTTTTTGGTCATTATGGGTTACACAATGGCGCCCACTGAGAGAGAGATATGGCCGTTCTCTCTTAATATAGGGTTTCTAGTGTAACCCCTCCTCCCCCCCTCCCCGCCGACACACACACAAACATACCGGCGCACACATACAGTACACACCCATACATACATACACACACATACAGTACCTACCCACACACACCGGCGCACACATACATACATACATACACACACATACAGTACACACCCACACACACCGGCGCACACATACATACATACATACATACACACACATACAGTACACACACACACACACACCGGCGCACACATACATACATACATACACACACATACAGTACACACACACACACACACACACCGGCGCACACCTGGTCCTGGTGATCCTGGTGATAAGTTGAGGACGTCTGGTCGTCCCTCGGTCATGCTGATGCACCACCGCCAGTAGTAGTCAACCACCGCTCGTCCCCGTCCCCAGTGGAAGACACGGGGGCAAGGGGACCAGTAGATGGACTGTCCATGGTAGACAGATCAGTAATAAAATTACCGTCTGCCCTCATCAGGGCAAGCTGATCTGGAATGCTGTTACTCAGTGCCCTGATGTCGTAGTGGGGCATTTTTGGCTGGTCAGGGACACTTTTGAGGAACCTGTCCAGCACCCTCTTGAACTGGTCAGCCGAGGAGCACTCTGCATCACGCACATATCTTGGCAGCGCGTTAAAGAGTGTTGGGCCCCGGTATGATATTGAGGTCATTCTCTGAGTCACCACTCTGGCCAAGGCTCTATTATTGATGTTTCCCAATTCACAGAGCTTGCCTCGCCTCTTGCTGATTTTCTCACTTATTTTCGACTCATTGTTTAAGTTTGGGACATGGCCATTTAGCATTTTCCAAACGTAGATTATGATGTACCGCTCACGCCGTCGCTCCAACGAGTACAATTCAAGTGCTTTAAGTCTTCCCCAGTAGTCGAGATGTTGCACGAAGGAGATCTTGTTTGTAAATGTACGTTGGACGCCTTCAAGTGATTGTTGTTCTACAACAACCCAAACCTTCCATTTTTTTTTTTTTTCTTTGGGTCCCAGAGTTGGCAGCAGTACTCGAGGATTAGCATTATTAGAGATTTGTATAATATTATCATTGATTTTTCTTCCCTTGTGGCAAACGTCCGTAGAATCCAACCCCTTTGATTGCGAGCAGAACGGACTATGTCTTGGATGTGTTTGGTAAATGTTGCATCACTGCTTATTGTTACCCCTAGATCTTTAATATTGGCCACTGAATTGATACTGTTTCCATCATAGGTTGAGTACACAGTATTTTCTTTTAGTTTGATATCAGGTCCATATCTGATGAGGTCAAATTTGCAGCTATTAAAAGACATGTTATTATTTTCCGCCCAGTGGTACAGCACATTCAGATCCTGCTGGAGTGATGCTGCATCGTTCTCATTCTTCACTCTTCCAGACACCCGTGTATCGTCGGCAAAAGATGAAACTCGAGCCATCTGAACCTCAGCATCTATGTCTGACAAGAGTATTAGGAACAATATTGGTCCAAGAACAGAACCTTGGGGAACTCCACTGGTCACGTTTGAATCTGTAGACACACATCCACCAACTGCTACAGACTGGACTCTATCTCTGAGGAAGGCACTTATCCAACGTCCTACGCGTCCACTGATCCCGAGTTTCCGAATCTTATGGAGGAGGACGTCATGGTCGACTTTATCAAAGGCCTTCTCGAAGTCAAGGTACACCACATCCAGGTTGGCTCCATCCTCCAGTGTTTGCAGAATATAGTCATGGTGCTCCAGCAATTGAGACAAACAGGACCTCCCCCCTCTGAAGCCATGTTGTCCACTGTTCATCTTATTGTTGTTTTCTAAGAAAAACACTATTTGCTTACTGATAACTTTCTCAAATATCTTAATAATGTGAGAAGTCAGTGCAATCGGTCGGTAGTTCTTGGGTAGGGATCTTGGTCCTCCTTTGTAGATTGGGGTAATCTTTGCAGTCCTCAATAACATTGGTATAGTTCCCTCTCTCATAGATGCCTTCCACAGCATGTATAGTGGGACTGAAATCTCTGAAGCGCACTCTTTCAGGAGGATTGCTGGAAATTGATCGGGTCCAGCCGCAGAGTTTGCTTTAAGCTCACCTATTGCTTCAGCAATATCACTTGGTTGGAAGTAGATGTCCTCCAGTTGAGGTGGCTGCCCAATAGAATTGAAGAAAATATCTGGGTCATTGATTCTGTGTGACCAAATACTTTTTCGTATTGACCTCTCAGTGTCTCACAGATCTGTTGTGGATTGCTGATGACTTCTCCATCTGTGGCGATGAGAGGACCAATACTTGCTTTCACTGTGGCTCGTTTCTTAACATACTTGAAGAAATACTTATAGTTTGTCCGAATGGCTTCAACCGCAGATTTCTCATCTTTGGCTCTTTCGTTCCTGTGGGACTCCCTCAGCTGTTCCTCCAGTTGTTTCACCTTGTCCTGCATGCTTCTTCTGTCATGGTCATTGTTACAAGTTTTTGTTCTGGAGTTTAGTTTGCTCCTTTTCCTCATGATTGTTTTCCTCTCACGTGGGATGGTTGCTTTGTAGCAGGCCTTCCGGAGAGGAGTATACTTTTTTACAATCTTGAGGGTAGTTGAGATGATTGTGTTGTACTTTTCATCAACTGAAGCACTTTCAATTTCAGTCTGCCAGTCAACTTCACCCAGATCACATTTAATACTGGACCAGTCAACTTTGTTGTTGAAGAAATTCAGGTCTCCAAAATTGATTTCTGGCTTTGCAGTTGGTTCCATGACTTGAGAGGACTTAATTCTTCTAATGTTGGAGGTAATCTTAATCAGGTTGTGGTCAGAAAGGATTGTCTGCTCTACTACCGCCTCATGGACAAGTTCATCATTGTTTGTAAATACGAGGTCTAAAACATTTTCACCTCTTGTTGGTGAATCAATGACCTGGTTAAGGCACCACTGATCAGCAAAGTTAAAAAGCAGCTCTGCCTGGACCCTGTCTTGTACAGTCCCACCGTGCATTGTTCTCATTTCTGGCCAGAACACATGTGGTAAATTAAAATCTCCAACCACAACTACTTCTGGCATTGGGTTTTGGAGGTTTTCAAGTATATCATTTAATTTTGTTATGATGGGCCTGAAGTGTTGTGTCTCGCAAGCAGGTGGCCGGTAGAGGTTTACAAGGACCAGGTTTAAAGATGTAATGTGAAGGGCTAGTACCTCCACAAAGGAGTTTGACTCTCCCAGGAGCACTTTAGTAAGGGAGGCAAACTCCTCCAACACATAAGTTATAACACCTCCTTTTTTTCTATTTAGGCGGTCAACTCTGAATGGTATAAGCTTTTCCATTTGGACTTCTGAGTCTCTAATTGTGTCATTTAGGTGAGACTCAGTGAGACAAACTGCTAGTGCATTATCTTTAGTCGCAAGTTCAGACAGCATCTGCACTTTCTGGCTGAACTTTCTTGGGAGCAATCCCTCTATGTTTCCCACAATGAGGGTTAATTGCTCCCCAAGTGAGCCTACTTCATCATGCAAGGCTGGGCTTGATGTGCCATGTTGTGGTAAGGCACTGTCGGTGACCCTTGCAGTGGTGACCAAGCCATGTGTATTTGTGTGTTGTGGTAAGGCACTGTCGGTGACCCTTGCAGTGGTGACCAAGCCATGTGTATTTGTGTGTTGTGGTAAGGCACTGTCGGTGACCCTTGCAGTGGTGACCAAGCCATGTGTATTTGTGTGTTGTGGTAAGGCACTGTCGGTGACCCTTGCAGTGGTGACCAAGCCATGTGGATTTGTGTGTTGTGGTAAGGCACTGTCGGTGACCCTTGCAGTGGTGACCAAGCCATGTGTATTTGTGTGTTGTGGTAAGGCACTGTCGGTGACCCTTGCAGTGGTGACCAAGCGATGTGTATTTGTGTGTTGTGGTAAGGCACTGTCGGTGACCCTTGCAGTGGTGACCAAGCCATGTGGATTTGCATCATTTTGGCAAATTGGATCATCTGAGTTTGTAGTTGCTGGATATCTTTCTGTATGCCTAAAAAAGACATATTGTTATTGTTGTTGTTATTGTTGTTGTTATTGTTGTGGCCTTCATTGCACCCCTGGGAGAGTGGCCTACCATTATTGTGGCCAGTAGTACGTTGGGTCCTCCAGAATGAGGTGTCAGGAGGCTGAGGTGGAACAATGGCTTCTGTACCATTTATTTCACACATACATACATACACACACACACACACACCGGCGCACACATACATACATACATACACACACATACAGTACACACCCACACACACCGGCGCACACATACATACATACACACCACACATACAGTACACACACACACACACACACACAAACAAAAACACCGGTGCACACATACAGCACACACACACACACACCACATACAGTACACACCCACACACACGTCCTCATTACATAAAACGATGAAATTGAACACTATCTGATCCGACGTCTTGGGGGTTATTATTTATTTTTTAATTTTATGGAGTATTTTGTTTGTTTTTACTATTCCCGAGCAATGTGTTTTAGTTTGTCCCCTAGGCTAACAGAAACACCTTCCCAGACCCCCTTCAACCTAAATTTGTACATTTTTCGTTAGAAAAATGTCCTGGCCAAAAGCCGTTTTCTTCTAAATTACAGGCTCGCTATCGCTCGCCCAGAAAATAATATTGACACCTGAATGGGGTGAAACGTCTTATTATCTACACCTCTAACTTCCTTGTAGCCTGAAACTCGTCAGTGTTCAATGAAAGGGATCTTTTTAGTTCGCTCCCGAGGCCTCCAACAAGCTTATGGGGGGTCACCGGCTTTTTTGTTTTCTTTCTCTCTTTCTCTGACTTGTATCCATTCGGCCCCATTCAGCCTACTGTTTTAAGACGTTTATCCCCATCCAGGTGTCGATTTCTTCCTGGCAAGCGATAGCGAGCCATCATTCTATGGAGAAATCCGGCTTCGCCGGAGAAATTTTTCTATCGAAAAATGTACAAATTTAGCTTGCTGTGAAAACAAAAAAATATATATATGCTGGCTCGCTCCCGCTCGCCAGGAAAATATTGACACCTGGATAGGGGTAAACGTCTTAAAACAATAGGCTGAATGGGGCCGAATGTAAGTATACAAGCCAAAGAAAGAGGGAGACAAAGAGAAAAAAAGCGAGGTGGGCTCCCTTAAACATAAATTCCCAAGACCCCCTTCGAGATAAATGTGGAAATTTTTTAGTAGAAAACTGTCCCTTCCGTTTCGTCCTGAATTACCTCCTCGTTATCGCTCGTCAGTAAAAAAACAAAATCGACACTCCAGTGGCATGAAAGGCCTTTTAAAATTGATAAAAAATGAGGCGAAAGGTCTTAAAGTAACCAAAATAATGGGGGCCAACGTCTTACAATATCAAAAACTACCGGTACTCAGCATGAGGGAGAAGGGGGTCCTTAACTCCCCCCCCCCCCCCTCCCTCCCTCCCTCTCTGGCTACTATTAGACAATTTTAATCAGTTTAAAAAGGTCTTCCGACAATTTTAAGCAGTTTAAAAAGGTCTTCCGACAATTTTAAGCAGTTTAAAAAGGTCTTCCGACAATTTTAATCAGTTTAAAAAGGTCTTCCGACAATTTTAATCAGTTTAAAAAGGTCTTCCGACAATTTTAATCAGTTTAAAAAGGTCTTCCGACAATTTTAATCAGTTTAAAAAGGTCTTCCGACAATTTTAATCAGTTTAAAAAGGTCTTCCGACAATTAATCAGTTTAAAAAGGTCTTCCGACAATTTTAAGCAGTTTAAAAAGGTCTTCCGACAATTTTAAGCAGTTTAAAAAGGTCTTCCGACAATTAATAGGCTGCGAACTTTCTCACTCAACCCTTTTTACTACCACAGATCCGTCTTAAGGGGAGATCTCCACTCGAGGGATTTTTTTCTTGACCCATTTCTCCCTCATGTTTAGCCCCATTGCTTTTGATATTATAAAACGTTTGCCCCATTAGTTTAGCGATTTTAAGAACTTTCACCCCATATTAAGACCTTTCGTGCCATTCAGGTGTCGATTTTATCCTGGCGAGCGATAGCGAGCCTGTAATTTAAGAGGAACCGGCCTTCGGCCGACATTTTTCTACCGAAAAATGTACAAATTTATCTTGAAAGGGACTCCAGGGGGTGTAATTTTAAGCTTGATGGAGGTCTAGGGAACAAACTAAATACCTCCCCTTAAACTGCACAAAATCGTCTAAATTATAGCTAGAATAAAACTGAAAAGACGTCGCCGGTACTGAAGGGGTGAACGTCTAACAATATTCAAACCACTGGGGCTAAACACGAGGGAGATGGGGGTCCGGACACACACACACACACACTCTCTTTTCTCTCTCTCTCTCTCCCCTTAACCCCTTCTGTACTTTTCAGCATATTGTGGCGACTATTAGACGATTTTGTACAGCTTAGGAAGGACGTCACTCATTAAAAGGCTACACACTATCTCAATTTATCCTTTTAGCTATACCATATGTCCTTCCTAAGCTTCTTAAGGGGAGGTATTTAGTTTCTTCCCTAGAACTCCATCAAGCTTAAAATTACACCCCCTAGACCCCCTTTCAAGATAAATATGTACATTTTTCGGTAGAAAAATGTCCCGGCCGAAGGCCGATTCCTCTTAAGTTGCAGGCTCGCTGTCGCTCGCCAGGAAAAAATCGACACCTAAATGGCACGAAAGGTCTTAAAATTGACAGAAATGGGGCGAAAGTTATTAAAATTGCCAAACTAATGGGGCAAACGTCTTAAAATATCAAAAGCAATGGGGCTAAACATGAGGGAGAAGGAAGTTCGGAAAAAAATCCCTCAAGTGGAAACCTCCCCTTAAAATCGTCTAAATATAGCTGAAATAAAATAAACAGACGTGGCCGGTACTGAAGGGGTTAAAGGCCTACAGGTGGAAGATAAGGGAGCCCACTTCGCTTTTGTTTTTCTCTTTCTCTCCCTCTCTCTCTTTGGCTTGTATCCATTCGGCCCCATTCCGCCTACTGTTTTAAGACGTTTACCCCCACCCAGGTGTCAATATTTTCCTGGCGAGCGGTAGCGAGCCAGCATATATATTTTTTGTTTTGACAGCAAGATAAATGTGTACATTTTTCGATAGAAAAATGTCTCTGGCGAAGCCGGATTTCTCCATACAATGCTGGCTCGCTATCGCTCTCCAGGAAGAAATAGACACCTGGATGGGGATAAGCGTCTTAAAACAGTTGGCTGAATGGGGCCGAATGGATACAAGCCAGGGAAAGAGAGAAAAGGAGAGAAAGATAAAAAAAGAGCCGGTGACCCCCTCTTAATAGGACTCGTCTCCCTCGTACAGATAGCTATATTATGAAACACCAGCAGGGATTTTAGGGCTGGGGGTATGTATTTTATGGCTGGGGGTATGTATTTTATGGCTGGGGGTATTAATTCAACAATGCCGCATGATTAACCCCTTCTGTACCGAACCGTCTTTTATATTTGATGTCGGCTATAATTGTTTAGACGATTTTACGAAGCTTAGGAATAATATGTGGGGTTGAAATAATATGTGGGGGTTAAAATAATATGTGGGGGTTGAAATAATATGTGGGGGTTTAAATAATATGTGGGGGTTAAAATAATATGTGGGGGTTAAAATAATATGTGGGGGTTAAAATAATATGTGGGGGTTAAAATAATATGTGGGGGTTGAAGTAATATGTGGGGGTTAGAATAGTATGGGAGGTTTAAAATAATATGTGGGGGTTAAAAATAATATGTGGGGGTTAAAATAATATGTGGGGGTTAAAATAATATGTGGGGGTTAAATAATATGTGGGGGTTAAAATAATATGGGGGTTAAAATAATATGTGGGGGTTGAAATAATATGTGGGTTAAAATAATATGTGGGGAATAATATGTGGGGGTTAAATAATATGTGGGGGTTAAATATATGTGGGGGTTAAATAATATGTGGGGTTGAAGTAATATGTGGGGGTTAAAATAATATGTGGGATTTAAAATAATATGTGGGGGTTAAAATAATATGTGGGGGTTAAAATAATATGTGGGGGTTAAAATAATATGTGGGGGTTAAAATAATATGTGGGGGTTAAAATAATATGTGGGGTTAAAATAATATGTGGGGGTTAAAATAATATGTGGGGGTTAAAATAATATTTGGGGGTTAGAATAATATGTGGGGGTTAAAATAATATGTGGGGGTTAAAATAATATGTGGGGGTTAAAATAATATGTATGTGGGGGTTAAAAGTATTGAAGAGTAGCCTTTTAACCCGTACAGTCCTTTGCATCATATCCTGGCAACTATTCGACGATTTTCTTCGGCTTAGGAAGGACCTCTAGCCATAATAAGACTTCAAACTATCTCAACCAACCCATTTAACTACCCCTAGAGCCTTCCTAAGCTGCATAATATCGTCTACACACAGCTAGAATACAATATAACACACGTCGCTGGTACTCAAAGGGTTAACGGGTAGAACATCCTTCCGGAGCCGAACACAATCGTCTAAAAGTTGCCAGAATGATGTCATGAAAAGTACGTCACCGGTACAGAAGGGGTTAAGGGGAGAGACCTCCACTTGAGGGATTTTTTTCTTGACTCCTTTCTTCCTCATGTTTAGCCCCATTGTTTTTTTCTAATTTTAAGACGTTTGCCCCATTATTTTGACGATTTTAAGAACTTTCAACCCATTTCTGTCAATGTTAAAACCTTTCGTGCCATTTAGGTGTCGATTTTATCCTGGCGAGCGATAGCGAGCCTGTAATTTAAGAGGAACCGGCTTTCAGCCGGGACATTTTTCTACCGAAAAATGTACAAATTTATCTTGAAAGGGGCTCAAGGGGGTGTAATCTTAAGCTTGAAGGATATCTAGGGACCAAACTAAAAACCTCCCCTTAAGGGTGTGTGTGTGTGTGTGTGTTTTTGTCTTCTTCCTCGGTCGGACCCCCTTCTCCCTTATGTTTAGCCCCATTCGTGTTTTGTTAAGATGCTGGCCCTAGTGTGGGTAGATAACATACACACACATACACACACATACACCCCTACCCTCTCTATCTTACTCCTACACCTGTGCCTTAGTGTGAGTGTGTCAGCATGTTTATATGACTTAATATGTCTATGTTTGTGTGTTGGTGTGTGTACGAGGATGATTATGTACTTGTGTAAACGCCTTCACTCTGTGTGTGTGTGTGTGTGTGTGTGTACGAGGATGATTATGTACTTGTGTAAACGCCTTCACTCTGTGTGTGTGTGTGTGTGTGTGTGTGTGTGTACGAGTGTGTGTGTGTGTACGAGGATGATTATGTACTTGTGTAAACGCCTTCACTCTGTGTGTGTGTGTGTGTGTGTGTGTGTGTACGAGGATGATTATGTACTTGTGTAAACGCCTTCACTCTGTGTGTGTGTGTGTGTGTGTGTGTGTTGTGTACGAGGATGATTATGTACTTGTGTAAACGCCTTCACTCTTGTGTGTGTGTGTGTGTGTGTGTGTACAAGGATGATTATGTACTTGTGTAAACGCCTTCACTGTGTGTGTGTGTGTGTGTGTGTGTGTGTGTGTGTACGAGGATGATTTTGTACTTGTGTAAACGCCTTCACTCTGTGTGTGTGTGTATGTGTGTGTGTGTGTGTGTGTGTACGAGGATGATTATGTACTTGTGTAAACGCCTTCACTCTGTGTGTGTGTGTGTGTGTGTGTGTGTGTATGTGTGTGTGTACGAGGATGATTATGTACTTGTGTAAACGCCTTCACTCTGTGTGTGTGTGTGTGTGTACGTGTGTGTGTACGAGGATGATTATGTACTTGTGTAAACGCCTTCACTGTGTGTGTGTGTGTGTGTGTGTGTGTGTGTACGAGGATGATTATGTACTTGTGTAAACGCCTTCACTCTGTGTGTGTGTGTGTGTGTGTGTGTGTGTGTGTGTGTGTGTGTGTGTACGAGGATGATTATGTACTTGTGTAAACGCCTTCACTCTGTGTGTGTGTGTGTGTGTGTGTGTACGAGGATGATTATGTACTTGTGTAAACGCCTTCACTCTTGTGTGGTGTGCACGAGAGAGAGAGAGAGAGTGTGTGTGTATATATATAATTATATATATATATATATATATATGTGTGTGTTAGTGTGTGTGTGTGTGTGTGTGTAGACCTTGAACCATTAAAGCACCACCTAGCAGAGACTCACTGTACATACATACCCCTTGGCCCTCACTGTTTTTATCACCATACATATTAGGACATACCAAGCCACATATCAGGTACACTCGCAGGCAGAAATGGTGGGCTCAAATTGTCCAAGTTATCTAGGACTGAATCGAATCTTCATAAGACTTCTTAGATACCGTCCGTGAATATCGTTGGTTGGGTCTGGTGTAATGATTACTGTGTGTGAGAGAGGAAGGTCCTTATATCAGCTGGGAAGGTCAGGCGGAAACCAATTAACACAGGCTAGGGGGAAGGGTGTATTAAGGGGTCAATTAGTTCATATATTTATAAAAAAAATAGTTTCCTCCCGAGACCTCCATCAAAGTTTAAAACAAAATCAATTAGATCCCCCTTCTAGATTAATTTGTACATTTTTCGGTAGAAAAATGTCCCGGCCGAAGGCCGATTCCTTCTAAAATTACAGGCTCGCTATCGCTCGCCAGGAAAATATCGACACCTAAATAGCACGAAAGGTTTTAATATTGATAAAGAAATGGGGCAAAAGGTCTTAAAGTCGACAAACTAATGGGCCAAACATCTTAAAATTTGAAAACTAATGGGGCTAAACATGAGGGAGAAGGTGGCTCAGAAAAACGACTCATCTCCCCTTAAAAAATCAACTGGCAAAGTCAGGTAGCAACAGATGATACAGGCTATGATACTTAAGAACGAGAGAAGGTCAGGACATATTATGTCCTGACCTTCTCTCGTTCGTTCCTCTTGTGTGCAGCCTCCATATACTACATATGCTACTACATATACTACTACATATACTACTACATATACTACTACATATACTACTACATATACTACTACATATACTACTACATATACTACTACATATACTACTACATATACTACATATACTACTACATATACTACTACATATACTACTACATATACTACTACATATACTACTACATATACTACTACATATACTACTACATATACTACTACATATACTACTACATATACTAATACATATACTAATACATATACTAATACATATACTAATACATATACTAATACATATACTAATACATATACTAATACATATACTACTACATATGCTACTACATATACTACATATATACTACATATATACTACATATATACTACATATATATACTACATATATATACTACATAATTATACTACTACATATACTACTACATATAATAGTACATATACTACTACATATACTACTACATACTACTACATATACTACACATATACTACTACATATATATACTACATAATTATACTACATATATACTACATATACTACTACATATACTACTACATATACTACTACATATACTACTACATATACTACTACATATGCTACTACATATACTACTACATATACTACTACATATACTACTACATATGCTACTACATATACTACTACATATACTACTACATATACTACTACATATACTACTACATATACTACTACATATACTACTACATATACTACTACATATACTACTACATATACTACTACATATACTACTACATATACTACTACATATGCTACTACATATACTACTACATATACTACTACATATACTACTACATATACTACTACATATGCTACTACATACTACTACATATACTACTACATATACTACTACATATACTACTACATATACTACTACATATACTACTACATATACTACTACATATACTACTACATAATTATACTACTACATATACTACATATACTACTACATATACTACTAAATATACTACTACACATACTACTACATATGCTACTAACTACTACATATACTACTACATATACTATACATATACTACTACATATACTACTACATATACTACTACATATACTACTACATATACTACTACATATACTACTACATATACTACTGCATATACTACTACATATACTACTACATATACTACTACATATACTACTACATAATTATACTACTACATATACTACTACATATACTACTACATATACTACTACATATACTACTACATATACTACTACATATACTACTACATATACTACTACATAATTATACTACTACATATACTACTACATATACTACTACATATACTACTACATATACTACTACATATACTACTACATAATTATACTACTACATATACTACTACATAATTATACTACTACATATACTACTACATATACTACTACATATACTACTACATATATACTACATATATACTACATATATACTACATAATTATACTACTACATATACTACTACATATACTACATATACTACTACATATACTACTACATATACTACTACATATACTACTACATATACTACTACATAATTATACTACTACATATACTACTACATATACTACTACATATACTACTACATATACTACTACATATACTACTACATATACTACTACATATACTACTCCATATACTACTACTCCATATACTACTCCATATACTACTACTCCATATACTACTACTCCATATACTACTCCATATACTACTACTCCATATACTACTACATATACTACTGCATATACTACTACATATACTACTACATATACTACTACATATACTATTACATATACTACTACATATACTACTACATATACTACTACATATACTACTGCATATACTACTGCATATACTACTGCATAAACTACTGCATATACTACTACATATACTACTACATATACTACTGCATATACTACTGCATATACTACTGCATATACTACTGCATATACTACTGCATAAACTACTGCATATACTACTACATATACTACATATACTACTGCATATACTACTGCATATACTACTACATATACTACTACATAAACTACTGCATATACTACTACATATACTACTACATATACTACTGCATATACTACTGCATAAACTACTACATATACTGCTGCATATACTACTACATATTCTACTACATATACTACTACATATACTACTACATATACTACTACATATACTACTACATATACTACTACATATACTACTACATATACTACTACATATACTACTACATATACTACTACATAAACTACTACATATACTACTACATATACTACTACATAAACTACTACATATACTACTGCATATACTACTACATATACTACTACATATACTACTACATATACTACTTTTTAAAAAACACTCAGTCTGTGCATCCCCTCTTTGGACCCTAGATCAGGTCAGAATAGTCATCAAAGCGCCTGACTTCGTTGTCATTCAGCTACTTCCTATTCCGGGGTAAGCACTCAGACTCATCATCGTGGATTACTACTACTACATAGTAGTATACATAATATTTTTCATACATTTCATGTTACTACTACTACCATCACCACTTCCACCATCACCACCACCACTACCATATATTTAATATTGTACACATACTATATTTCACAAGCATCAGATACTACTATTCTACACCATGCAACTTCAATCCAGTCTCCTTCCTATGCGACCCTCTGCCACTGCTGCCTCGTAGTCTACTTCTGCCACCGTCACTGGTTGTGGTGCAGACCTTCTTGTTCCCCGCAGGCATAGTAGTGCTGATCTGAGCGATGAGAAAGATAGACGGCATCTCATCCAGGCTACGACGTGGCTCCTAGGCTGTTGCTTTTTCTCTGCGATGATCTCTGCTAGCCTTGAATAGAAGCACTGGGCCCTGGGTCCCATCCCTCCTGATGTGGTGAAGACTAGTGGGGTAAAGCTGCCATGTTCGACGTGTAAGATCCTTTCTCCATATGTCCTGACCTTCTCTCGTTCGTTCCTCTTGTGTGCAGCCTCCAGAGACAGCTCGCTGTAGCTGTGGGCCATTGGGTCAAATACTCTTATGTCAAAGAACGCTCGCTGTGCATTTGTCCAAAAGCCTCTTGCACTAACGTCCAATCTTGCTTCAGTGGATGTGTTGGCCGTCCTGTGCTGCATGATCTCTCCATCCAAGGGAATGAGTGATGGTTCGCTCACCACATCTCTACACACCTCCCTGAGCATGTTCGCTGTTATATCTCTTACTTCATCGTGCCTGATGCTGATTAATCCTCCTTTCTTACATACCATGGTGTGGTCTGTATCGTTGATGGTTCCACAAACGCATCGATCGGGCAGTCCTTCAATCGGCCAATCATACCTGCTATTACTACTACTACTACTTCTACTACTACTTTTATTTTTATTTTTTTATTTTTTTTTAAACCACTCAGCCTCTGCATCCCCTCTTTGGATCCTAAACCAGGGCGTGTGTGTGTGTGTGTGTGTGTGTGTGTGTGTGTGTGTGTGTGTGTGTGTGTGTGTGTGTGTGTGTGTGTGGTGGTAGTAGTAGGCATTATATGGATGGGTGTCTGTAGGGCGTGTGTGTGGGTGTGTGTGTGTGTGTGTGGTGGTAGTAGTAGGCATTATATGGATGGGTGTCTGTAGGGCGTGTGTGTGGGTGTGTGTGTGTGTGTGTGTGGTGGTAGTAGTAGGCATTATATGGATGGGTGTCTGTAGGGCGTGTGTGTGTGTGTGTGGGTCTGTGTGTGTGTGTGGTGGTAGTAGTAGGCATTATATGGATGGGTGTCTGTAGGGCGTGTGTGTGTGTGTGTGTGGTGGTAGTAGTAGGCATTATATGGATGGGTGTCTGTAGGGCGTGTGTGTGTGTGTGTGGTGGTAGTAGTAGGCATTATATGGATGGGTGTCTGTAGGGCGTGTGTGTGTGTGTGTGTGTGGTGGTAGTAGTAGGCATTATATGGATGGGTGTCTGTAGGGCGTGTGTGTGTGTGTGTGTGGTGGTAGTAGTAGGCATTATATGGATGGGTGTCTGTAGGGCGTGTGTGTGTGTGTGTGTGTGGTGGTAGTAGTAGGCATTATATGGATGGGTGTCTGTAGGGCGTGTGTGTGTGTGTGTGTGTGTGTGTGTGTGTGGTGGTAGTAGTAGGCATTATATGGATGGGTGTCTGTAGGGCGTGTGTGTGTGTGTGTGTGGTGGTAGTAGGCATTATAAGGATGGGTGTCTGTAGGGCGTGTGTGTGTGTGTGTGTGTGTGTGGTGGTAGTAGGCATTATAAGGATGGGTGTCTGTAGGGCGTGTGTGTGTGTGTGGTGGTAGTAGGCATTATAAGGATGGGTGTCTGTAGGGCGTGTGTGTGTGTGTGTGTGTGTGTGTGTGTGTGTGTGTGTGTGTGTGTGTGTGTGTGTGTGTGTGTGTGTGTGTGTGTGTGGTGGTAGTAGGCATTATAAGGATGGGTGTCTGTAGGGTGTGTGTGTGTGTGTGTGTGTGTGTGTGTGGTGGGAGTATAAATAATGGTGTATCATCAAGGGGGGGTCACCTGCATTTTTTCTCTGTCTGAGTTGTATCCATTCGACCCCATTCAGCCTACTGTTCTAAGACGTTTATCCCATCCAGGTGTTGATTTATACCTGGCGAGCGATAGCGAGCTACCATTTTTTGAATAATGAATTAGACAGCTGGCTAAATTTGCACATTTTTCGACAGAAAAATTTCTCCGGCGAAGCCGGATTTCTCCATAGAATGCTGGCTCGCTATCGCTCGCCAGGAAAATATCAACACCTGAATGGGGATAAATGTCTTAAAACAGTAGGCTGAATAGGGCCGAATGGATACAACCAAGAAAGAGAAAAAAGCAGGTGACCCCCCTTAACTTAGTTTCTAATGACACGAACGGAGATGCTCAGGTGTAATGGAAGTTTAGTTAGATGATTGGCAAGGAATTTACGATAGAGTGTGCCCTTACCTTTTGATGTGTTCGCCACTCTTCTAGCGGCACCAAGGAGCGCGACGCCCCTCGTTATGGGTGGTGATTTGGTGCAGGAGACTGTTTGAAGCGACAGCTCGCTCCCTTGCGAGGATGGGCTTGTCTGGCACTTTTTGCAGTTCGACATCTAGGGCTCTCTTGAAGTTGTCTAACGAGATGTCCCTCATGTCTCTTACTCGCCGTGGGAGTTTGTTGAAGAGACGTGGGCCTCTGTGTGATAACCAGCCCTCTCGCAGAGAGCCCATAGCACCTTCTGTTATTCATCCGGGGGATTTCGCATTCCCAGCCTCTCCTATCACTGAATTTCATGACTATCGGAGTATGTAGGTTTGGTACTAAACCCTCTGCGATTTTCCACGTGTATATTATTAGGTAACGTTCTCTTCTACGTTCCAGTGAGTACAGATTCAGTGCTCTTAAACGCTCCCAATAGTGTAGCTGTTTTATCGAACTTATATGCGAAGTGAAATTTCTTTGTACACTCTCCACGTCATTTATTTCACCTGCTTTGTATGGGGATGTTATACGCTACAGTATTCAACCCGCGGTAGAACTAGTGTGGTTTGTTTATAGTATTTTAAGAGCCTAGGAAGGGTCTCTGAAAACCAGAGACTAATTGTAGCTATTGCGTCCATCCAGGGTGTGGTCCGGCTGGGCGTCGTGTGTAGGGCAATCGTCTTATCTTGGACTGTGGATAATTCTGTGGCTCCATCTCTGGGTTGCTTCTGGTGACTGGCAGTGATGAGGTGACTCAGTTAAGGGAAGCCCACCTCGTTTTTTTTTTTTTTCTCTTTCTCTCCCTCTCTCTTTGGCTTGTATCCATTCGGCCCCATTCAGCCTACTGTTTTAAGACGTTTACCTTCATCCAGGTGTCAATATTTTCCTGGCGAGCGGTAGCGAGCCAGCATATATATATTTTTGTTTTGACAGCAAACTAAATTTGTAAATTTTTCGATAGAAAAATGTCTCCGGTGAAGCTGGATTTCTCCATACAATGCTGGTTCGCTATCGCTCGCCAGGAACAAATCAACACCTGGATGGGGATGAACGTCTTAAAACAGTTGGCTGAATGGGGCCGAATGGATACAAGCCAGGGAAAGAGAGAAAATGAGAGAAAGATAAAAAAAAAAGCCAGTGACCCCCCCTTAATCAAATCTATGCCAAAATGTTCCGGTATAACCCGTATGGCTCTCAGGGACGTGGGTTGGCCCGATGCTCTGTTTCCTTCAGGGGTCGGGGTGGAGTCTAGGTCAAAGTTTTCAGATTTTAAGATGTTAGCCCTATTAGTTTGGCCCCATTTCCTTGTCAATATTCAGACCTTTCGTGCTATTTAGGTGTCGATTTTCTTTCCTGGCGAACGATAGTGAGTCTGTAATTTTGGAAGACTTATGTCGAGGTGGAGTGTAGGTCAAAGAGGAAGGGGCTGGCTGCTCTGTCGCCATAAAAGGTTCGAATTCGTACGGGATAGCATCTAAAAATTAAGGGGAGATTTCCACTCGAGGGATTTTTTTCTGGACCCCTTTCTCTCTCATGTTTAGCCCCATTGCTTTTTAGATTTTAAGACGTTCGCCCCTTTAGTTTGGCGATTTTAAGAACTTTCGCCACATTTCTGTCAATTTTAAGAACTTTCGTGCCATGTAGTTGTCGATTTTTTCCTGGCGAGCGATAGCGAGCCTGTAATTTGAGAGGAACCGGCCTTCGGCCGGTTCCTCTCGGAAATAATCTTGAAAGGGGGTCTAGGGGGTGTAATTTTAAGCTTGATGGAGTTCTAGGGAAGAAACTAAATACGATTGGGGGCATTAAGTGTTGTCATAGATTCCAGTGGTTTTCGCTCAACATTTGTTATTGGTATCTTTATAGTTACTGGGAAAAGTGCTTATCCCTCAGAGTATTAGTCAGTGTCCGAAACTTTGTGAAATATCTGACAACACTTATTAACCTCGATTGTACCTCCCCTTCCACGACTTATGTCAAGGGTTTTCTGTCTTCTCTTAACTGTATAAAGTTATTTGGTTAAAGCTGACATTAAATCATCTATTGTTAGTAATGATAATATACAAATGACGCCACCGTATTAATGTGGAAGGGTGGTACACAATTGTTTAGCCCGACTGTACATTATATATGGGTTGTACGGTGGTGTGTAGGCGTACATTAATGGCTGCTATTACGTAAGGCTGTGCACGTGTATGTGTGTAGGCGGATACGTGTGTGTGTAGGCGGGTGTATACCTGTATACGTGTGTGTGTGTGAGTAGGCTCGTGCGTGTGTTTGTGTGTGTGTGTAGGCTTGTGTTTGTGTGTGTGTAGGCGGAAGTGTGTGTGTGTGAGTAGGTTTGTGTGTGTGTAGGCGGGTGTGTGTGTGTGGGTAGGCTTGTGGGTGTGTGTGTGTGTGTAGGAACATGTGTATATGTTAATATACTGTACTCTCTAGGAGTCTAGGACGTAAATCTTGGCATTGGATTTTGGAAGCTAATCCTGAATTGAATCGAATCCTCATTAAATCTTTACCAAATATTTACATTTGTTGAGGTTGATATTGCCCTTCGAAGGTTCATATTGGTCAAGGATTTATATATAAGAGTTATATTAGTTAAAATAGGACTTCAGAGGCTATATCAACCCTTCTGGATTATTAAGCCAGCACACTGTAAGTCAAGAATAACGTCAGGACTGGAGCCCCTTTTCCAGAACTCCAGGTCTTTGTGTATTAGGGGGGGGGGGGGGGGGGTACTGGGGGTCTGGGGTATTGTCCACTTTGGATTTAAGGGGAGATATCCACTTGAGGGATTTTTTTCTGGACTCCTTTCTCCCTCATGTTTAGCCCCATTGCTTTTCTAATTTTAAGACGTTCGCCCCATTATTTTGATGATTTTAAGAACTTTCAATCCATTTCTGTCAATTTTAAGACCTTTCGTGCAATTTAAGTGTCGATTTTATCCTGGCGAGCGATAGCGAGCCTGTAATTTAAGAGGAACCGGCTTTCAGCCGGGACATTTTTCTACCGAAAAATGTACAAATTTATCTTGAAAGGGGCTCAAGGGGGTGTAATCTTAAGTTTGATGGATATCCAGAGACCAAACTAAAAACCTCCCCTTAAGGGATTGGGGATTTGTCCATTGTTTTTGCTTTCCTTCTTTTATCTTTTTGTTGTGAACGATACATATGGGATATATTTAATTGAAAAGAATACCAACAGAATCGAAATATCTCGGAAAATCAAAACTAGGGACATAGTATGGAACCGATTGTTATCGGAAATGACTTCTAATTGATCATTTGGATACTGTACATTTGAAACTGGATGACAAACTTGTGCCAATTGTGGACATCGAACATTTGTATATTTTAAACTTCAATTATATTATATCGCATTCCTCTATGTATGTGACGCTTTAAAATGTGTGTATATATATATATTATTTAACTGTGAACATCAATTTGTGTTTATATATTATTTAACTGTGAACATCAATTTTACTTTCCATTTCAGGACACATATGCATAATTAAGTGAATAAGAAAAGCTATAATTCTAAGCCTTTCTATTACATGCTGGTAAATGGCTACATGAGGTGAGGACAAGTTAGTGAAGGAGAGGCTATACTGTAGTAGATTATTTAGTGGCCTTCTATGAAAATAATACGTATCGTGAAGTAAGAAAACAGAAAATAACTTAAACAAGGAAAACAAACTGAGAACTTAATAAAAAAAATAAACATTGTGAAAATAAAATCATGGAAAACTAAAAAAAAAAAAATAAATTAAATAAATATATCAATATAAAAACAAAATATCTCCTTCAGGATACAGGTCGCCATGATTACGAAGGTGAGTGTTATGTAACCTTGGTGTTGTAATGCTGTATGTATGTTTGTTTGTATTCTGTTGATGTTTGTACTGTATTTGTGTGTTATAACTATTTGGGGAGTTGGTAGGTCTAGTTCAGCAGTTATTTATTTCAACTCTCTCTCTCTCTCTCTCTCTCTCTCTCTCTCTCTCTCGCTCTCTCTCTCTCTCTCGCTCTCTCGCTCTATCTCTCTCTCTCTCTCTCTCAAATACGGTCATAATACATATCTAAATACATCAAACCAAATGGATCATATTTTTTTATCCATCAGAAACCCACATTATTATTGGATTTCTCTTAAATATCGATGTTCACGTGTCCAACTTCCTTATAGCCTGAAACTCGCCAGTGGTCAATTGGTAAACATAGTAAGTTCTTAAGGGAAGGTTTTTAGTTGATTCCCTAGACTTCCATCAAGCTTGAAATTACACCCCGTTGACCCCTTTTCAAGATAAATTTGTACATTTTTCGGTAGAAAAATTTCCCGGCCGAAGGCCGGTTCCTCTTAAATTACAGGCTCGCTATCGCTCGCCAGGAAAAAATCGACAGCTAAATGGCACGAATGGTCTTAAAATTGACAGAAATGGGGCGAGGGTTCTTAAAATCGCCAAACTAATGGGGCGAACGTCTTATTATCTCATATCTCATAAGCAATGGGGCTAAACATGAGGGAGAAAGGGTTCCAGAAATAAGTCCCTCAAGTGAAAATCTCCCCTTAACCCCTTCAGCACCATGACTGCCTTATTACCTTTGATTCTGGCGAGAAATGTAAATGATGTTATGCAGTTTAAGAAGGACCTGTGTTACTAAGAGGGGTTATGGAGATCGGATTTACCCACTTTGAGTCGCATAGGTAGATTATAAACTCGAGAAAATCGACTAATGGTACCCAGAATAGGATGATAATGGCGTCGTGGTGGTGGTGTAGGGGTATTATGTGTCTCGCAAGGTACAGGTTGAGATCAATAATGAATGTTTTCTGTATAGCTAGGAATGGGGGGGGGGGTTCTAAGATAGATACATACACAAACAAATACTTGCAATTATTGTCATAGCACATTTACGAGAAAAACAGAAAAACACAGGTAATGCAATGTATATGTACTAACAAGGTAACAAAAGTCATATATACTGTATATATAGATAAATAGATAGATAGATAGATACATAGATGGATGGATATAAAGATAGATAGATATATAGATAGATAGGGTAATATTGATAGATAGATAGGTAGATAGATAAATATAGATAGATATATACATGAATAGGGACATATATATAGATAGGTATGTACAAAGGAGTACAAAGGAGTACAAAGGAGTACAAAGGAAATCAAGCAACAACAGATCTAGTGACCCTTCTAGGTTGCTTGTCCTCCAAAACACTGAGGATCAAGTGTCCAAACAGTGGTTTAGAGTGGGTAAGGGAACATTGGAAAGGGAAATACTGCCCTGGAACTAATGTCCGTGGCAGGATTAGGAAGTTAGTAGGGGACAGATGGGTTAGTAACTGAGGGGGGGATAAAATAAAGTTATTCATTTACAAACGCAGTCAGTCGCGGGTTTGATGCGAGATATTTGTCTAGACGGAGTTTAAATGAATCAACGGTGATGCAGTCTATAACGTTTCGGGGAAGCCCATTCCACAAGTTGACAACTCGATTGAAGAAGAAATTCTTAGATTCGTGTGAGTTAAAAGATTTACCAATAATTTTGCAACCGTTTCCCCGCGTGTAATTAGATTGGTCGATAGTGAAGTACTTACTACAGTTCATATTGTCGATGCCTTTGATGATTTTGAACACTTGAATTAAGTCACCTCGTAATCTGCGCTGGGTTAAAGGAAATAGATTTAATTCTCTAAGACGCTCTTCGTATGGTTTGTTCTTTAGGCTAGGTATCATTTTGGTAACTCTACGTTGAACTCGTTCTAGCTTGTTTATATCTTTTTGGTAATAAGGGCACCAGGATTGAACGCAGTATTCCAGAAGAGGGCGGACTAATGAATTGTAAAGGGTTAGGATAACTTCTTTGGATTTATGCTCAAATGACCTGCCTATAAAGCCAATTATTTTGTTTGCCTTCTTAACAACTTCTGAACATTGTTGACTCGGTTTTAGGTTACTCGATATTGTTACTCCCAGATCGGTTTCTCTGTTTACATTCTTAAGCTGAGTGCCATTCATCGAATAGTTTGCTTTCTCATTTAGGTATCCGATATGTAGTACTTTACATTTATCCGCATTGAAACTCATTTGCCAAATTTGGGCCCAACATGACAATTTATCTAGATTGTGTTGCATATCGTCAACTTGTTCTTTTGAGAGTACGCTATTTGCAATTTTTGTATCGTCAGCAAATTTTGAGATTGTACAGGTGAGACCCTCATCTATGTCGTTGATGTAAATTAGAAAGAGAATTGGTCCTAGTACCGATCCCTGGGTACCCCGCTACTTACATTGGTCCATTTTGATGCCTTACCGTTTATGACTACTCTTTGCTTTCTGTCGCTGAGCCAATTTTCTATCCATTTCAACACACCGTCTTGTATTCCATGCGCTTTTAGTTTTAGCAGTAAACGTTTGTGGGGAACTTTGTCAAAGGCCTTTTGAAAATCAAGGTATATAATATCTACAGCTTTACTCTCATCGTAGAGGTTGAGGATATCGTGGAAGAAGTCTAAGAGGTTTGTTAAACAGGAACGTTTTTTACGAAAGCCGTGTTGAGTATCTTTAAGTATGTTATTTTCCTCTAAGTGATTTACGAGTCTGTCTCGTATGACCGTTTCTAGCATTTTACATACAACTGAGGTTAAGCTAATTGGACGATAGTTACTGGGTAGGGATTTGCTGCCTTTTTTGAATATCGGTGTTACGTTGGCTAGCTTCCACTGATCGGGCATAGTTCCAGACTGCAAGGATTTATTGAATAGTAATGTCAGTGGTTTAGAGAGCTCATCCTTAGCTTCCTTTAGAACTCTAGGCGAGATTGTATCAGGTCCAGGCGTTTTATTTACCTTGAGTTTATCTAAACAATTCAATACTTCTCTCTCTGTAACGGTGATATTGCTTAGAACATCTGAATTATCAATCTGAATCGGCGATGGTGTAGGGATATCACTGAGGTCTTCTGTTGTAAAAACTGATGCAAAGAAGGTATTGAGGGCATTACTCATTTGTTCTTCGTCTTTGGTGTATTCTCCATTTTCATCGACTAACGGTCCAACAGTTGAAGTAACAACTTTTTTCTTTCTGATATAACTATAGAATTCTTTCGGGTTTGTTTTACTTTGATTCGCAATATGTAACTCTAAGGTCTTTTTACTTTGCTTAATTAACTTTTTGGCTTTGCGTCGTAGCTCTACAAATTTCAGCCGTTCTTCGTCATTTTGTGAGGATTTTAATCTATCATTAGCACATTTTTTAGCAAGCAGGCAGTTTGAAATATCTTTATTCCACCATTTGGGCTTATTATTATGGCCTGGACGCCGAGTTTTTGATGGTATGCAGTCTTGCACTGCTTTTAGGTAAGTGGCTTCGAATAACTTCCAAGATGTATTTATGTCGTTATTGTGAATTAAAAAGCTCCAGTCAGTTTCTTTAAACATAGCTCTAAGTTTATGGAAGTTTGCTTTCTTGAAATTAGGGACTTTTTCGATGCTACTATTTGGTTCATTACTAGTAAACTTTAAAGTGAAAGTTATCGTACGATGGTCGCTGTTACTGAATTCATCACCAACATTCAAATTCTCTATTAATTCTTCTTTTGTTGCAAGTACAATGTCAAGAACGTTATTACCACGGGTCGGCGTTCCAACAAATTGATAAAGCGAACTCTCTTGCAAGTTCGTATACAAGTCATGTCCGGAGTGTGAAGTAAGAGTATCGCCCCACTTGGTCACAGGTAAATTAAAGTCACCAAAAATTACGGTATCTTGTGAGTTACTTACATCTGCAATTTGTTCGTAAATTTCTCGGTCAGTTTGCACTGATTGAGCTGGAGGTCTGTATATTAATGCAAGTATTATTTTGGTACCTTTATTATTCTTTATTAGCACAAAAGATGCGTCGACGTTCACAATTTGAGGTTTTGACAAGAGGGTAGGGTTAAGACTTTCTTTGATATAAAGTAAAACGCCACCTCCATTTCGATTTATTCGGCTTTTCTCAAACATTACATAACCGGGAAGTGAATACTCTGCTAAAAAGTCTCTATCTTCTGTATTGAGCCAAGATTCTGTTATGCCAATCACATCATAATTTTCTGTAAACACTAGCTCCTCTAAATCTGAAAATTTATTGCGTATGCTACGAGCGTTTGCATAGAAAACCTTTAAATTTGTTATTTTAGAACTCACGGAACGCTCTTTAATAATATTTTTGGTTCTTGTCGGATCTACATTTATGTTCATGGCTGTCCTCGGTCCTCGCTGTCTTCGGTCCTTATCGCTGGTGGTCCTCGGTTGCCTCTGTTTTTTTCTTGGCGTTGGATGATTTATGTCACTGCTGCTTCTTCTCGGATGGCGTTTTTTGATCCATGGCTGCGGACTGCTTCGTGTAGGAGACGACCCATGCGTGCTGAACCCACAGGGTTTAGATGAGTGCCATCCTTGCGGAACAGAGTAGGCTGGTTGTAGAAGTTGTCCCAGAGGTTGATGAATTCAACTTCTTCCCTCAGACACAAATGTTTTAGTCGGCTATTTGTGCTGAAAGCCTTGTCGTAGGTGTCGCACCTTGTCAGGTGCGTCGATCTTGGGGAGAATGCCTGAGATGATGATATTCCTTGACTTGTTTTTGTAGTGCTGGATCATCTTGCGATATTTCTCCATCAACTCTTCGGATCTGGTGCGCATGACGTCATTTGAACCAGCATGGATGACAAAAAGGGTATTTTCATTTGCATCCTTTGTGGTATCTTCGAAGGCTTCCACAATGTCGTCCAGTCCAGCTCCTGGGATGCAAAATCTTTTTCGTTGATTTGGGACTCTGTCGCAGAACTCTTCGACCTGTCCTCGTAGGATGGAATCCCCCACGAGCCTGGTCTCTTCTGGTTCGTCTTCCATCTCTACCAATATCTCAAATCTGTTGGACATTGTGACTGGTAGATGAGACCTTTTCTGCGTTGGCCGTGCACCATTCCTCACTGGTGTAAATCCGGAAACCTGTGGTGGCGGGACTCTACGTACAGGTCGGGGAGAGGAGTGGTTAGAACGGGGGCGAGGGGTTGGTACTGTTCGTGCTAGCAGGCTTCTTGCACGAGGAGTGGGGGAGAGACTAAGGTGAACAGGGCGGCTGTCCTGGTTTGATGTCGGCTCAGGTTCATCAGAAGCATCTGCTGCAGTGTCTACTGCAGGTGTTGGATTGTTGGCAGATGACGTTGGGGCGGTGGTGGATGCTGGAGTTGAAACAATTTGAGTTAGTGATACTCCAACGTTGAGTGTTACAAACTCTTGGAGTGATGTAGAGAGAGAGAGAGAGAGAGAGAGAGAGAGGGAGAGGGAGGAGCAACTTGATATATTTACTGTGCACTTAAGAAACATTACAAAGGCACAGGTTAGGATCAGGTACTATAAACGAGAGAGAGAGAGAGAGAGAGAGAGAGAGAGAGAGAGAGAGAGGAGCAACTTGATATATTTACTCTGCACTTAAGAAACATTACAAAGGCACAGGTTAGGATCAGGTACTGTAAACGAGAGAGAGAGAGAGAGAGAGAGAGAGAGAGAGAGAGAGAGTACAAAGGAGTACAAAGGAGTACAAAGGAAATCAAGCAACAACAGATCCAGTGACCCTTCTAGGTTGCTTGTCCTCCAAAACACTGAGGATCAAGTGTCCAAACAGTGGTTTAGAGTGGGTAAGGGAACATTGGAAAGGGAATTACTGCCCTGGAACTAATGTCCGTGGCAGGATTAGGAAGTTAGTAGGGGACAGATGGGTTAGTAACTGAGGGGGGGGATAAAATAAAGTTATTCATTTACAAACGCAGTCAGTCGCGGGTTTGATGCGAGATATTTGTCTAGGCGGAGTTTAAATGAATCAACGGTGATGCAGTCTATAACGTTTCGGGGAAGCCCATTCCACAAGTTGACAACTCGATTGAAGAAGAAATTCTTAGATTCGTGCGAGTTAAAAGATTTACCAATAATTTTGCAACCGTTTCCCCGCGTGTAATTAGATTGGTCGATAGTGAAGTACTTACTACAGTTCATATTGTCGATGCCTTTGATGATTTTGAACACTTGAATTAAGTCGCCTCTTAATCTGCGCTGGGTTAAAGGAAATAGATTTAATTCTCTAAGACGCTCTTCGTATGGTTTGTTCTTTAGGCTAGGTATCATTTTGGTAACTCTACGTTGAACTCGTTCTAGCTTGTTTATATCTTTTTGGTAGTAAGGGCACCAGGATTGAACGCAGTATTCCAGAAGAGGGCGGACTAAGGAATTGTAAAGGGTTAGGATAACTTCTTTGGATTTATGCTCAAATGACCTGCCTATAAAGCCAATTATTTTGTTTGCCTTCTTAACAACTTCTGAACATTGTTGACTCGGTTTTAGGTTACTCGATATTGTTACTCCCAGATCGGTTTCTCTGTTTACATTCTTAAGCTGAGTGCCATTCATCGAATAGTTTGCTTTCTCATTTAGGTATCCGATATGTAGTACTTTACATTTATCCGCATTGAAACTCATTTGCCAAATTTGGGCCCAACATGACAATTTATCTAGATTGTGTTGCATATCGTCAACTTGTTCTTTTGAGAGTACGCTATTTGCAATTTTTGTATCGTCAGCAAATTTTGAGATTGTACAGGTGAGACCCTCATCTATGTCGTTGATGTAAATTAGAAAGAGAATTGGTCCTAGTACCGATCCCTGGGGTACCCCGCTACTTACATTGGTCCATTTTGATGCCTTACCGTTTATGACTACTCTTTGCTTTCTGTCGCTGAGCCAATTTTCTATCCATTTCAACACACCGTCTTGTATTCCATGCGCTTTTAGTTTTAGCAGTAAACGTTTGTGGGGAACTTGTCAAAGGCCTTTTGAAAATCAAGGTATATAATATCTACAGCTTTACTCTCATCGTAGAGGTTGAGGATATCGTGGAAGAAGTCTAAGAGGTTTGTTAAACAGGAACGTTTTTTACGAAAGCCGTGTTGAGTATCTTTAAGTATGTTATTTTCCTCTAAGTGATTTACGAGTCTGTCTCGTATGACCGTTTCTAGCATTTTACATACAACTGAGGTTAAGCTAATTGGACGATAGTTACTGGATAGGGATTTGCTGCCTTTTTTGAATATCGGTGTTACGTTGGCTAGCTTCCACTGATCGGGCATAGTTCCAGACTGCAAGGATTTATTGAATAGTAATGTCAGTGGTTTAGAGAGCTCATCCTTAGCTTCCTTTAGAACTCTAGGCGAGATTGTATCAGGTCCAGGCGTTTTATTTACCTTGAGTTTATCTAAACAATTCAATACTTCTCTCTCTGTAACGGTGATATTGCTTAAAACATCTGAATTATCAATCTGAATCGGCGATGGTGTAGGGATATCACTGAGGTCTTCTGTTGTAAAAACTGATGCAAAGAAGGTATTGAGGGCATTACTCATTTGTTCTTCGTCTTTGGTGTATTCTCCATTTTCATCGACTAACGGTCCAACAGTTGAAGTAACTACTTTTTTTCTTTCTGATATAACTATAGAATTCTTTCGGGTTTGTTTTACTTTGATCCGCAATATGTAACTCTAAGGTCTTTTTACTTTGCTTAATTAACTTTTTGGCTTTGCGTCGTAGCTCTACAAATTTCAGCCGTTCTTCGTCATTTTGTGAGGATTTTAATCTATCATTAGCAAATTTTTTAGCAAGCAGGCAGTTTGAAATATCTTTATTCCACCATTTGGGCTTATTATTATGGCCTGGACGCCGAGTTTTTGATGGTATGCAGTCTTGCACTGCTTTTAGGTAAGTGGCTTCGAATAACTTCCAAGATGTATTTATGTCGTTATTGTGAATTAAAAAGCTCCAGTCAGTTTCTTTAAACATAGCTCTAAGTTTATGGAAGTTTGCTTTCTTGAAATTAGGGACTTTTTCGATGCTACTATTTGGTTCGTTACTAGTAAACTTTAAAGTGAAAGTTATCGTATGATGGTCGCTGTTACTGAATTCATCACCAACATTCAAATTCTCTATTAATTCTTCTTTTGTTGCAAGTACAATGTCAAGAACGTTATTACCACGGGTCGGCGTTCCAACAAATTGATAAAGCGAACTCTCTTGCAAGTTCGTATACAAGTCATGTCCGGAGTGTGAAGTAAGAGTATCGCCCCACTTGGTCACAGGTAAATTAAAGTCACCAAAAATTACGGTATCTTGTGAGTTACTTACATCTGCAATTTGTTCGTAAATTTCTCGGTCAGTTTGCACTGATTGAGCTGGAGGTCTGTATATTAATGCAAGTATTATTTTGGTACCTTTATTATTCTTTATTAGCACAAAAGATGCGTCGACGTTCACAATTTGAGGTTTTGACAAGAGGGTAGGGTTAAGACTTTCTTTGATATAAAGTAAAACGCCACCTCCATTTCGATTAATTCGGCTTTTCTCAAACATTACATAACCGGGAAGTGAATACTCTGCTAAAAAGTCTCTATCTTCTGTATTGAGCCAAGATTCTGTTATGCCAATCACATCATAATTTTCTGTAAACACTAGCTCCTCTAAATCTGAAAATTTATTGCGTATGCTACGAGCGTTTGCATAGAAAACCTTTAAATTTGTTATTTTAGAACTCACGGAACGCGCTTTAATAATATTTTTGGTTCTTGTCGGATCTACATTTATGTTCATGGCTGTCCTCGGTCCTCGCTGTCTCCGGTCCTTATCGCTGGTGGTCCTCGGTTGCCTCTGTTTTTTTCTTGGCGTTGGATGATTTATGTCACTGCTGCTTCTTCTCGGATGGCGTTTTTTGATCCATGGCTGCGGACTGCTTCGTGTAGGAGACGACCCATGCGTGCTGAACCCACAGGGTTTAGATGAGTGCCATCCTTGCGGAACAGAGTAGGCTGGTTGTAGAAGTTGTCCCAGAGGTTGATGAATTCAACTTCTTCCCTCAGACACAAATGTTTTAGTCGGCTATTTGTGCTGAAGGCCTTGTCGTAGAATTTGTCAGGTGCGTCGATCTTGGGGAGAATGCCTGAGATGATGATATTCCTTGACTTGTTTTTGTAGTGCTGGATCATCTTGCGATATTTCTCCATCAACTCTTCGGATCTGGTGCGCATGACGTCATTTGAACCAGCATGGATGACAAAAAGGGTATTTTCATTTGCATCCTTTGTGGTATCTTCGAAGGCTTCCACAATGTCGTCCAGTCCAGCTCCTGGGATGCAAAATCTTTTTCGTTGATTTGGGACTCTGTCGCAGAACTCTTCGACCTGTCCTCGTAGGATGGAATCCCCAACGAGCCTGGTCTCTTCTGGTTCGTCTTCCATCTCTACCAATATCTCAAATCTGTTTGACATTGTGACTGGTAGATGAGACCTTTTCTGCGTTGGCCGTGCACCGTTCCTCACTGGTGTAAATCCGGAAACCTGTGGTGGCGGGACTCTACGTACAGGTCGGGGAGAGGAGTGGTTAGAACGGGGGCGAGGGGTTGGTACTGTTCGTACTAGCAGGCTTCTTGCACGAGGAGTGGGGGAGAGACTAAGGTGAACAGGGCGGCTGTCCTGGTTTGATGTCGGAGAGAGAGAGAGAGAGAGAGAGAGAAAAATTAAAGGCTAAATTAATACTAGCTATAACCAATTGTGTAAGGTGTGTGTCTCTGTGTGTTGGACCCATGTGTTGTTGTACAGTATGATATATAAGGTAGCACACACACACACACACACACACACACACACACACACACACACACACACCTAGTATTAATATATATGTTAATCAGTACCCTACCTATATATATACCTGGGAGTCATCACCATCCATACCACCTGGCCTTAGACATACATATACATTACATACATACACACTTTCTCTCTCTCTCTCTCTCTCTCTCTCTCTCTCTCTCTCTCTCTCATTTATTCACATAGCACTTAAGGGGAGGTTTTTAGTTAGTTCGCTAGACCTCCATCAGCTTAACATTACAGCCCCTAGACCCCCTTTCAAGATAAATTTGTACATTTTTCGGTAGAAAAATGTCCCGGCCGAAGGCCGATTCCTCTTAAATTACAGGCTCGTTCTCGCTCGCCAGGAAAAAATCGACACCTAAATGACACGAAAAGTCTTAAAAGTTAAATAAATGGGGCGAAAGTTCTTAAAATCGCCAAACTAATGGGGCGAACTTCTTAAAATCTCGAAAGCAATGGGGCTAGACATGAGGGAGAAAGGGGTAAAGAAAACAATCCCTCAAGTGGAAATTTCCCCTTAACACTCACACTTATCTTATACACACATTGCACACACACTCGTTACATACACACACATATCACACACACACACACACATTAACTCATCACACACACGTAATTATCACACACACACATTAACTCATCACACACACATTAACTCATCACACACGTAATCATCACACACACACATTAACTCATCACACACACACATTAACTCATCACACACACGTAATCATCACACACACACATTAACTCATCACACACACGTAATCATCACACACACACTCTTGGAAAGACCATATTACCATTCTTGCTAAAACGGCTTTCCAGAAGCTGGGTGTGCTCAACCGCCTCTGGGGGTTCTTTACCCCTGCACAGCTTCTTTCTCTGTACAAGGGCACAGTGCGTCCATGTGTTGAGTATTGTTAACATTTGTGGGGAGGATCCTCTCACACAGCACTTCTAGACAAAGTAAAAAAGAATGCCTTCCGTCTCATTAACTCACGCCCACTCACCAATTATCTGTAATCTATCTCTCTTCGCCGCAATGTTGCATCTATCTCGCTATTACAATAATCAGTGTTCCTCACAGCTCTCTCAGTGTATACCAACTCCTCTACGTAGGGTACGTAGTACCCGTTTTGCAACACAATCTCACCCCTTCTCTGTGCAGCTCTCCAACCCAAGAGTGAAACGATATTCCCACTCTTTCATCTATTCAACAGCTGAGCTCTGGAACTCTCTCCCTGAATCCATCTTTCCCTCATCCTATAACATAAATTGCTTCAAACTCCGTGTGTCCAGGCATTTTGGCTCAAACATTCCTTGATTTTGGCCCTGTCACTCTTTCAACTCTGGGCTAGGTGCTCGTGACATGCAGTTTTGCCTTTTGTTTCCCTCATCCACATAGAAAAAACAAAACAACTACAAAACAAACTAAGTAATGTATTTGTTCATAAGCTTGCAAAACATAGCTATATAAATAAAAGCTTACGAAAAATATATCCATGTTTGGCTATTAAAAGTTTAAAAATATATTCATGTTTGGCTATTAAAAGTTTAAAAATATATCCATGTTTGGCTATTAAAAGTTTAAAAATATATTCATGTTTGGCTATTAAAAGTTTAAAAATATATTCATGTTTGGCTATTTAAAGTTTAAAAATATATCCATGTTTGGCTATTAAAAGTTTAAAAATATATCCATGTTTGGCTATTAAAAGTTTAAAAATATATCCATGTTTGGCTATTAAAAGTTTAAAAATATATCCATGTTTGGCTATTAAAAGTTTAAAAATATATTCATGTTTGGCTATTAAAAGTTTAAAAATATATCCATGTTTGGCTATTAAAAGTTTAAAAATATATCCATGTTTGGCTATTAAAAGTTTAAAAATATATCCATGTTTGGCTATTAAAGGATTCCCATTATCTTGAAATTATGCAAAATGGTAATTGAAGTAGACGGAATGAGAAAGCCCATCGCTAACACACATCTCCCTCCCCCCCCCCCCCCCCCCCTTCTCCCCTTCCGTTTTGGGGGGGTTTGGGTAGGCTTCTTTAAGGGGGGGGGGTGACCTGTTTTGGTTCTGTCCTTGTCTATCTTTCTCTGGCTTGTATCCGTTTGGCCCCATTCAGCCTACTGTTTTAAAACGTTTATCCCCATCCAGGTGTCATTGTTTTACTGGTGAGCGGTAGCGAGCCAGCATATTTTTTATTTGTGTTTGACAGCAGGCTAAATTTGTAAATTTTTCGATAGAAAAATTTCTCCGGCGAAGCCGGATTTCTTCATATAATGCTGGCTCGCTATCGCTCGCCAGGAAGAAATCGACACCTAGATGGGGATAAACGTCTTAAAATAGTTTGCTGAATGGGGCCGAATGGATACAAGCCAGGGAAAGAGAGAAAAGGACAGAAATAACAAAAAGCAGGTCACCCCCCTTAAGGGAAATCTGGGAAGGTGTTTTTGTTAGCCTAGTGGACAAACGAAAATACAATGCTCGAAAATGCAATGCTCGAAAATACAATGCTCGAAAATACAATGCTCGAAAATACAATGCTCGAAAATGCAATGCTCGAAAATACAATGCTCGAAAATACAATGCTCGAAAATACAATGCTCGAAAATGGCCAAAAATACAAGCAAAACCCTCTATAATAATTAAGCCAAATATCAGAATAACTCCCAAAACGTCTGATCAGATAGTGTTAAAGCTTTAGATTAGATAGTGGATTGGATAAGATGGATCAGGTGTCAAAAGTTAGAGACCCTTTTAGTAACGGAGATCGGGTGTTGTATAATTTCGGAGTTAATTTCCTGTTATTTAACCTTTAACTGTGTTGGTGGTGTAATGGATTAGATGTTTATGTTCTGGGTGGGGTGTCCCGTGTTCCAATCCCGGGAGGATCATAATGCTTTTATTAGTTTATTCCAGTGCATTGGGGTTTGTAATGGAGGATTAATGTTAAAAACGGGGTGGTCCTTAATTTATTATCTTATTTTACGTTGGTACGGGAATGTCTAATCGTAAGTTTTAGAATATTCAAATAGGGTAAAGCAAGGATAGTGCATGTGTTATGTGTTATGTGTTATGTATTCCTGAAGGTCTAGACATTTATTAACAGAAAGAATGGACTCTAAAATTAGAGACGCACTATGGACTATTTATATCAGTTACTTTCCTGGTGTCGAGGGGGGACTAAATTATGTATCGCTTTCTACTGGAGATGGGCTTGTAGTCTGGCGCTCGTCTCTTTAGTTGGTGTTCGGTCAGGCCTGGACTTCTGGGCTGGGCAAACTGCCGAGTTTCTTCGATCTCCTTCGTTGGTGCTATGTCTCGAACCACTAGCTATGCAAAGTGTCGAACCACAAGCAAGGGAAGGTGTAGAAGTGATTCTCTGCTTTCGTAACTCTGGTCAGTGACCCAGGAAGTGAACATTGGCTTTCACAGTTACTACTTGTTGCACTGATGTTGGTGTCGAACGCAACATCTAGCCAGAACACTTGGCAGGTGCAGTCTTCACACCTGAGGTGTTAGCATCGTACTAAGCATAATTACCAGAACACTTGGCAGGGTCAGTCTTCCAACATGACAGGTTAGTATCGTACTAAGCAGAATTACCAGAACACTTGGCAGGGTCAGTCTTCCAACATGACAGGTTAGTATCGTACTAAGCAGAATTACCAGAACACTTGGCAGGGTCAGTCTTCAGACATGACAGGTTAGTATAGTACTAAGCAGAATTACCAGAACACTTGGCAGGGTCAGTCTTCAGACATGACAGGTTAGTATAGTACTTAGCAGAATTACCAGAACACTTGGCAGGGTCAGTCTTCAGACATGACAGGTTAGTATAGTACTTAGCAGAATTAGTCTCGTACCTAGTATTGGACCAGTCTTTTGACCTGGACAGGGGCAGGCTAGTATCGTACCTAGCAGAATTATTGATGCTAAGTTGGTGTACAACTGTACATAATCTGTCGTTTCTCAGCATTGTTTGATTGATGGAGTTTGCGAGCTAGAAGGGCTCGCTCTTGTCCTGTGGTACGGCATGTTGTTTTGATGTTGGTTGGCGCGAGAGCAATAACCCGATAATCACGAAAATGAGGTAGTGAAAAGTGCCCAGGAAGCGTAATTTCTACCCTTCGATTCTGATAGAACTCGTTATATTTACCAAATATAGCATTATTTCTTCTCCATGTGCATTTATTTTACTTATATGATGAACATGAACATTGAAGAGCAACAACAGAAGTGGGAACAGCAATTGGGTGGTGAAAAATGCAGGGGTGTGGAGTCGGAGTCGGAGTCAGGAGTCGAGGAGTCGGCTACTTTTGGCTGGAGTCGGAGTTGGTAAAAATATCTCCGACTCCGACTCCTTTACGTGATCATTTCTTGTGTAAAGTACTTAGGCGCGCTGCTAGGCCAGTGTTGTCACTTTGCGGGAAATTCCTACAAATTTCTGGGAGAAATTAGCATTTGTGGGAACTGTTGTGGGAGGACATTTCAAGCAAGCAATTTGTGGGAAGTGTTTGTGGGAAATTGGGAAATTTCGGGGAGAGGGGGTGGAGTCGGAGTCGGAGTCGCATCCTTAAAATTTCCTGGAGTCGGAGTCGGAATTTTTTCAATCCGACTCCACACCCCTGGAAAAACTTATATTTTCGCCGCCCGATCGTATTCTGGGTCGGCCGGCCGAGAAACATGCATCCTCCCTCTGCAACGTCTTGCATGCAACTGAGCTCCCTGGGAGAGATCTCACACTGCTATAGGGTCTTTAAATGACTCACTGCTGCCTACGAACCTGCCTGAGAATAATTGGTGCAGAAAATAACCGATAAATGAGGGAAATAAGAGGAAAACTAGCCGATAATTGAAGAGGGGGAAGAGAGGGGAAGGAGGGGGTTGGGACACATGTGGATGAGTGTTAGGAGGTATTAAAGGGGAATTATTTCACCTAATCACATATTCCTTTGTTTTGAGAGCTGCTGGTGCATTTTTTGAAGTTTTTTATTCATGGTCTTGCTTCCGTGAGGCATATCGCGTATGCTATACAGATACTTCCGTGAGGCTTATCGCGTATGCTATACAGATACTTCCGTGAGGCATATCGCGTATGCTATACAGATACTTCCGTGAGGCTTATCGCGCTTGCCATGTTAAAGCAGCAAAATAGCGTCCACAGAAAACGATGACCGTTCTCTCTAATTACAAGAAGAGCTCACATCACAATTCTTCTCATTTGAGATAACCACTTCTCTATTGTAAAACACTAAACACTTACTGGGTGGAAGTGTTCGTCAAGGTGATTATACTGTATCAGCTCGTAAATCATCACAGGGATATACCCAACTATGTGTGTGTGTGTGTGTGTGTGTAGAGGTACCTGATTATATATACCGGTATACTGTATATATAACATCAATACTGTTATACAATGAGAGAGAGAGAGGGGGGGGGGGGGGAGGGGGGTTTTAGGGGGTGGTGGTGGTGGAGATATAAGGGTCTGGATGTCAGTAAAAGGTTGGGCGTAGGTCTACACTGAGTTTACTGCTGTCAGACACACCCACACTCACGGGGAGACACGCACACACACACTCATACATACACACTCACACACACACACACACAGCTACAAGAAGTTACCAGGAATAGGTACTATTTCTATGACCTTGCGGTTTTCCAGGTGTGGGAGAGAGATTGTATTCTGAAGGACTGTCACTTAAGGGGAGGTTTTTAGTTTGGTCTCTGGATATCCTTCAAGCTTAAGATTACACCCCCTTGAGCCCCTTTCAAGATAAATTTGTAAATTTTTCGGTAGAAAAATGTCCCGGCTGAAAGCCGGGTTCTCTTAAATTACAGGCTCGCTATCGCTCGCCAGAATAAAATCGACACCTAAATGGCACGAAAGGTCTTAAAATTGACAGAAATGGGTTGAAAGTTCTTAAAATCGTCAAAATAATGGGGCAAACGTCTTAAAATTAGAAAACCAATGGGGCTAAACATGAGGGAGAAAGGAGTCAAGAAAAAAATCCCTCAAGTGGACATCTCCCCTTAACCCCTTGAAGCTCTGACGCGTTTTAGCAGTATATTTTGGCTATCATTAGACGATTTTATGCAGCTTAGGAAGGATCTGTGGGTATTAAAAGGGTAAATACTATCTCAATCAACCCTTTGACTTTCATATACCTTTACTAATCTGAATGAAATCGCCTAATAGTAGCCAGAAAACAACAGAAACGCGTATTGGAGCTTGAAAGGGTTAAAAGTGTGCCAAGTATGACTGAGACCACTTAACTTGTCACCGCAGTTCATTCCCCTGATCGGTGGCATAAGCTTTGTAGCCCTAGTTTGGATTCTTTCTAGTCGCGCTATGTCTGGAAGCGAAATTGAATAACATATTCTAGAAGGAGCCGAATTAGAGTGTTATAGAATTTAAGGACTGCTTCATTGTTCATCCATTATAACTGCCTGTTGAGAGAGAGAGAGAGAGAGAGAGAGAGAGAGAGAGAGAGAGAGAGAGAGAGAGAGAGAGAGAGAGAGAGAAAGAGTGAGAGAGAGAAATGTGGGAGTGTTGATGTCCCGTCATTTGTCTGTCTGTCAGAAACGTAGGGAGGGAGTCAGGAGGGAGGGAGAAAGGGGAGGGGGGAGGGGGGGAGAGGTAAGGAGGGAGGATGAAAAGGGAGGTGAGGTAGGGAGGAAAGGGGTGGGAGGGGGAGATAGGTAGGAAGGAAGAGGGAGAGGGTAGGGAGGTAAGGGAGAGAGGAAGAGGGGGAGGTAGGGAGGAAGAGGAGGGGGGGGGGAGATAGGTAGGAAGGGAGAGGGTAGGGAGGTAAGGGAGAGGGGGGAGGTAGGGAGGAAGAGGAGGGGGAGGTAGAAAGGATGGAAGTGGAGGGAGGAAGGGAGGACGAATAACACAGTAGAAAGGAAGAAAGTGGAGGGAGGAAGGAAGAAAAGCAAGGAAGGTGAGAAGAAAAGCAAGGAAGGTGAGAAGAAAAGCAAGGAAGGTGAGAAGAAATGGAGGAAAGATTGAAGGAAGGATGGGGACGGGGTGAGGTAGGATGGAGGGAGGGAGGGAGGGAGGAAGGAAGGATGAATGAAGAGAGGAAGGATATAAATACGGAAGGAAGAAGAAATATGAGAGAGAGAGAGAGAAAGGAAGGGGAGGGAGGGGGTTTACAGGTAATTTCCCGAGAAGGACATGGTTTTAAAAGACTATTAAATGGAGGTTGTTCAAGGAGAGGAGGGGAGGGGGTGGGGAGAAGGAAGGAAGAGAGAGGGAAAATATAAAACAGGAGGATGAGGAAGAGGGAGACCATAAGAAGGAAGAGAACAGGGGGGATGAATACAAAGGAATACAAATAACTAGCTTGGGGTGTACTAGACTTGTTAGATGTACTGTACATCCTTTTCGCTAACATTTGAGATTTTATTATTTAGTTTGCTCCCTAGACCTCCATCAAGCTTAAAATGATGACCTCTATCCTCTGTAACTCAAAAGGGCTGGAGCAAATGGGCTGTAAGTTTCCACATCTATTCCTTGACTGACTCTTCCCAAATGGTAGAAATATTAGCTCGATCACTCTAGTCGTTAATGAGTTACAGAGGTTAGAGGTCATGATTTCTCGCCTACTTACAGCGAATACAGCAAGTCTAGTAGATCTGGCAACTCATTATGACATCACCACAGAATAGGTAATGATGATGCAATCTTACTTTTGCCAGAAATGCTAACACGTTTATTTTGTGACAGTATTATATATATCTCTCCAAAATAAATCAAAGGACCAGGATGCCGAATTGTTCATCGATATTTATAATTTAATTTGTATGTGTGTGTGTGAATGTGTGTGTGTGTGTGTGTGTGTGTGTTTTTTTTTTTTTTTTTTTTTCCCAGAATACCAGTATGTAACTATATGAATCTCTCTTGTGTAATCAGTGGAATGATGTTTATTAGATATCATACTAAATCACATGCTTTCATTAAGGGGGGTGACCTGCTATTTTGTTTGTCTACTTTTCTCTCTTTCTCTGGCTTGTATCCATTCGGCCCCATTCAGCCTACTGTTTTAAGACGTTTATCCCCATCCAGGTGTCGATTTGTTCCTGGCGAGCGGTAGCGAGCCAGTATATTTGTTAAAATGTTTTTGACAGCAGGCTAAATTTGTACATTTTTCGATAGAAAAATGTCTCCGGCGAAGCCGGATTTCTCCATGCAATGCTGGCTCGCATAGGAATCGACACCTGCATGTGGATAAACGTCATAAAACAGTAGGCTGAATGGGGCCGAATGGATACAAGCCAGAGCAAAGGAGTGACAAAAAGCAGGTCACTCGGGCCCTTAAATTCATTGGGAGGCGTTTGGTGTTGGGGGTGACACATTAATATAATATATTAGTTTATTTCCTATGTACTGTAGGGCCAGGAAGAATATTATGTCATAGCGAGGGTGGTTGGTCCTTATTAGAGATCTGTGCCTCCATTACATTGTTCTGTGCCCCATACATTGTGCTGTGCCTCCATACATTGTTCTGTGCCCCCATACATTGTTCTGTGCCCCATACATTGGTATGTGCCCCATACATTGTTCTGTGCCCCCATACATTGTTCTGTGCCTCCATACATTGTTCTGTGCCCCATACATTGTTCTGTGCCCCATACATTGTTCTGTGCCCCATACATTGTTCTGTGCCCCATACATTGTTCTGTGCCCCATACATTGTTCTGTGCCCCATACATTGTTCTGTGCCCCATACATTGTTCTGTGCCCCATACATTGTTCTGTGCCCCATACATTGTTCTGTGCCCCATACATTGTTCTGTGCCCCATACATTGTTCTGTGCCCCCATACATTGTTCTGTGCCCCATACATTGTTCTGTGCCCCATACATTGTTCTGTGCCTCCATACATTGTTCTGTGCCCCATACATTGTTCTGTGCCCCATACATTGTTCTGTGCCCCATACATTGTTCTGTGCCCCATACATTGTTCTGTGCCCCATACATTGTTCTGTGCCCCATACATTGTTCTGTGCCCCATACATTGTTCTGTGCCCCATACATTGTTCTGTGCCCCATACATTGTTCTGTGCCCCATACATTGTTCTGTGCCCCATACATTGTTCTGTGCCCCACATTGTTCTGTGCCCCATACATTGTTCTGTGCCCCATACATTGTTCTGTGCCCCATACATTGTTCTGTGCCCCATACATTGTTCTGTGCCCCATACATTGTTCTGTGCCCCATACATTGTTCTGTGCCCCATACATTGTTCTGTGCCCCATACATTGTTCTGTGCCTCCATACATTGTTCTGTGCCCCATACATTGTTCTGTGCCCCATACATTGTTCTGTGCCCCATACATTGTTCTGTGCCCCATACATTGTTCTGTGCCTCCATACATTGTTCTGTGCCCCATACATTGTTCTGTGCCCCATACATTGTTCTGTGCCTCCATACATTGTTCTGTGCCCCATACATTGTTCTGTGCCCCATACATTGTTCTGTGCCCCATACATTGTTCTGTGCCCCATACATTGTTCTGTGCCTCCATACATTGTTCTGTGCCCCATACATTGTTCTGTGCCCCATACATTGTTCTGTGCCCCATACATTGTTCTGTGCCCCATACATTGTTCTGTGCCCCATACATTGTTCTGTGCCCCATACATTGTTCTGTGCCCCATACATTGTTCTGTGCCCCATACATTGTTCTGTGCCCCATACATTGTTCTGTGCCCCATACATTGTTCTGTGCCCCATACATTGTTCTGTGCCCCATACATTGTTCTGTGCCCCCATACATTGTTCTGTGCCCCATACATTGTTCTGTGCCCCATACATTGTTCTGTGCCCCATACATTGTTCTGTGCCCCATACATTGTTCTGTGCCCCATACATTGTTCTGTGCCCCATACATTGTTCTGTGCCCCATACATTGTTCTGTGCCCCATACATTGTTCTGTGCCCCCATACATTGTTCTGTGCCCCATACATTGTTCTGTGCCCCATACATTGTTCTGTGCCCCATACATTGTTCTGTGCCCCATACATTGTTCTGTGCCCCATACATTGTTCTGTGCCCCATACATTGTTCTGTGCCCCATACATTGTTCTGTGCCCCATACATTGTTCTGTGCCCCATACATTGTTCTGTGCCCCATACATTGTTCTGTGCCCCATACATTGTTCTGTGCCCCATACATTGTTCTGTGCCCCATACATTGTTCTGTGCCCCATACATTGTTCTGTGCCCCATACATTGTTCTGTGCCCCATACATTGTTCTGTGCCCCATACATTGTTCTGTGCCCCATACATTGTTCTGTGCCCCATACATTGTTCTGTGCCCCATACATTGTTCTGTGCCCCATACATTGTTCTGTGCCCCATACATTGTTCTGTGCCCCATACATTGTTCTGTGCCCCATACATTGTTCTGTGCCCCATACATTGTTCTGTGCCCCATACATTGTTCTGTGCCCCATACATTGTTCTGTGCCCCATACATTGTTCTGTGCCCCATACATTGTTCTGTGCCCCATACATTGTTCTGTGCCCCATACATTGTTCTGTGCCCCATACATTGTTCTGTGCCCCATACATTGTTCTGTGCCCCATACATTGTTCTGTGCCCCATACATTGTTCTGTGCCCCATACATTGTTCTGTGCCCCATACATTGTTCTGTGCCCCATACATTGTTGTGTGCCCCATACATGTTCTGTGCCCCATACATTGTTCTGTGCCCCATACATTGTTCTGTGCCCCATACATTGTTCTGTGCCCCATACATTGTTCTGTGCCCCATACATTGTTCTGTGCCCCATACATTGTTCTGTGCCCCATACATTGTTCTGTGCCCCATACATTGTTCTGTGCCCCATACATTGTTCTGTGCCCCCATACATTGTTCTGTGCCCCATACATTGTTCTGTGCCCCATACATTGTTCTGTGCCCCATACATTGTTCTGTGCCCCATACATTGTTCTGTGCCCCATACATTGTTCTGTGCCCCATACATTGTTCTGTGCCCCATACATTGTTCTGTGCCCCATACATTGTTCTGTGCCCCATACATTGTTCTGTGCCCCATACATTGTTCTGTGCCCCATACATTGTTCTGTGCCCCATACATTGTTCTGTGCCCCATACATTGTTCTGTGCCCCATACATGTTCTGTTCTGTGCCCCATACATTGTTCTGTGCCCCATACATTGTTCTGTGCCCCATACATTGTTCTGTGCCCCATACATTGTTCTGTGCCCCATACATTGTTCTGTGCCCCATACATTGTTCTGTGCCCCATACATTGTTCTGTGCCCCATACATTGTTCTGTGCCCCATACATTGTTCTGTGCCCCATACATTGTTCTGTGCCTCCATACATTGTTCTGTGCCCCATACATTGTTCTGTGCCCCATACATTGTGCTTGCCTTTCACTATTAAGGGGAGATTTCCACTCGAGGTATTTTTTTCTTGACCCGTCTCTCCCTCTCATGTTTAGCCCCATTGCTTTTGAGATTGTAAGACGTTCGCCCTAGTAGTTTTGACATTTTCAGACATTTTGCCCCATTTATGTCAATTTTAAGACCTTTCGTGCCATGGTGTCGATTTTTTCCTGGCGAGCGATAGCGAGCCTGTAATTTAAGAGCAACCGGCCTCCGGCCGGGAAATGTTTCTACCGAAAAATTTACAAATTTATCTTGAAAGGGGGTCTACGGGGTGTAATTTTAAGCTTGATGAAAACGTAGGGAACAAACTAAATACCTCCCCTTAACATAATTATACAATACAAAATAGTAACATGAAGTGGCTTGGTATCCGTTTGACAGCCTGTATCGAAGAAAGGTAAGACATCTGTTCATTATGCATTCTATCAAGCTCGTGACCAGGCAATACTATTACTCCGGTAAGTGCATCCATGAATATATACCAATCTACAAGGCAGCACAACACGAAAGGTCATTGCCACTGAAAGTTAAAACAAAAAAGTGTTTCATACACCACCTGGATTTGATACATGGTTCATCAGATTAACATTCAATACGTCTACTACTGTAGCCAACGGCTTGAGAGAGTTACAAGGAGTTACAGTAATATTTAGTATCTCAAAGACCTTGCGGTCCATTCTAGTGAGATACTGGAAGTGGAAGGATAGAGATTGTGTAGTGCAATACACTCATTGCAGAGTGTGCAAAATACTATCTACTCTCTTCTTGAATTGCTCTACTGAGGAACTGTTTAAATTCGGAGGGAAGTTTGTTCCAGGTAGAACAGATCTTGTATGTGAAAAAGTTTCCACAAATACTAGTGCTGAACCTCTTCCATTCTAACTTCCAGCCATGGTTGTGTGTTGTATTCATATTGAGACTAAACATTTTGCTATTATCCACATTGTCAAACCCATTAAGTATTTTAAAAACTTCAATGAGCTGACCTCGTAGTCTGTGTGTTTCCAACGGAAAGAGATCAAGAGCTCTCAACCGGTTCTCCATAGTTCAGTCTTATAATCGATGAAATATACTGTGTAGCACTAGCTTGTACTCTTTCCAGTCGGTCTATATCTTTCCTGAGTGCTGGAGACCAGAATTGCACAGCATACTCCAGGAGAGGCAGTATCAGAGCGTTGTAAAGTGTGAGGACTATTTCCTAAATTCTATACTTAAATTGCATCTTAATATAGCCCAATAATTGCTTTGCTTTCTTCTCTACTTCAATACACTGCTTGGAAAACTTTAGGTCACTGCTAATCAGAACACTTAAATCCTTTTCCAAGTCAGTCACTTCCAGAGTCTTTGCGAATAGCGAGCAGCCTGACTTGGAGTTTGCTTGGCTGATGATACACAGTACATTACCTTACACTTATCCAAGTTTAGAGGCATATGCCATGTCTCCGACCATTCACCAGTCTATTACGTTCCATCGTAAATTGTTCAACCCCTTTAGGGTCCTTCATAATCACTCCAAGCCTAATGCCATCTGCAAACTTGGAGATCACACTCAACATACCAACATCGATGTCATTGACGTATATGATGAACAGCAGTGGGCCAAGGGAGGTATACATAAAAGGTTAGGCTTGTGTGTGTGATAGAGAGAGAGAGAGAGGGGGGGGGGGAGAGGATGAGGGGTTTAGGGGGGACTGAAGAGAGAGAGAGAGAGAGAGAGAGAGATGGGCGTGGTTGGTTACACCTATACACAGCTGAGCCGACCTATTCTGCCTTCCGAGTCCATAAACATCGAACTCTTCTTCTTCTTCTTTTTCACTATCATCTTCTTCTTCTTTTTCACTATCATCTTCTTCTTTTTCACTATCATCTTCTTCTTCTTCTTTTTCACTATCATCTTCTTCTTCTTCTTTTTCACTATCATCTTCTTCTTTTTCACTATCATCTTCTTCTTCTTTTTCACTATCATCTTCTTCTTTTTCTTTTTCACTATCATCTTCTTTTTCTTTTTCACTATCATCTTCTTCTTCTTTTTCACTATCATCTTCTTCTTTTTCACTATCATCTTCTTCTTCTTCTTTTTCACTATCATCTTCTTTTTCACTATCATCTTCTTCTTTTTCACTATCATCTTCTTCTTCTTTTTCACTATCATCTTCTTCTTTTTCACTATCATCTTCTTCTTTTTCACTATCATCTTCTTCTTTTTCACTATCATCTTCTTCTTCTTCTTTTTCACTATCATCTTCTTCTTTTTCACTATAATCTTCTTCTTCTTCTTCTTTTTCACTATCATCTTCTTCTTCTTCTTTTTCACTATCATCTTCTTCTTCTTCTTTTTCACTATCATCTTCTTCTTTTTCACTATCATCTTCTTCTTCTTTTTCACTATCATCTTCTTCTTCTTTTTCACTATCATCTTCTTCTTCTTTTTCACTATAATCTTCTTCTTCTTCTTCTTTTTCACTATCATCTTCTTTTCCCCCGTCTTCTGATTATTTGTGTTCCCTCTCTTCTCTTCTTTCCTCTCCTCCTCCTATTCTTCTTCTTCTTTATTTATGTTGCTTCTTTCCTTTTTATTATTGTTTTCTCTTTTCTTCTTTGTCCTATTCTTTCCCCTCGGCATAGTCTTCTTGGTCTTCTCTTTCTTACTCTTGTTCTTTCTTCTTAAGGGACTCTTTTCTGGACCCCCTTTTCCCCTCATGCTTAGCCCTATTGCTTTTGGGATTTTAAGACGTTCGACCCATTAGTTTGGTGATAATATCTTTCGCCCCATTTCTATCAAGTTAAAGACCTTTCGTGCCATTTAGATGTCGATTTCATCCTTTCGAGCGATAGCGAGCCTGTAATTTAAGAGAAACCGGCCTTTGGCCGGGAAATTTTTCCGCCGAAAAATTTACAAGTTTATCTTGAAAGGGGGTCTAGGGGGTGTAATTTTAAGCTTGCTGAAGGTCTTTGGAACAAATTAAAAACCTCCCCTTAAAACCTCCCCTTAAGATTAGCCTTGATCATGTCAGCGACCTTCTGCTCATTCTAATGCTTGTTGAGCTGGATAAGAAAGAGTTCTCAGGGATAATTCAACAAAGATATCTAGGAGAGGGGTGATGGGGATGTGGTGGCCTGTGTTTGTTTGTGTTAATTGGTATTTATGTGTCTGTGTTAATTGGCACGAAAGGTCTCAATACTGACACAACAAAAATGGAGCGAAAGGTTTTAAAATCGTCAAACTACTGAGGTGAAAGTCTTAAAATCAAATAACTATAGGGCTAATCATGAGGGAGAAAGGGGTCCAGAAAAACGTAATACCTCCCCTTAACCCTTACAGTACGGGCGACGTGTTTTTGTTTTTATTTCAGCTGCATGTAGACGATTTTACGAAGCTGAGGAAGGATATAGGGTAGCTAAAAAGATTAATTGAGATAGTCGGTAATCTTTTAACGGGTAGACATCCCTCCTAAGCTGAATAAAACCGTCTAATATAGTTGCCAGAATCTATTGAAAGGATGTCACCGGTACGGATTGAGTTTTAAGGGGGGATGATTAACTTTTTAGTCGATATTTTCTTCATAAATTGACTTTTGTTCTAGTTTCCTCCCTAGCCTCCATCAAACTTAATAAATACACCAGGATCCCCTTCAAGATATATTTGTACATTTTTCGGTAGATGAATGTTCCGGTCAAAGGCCGGTTTTTACTAAATGACAGGCTTGCTATCGCTCGCCAGGAAAAAAATGACACGTAAATGACACGAAAAGTCTTAATATTGAAAAGTACAGAGGGCGAAAGGTCTTAGTATTGAAAAGTACAGAGGGCGAAAAGTCTTAATATTGAAAAGTACAGAGGGCGAAAGGTCATAAAATCGCCAAACTAATGGAACGAACGTCTTAAAATGTGAAAACTAATGGGGCTAAGCATGAGGGAGAAGGGGGGACCACAAAAACGACCCATCTCCCCTTTAGTAGAGTGTAGGCTAACCTCTCTCTTCTTGTTGGTCACGTGGATGGCATGGTGTGGGTGTCAAAGGCCTCTGCCATATTTAGACCACTCGGAACCCCCTCAGGACTCCCGGGTTTTTCTTAGGGGTTCTATTCTTTGGGAGGGTAGTATATTAATAGTATTTTCTTAGGGGTTCTATTCTTTGGGAGGGTAGTATATTATTAGTATTTTCTTAGGGGTTCTATTCTTTGGGAGGGTAGTATATTATTAGTATTTTTTTCTATATCTCTCTCTCTCTCTCTCTCTCTCTCTCTCTCTCTCTCTCTCTCTCTCTCTCTTCCCGTTGGAGACACGCAGACTACGAGGTCAGCTCATTGAATTTTTTTAAATATTTAGGTTTGATAATGTGAATTATAGCAAAATATTTAGCCTCAATATGAATACAACACGCAACCATGGCTGGGAATTATAATTGAAAAGGTTCAGCACTAGTATTTGTGGAAACTTTTTCACATACAAGATCTGATCTACCTGGAACAAACTTCCCTTTTGTAAACAGTTCTTCAGTAGAACAGTTCAAGAAGAGAGTAGATAGTATTTTGCACACTGTAAAGAGTGTAGTGCACTAAACAGTCTCTCTCTCCTTCCAGTTCGAGTATCTCCTCGGAATGGATCGCAAGATCTATGAGATACTAACTATTCATTTTAACTCCTTGTAACTCTCTCTCTCTCTCCCTCCCTTGGTTTGTATATAACAGTACCAGCCATTGTTCTAGTAAGGGTGTATAGTTTACCGCGCACATTACATAAATTACCATGACATTCAGTAAGTGGATGGGTGTGTGTGTGTGTGTGTGTGTGTGTGTGTGGTGAGAGACTTGACTTGACTTAATGACCTGTATTTACCACCCCTTACAGTGGGTGCAGGCAGACAGCTATACATACCGATACGATCATTTTCTGGGCTACAATATTTCTACCATTTGGGAAGGGTCGGCTAGGCAATAGGTGTGGAAAGCTATAACCCATTTGGGAAGGGTCAGCTAGGGAATAGGTGTGGAAAGCTATAACCCATTTGGGAAGGGTCAGCTAGGCAATAGGTGTGGAAAGCTATAACCCATTTGGGAAGGGTCAGCTAGGGAATAGGTGTGGAAAGCTATAACCCATTTACTCTAGCCCTTTTTGAGTTACAGAGGTTAGGGTTTCACAATGTCCGGCCCACGTCTTTGGTACAGGGTATAGTCATAATATCAATACTGCCATACAATAAGTAAGTTACAATGGGGGCACATAATATCACTGTTTGGGCTATGTGCAGTATGGGCCTATTTTGCTAAACATACAGTACATCGATAGACAGTACAGCTTCTGGAGATGTAAGATTCCATGGAGAGAGAGAGAGAGAGAGAGAGAGATGATAGCCAGTTATATACAGTATACAGAGAGAGAGAGAGAGAGAGAGAGAGATAAACAAATACGGCATGATAAATAGATAGAGAGAGAGAGATGATAGCCAGTTATATACAGTATACAGAGAGAGAGAGAGAGATCAATAAATAAGGAATGAGATAGAGAGAGAGAGAGATGATAGCCAGTTATATACAGTATACAGAGAGAGAGAGAGATCAATAAATAAGGAATGATAAATAGATAGAGAGAGAGAGAGATGATAGCCAGTTATATACAGTATACAGAGAGAGAGAGAGATCAATAAATAAGGAATGATAAATAGATAGAGAGAGAGAGAGATGATAGCCAGTTATATACAGTATACAGAGAGAGAGAGAGAGATCAATAAATAAGGAATGATAAATAGATAGAGAGAGAGAGAGATGATAGCCAGTTATATACAGTATACAGAGAGAGAGAGAGAGATCAATAAATAAGGAATGATAAATAGATAGAGAGAGAGAGAGATGATAGCCAGTTATATACAGTATACAGAGAGAGAGAGAGAGAGAGTTGAGGGGGTGAGGGGCAGGTGGTGGAGGAGGTTGATAATAGACCATATAAGGAAGCTTGTTGGGGGAGGGGGGGGGGGGGGAGGGGGCGGAGGAGAAAAAATGGAGCAAGTGTAGGAGGAGGAGGAAAGGGTGGTGGTGGTTTATGATGATGAAGAAGAAGAAAAATTGGGTGGTGATGGTGATAGTGGTGATGATGATGAGAGAGAGAGAGAGAGAGAGAGAGAGAGATGGCGAAGGAGGAAAAAGATGAAAGGTCATAAATATCATTCTTGTTAAGTCCTGCTGTGTGTGTCGGTGTGTGTGTGTGAGAGAGAGTGAGTCGGTGTGTGTGTAGTATGTGTATTCTCTCTCTCACACACACACACTATCTTTCTCTCTCTCACACACACCCACACTCTCTCTCTCTCACACACACATCATAATAGCACCAACCATTCATCTAGATATTAAACAAGACAAGTGAGGTTGAAACACTTTAGGATGTACCATAGCCAAACAAGTATCGTTAGTTCAATGTCCCTAAGGGGAGGCAGACCGTTTTTATGGACCCCCTTTCTCCCTAATTTTTAGCCCCACTAGTTTTGAGATTACAAGACGTTCGGCCCATTAGTTTGGCGATTTTAACGCCTTTCACCCCATTTCGTTGTCAATGTTAAGACCTTTCGTGCCATTTAGGTGTCGATTATTTCCTGGCGAGCGAAAGCGAGCCTGCAATTTTAAGAGGAACCGGCCTTCGGCCGGGAAATTTTTCTACCGAAAAATATACAAATTTATCTTGAATGGGGGTCTAGGGGGTGTTTTTCTAAGCTTGATGGAGGCCTAGGGAGGAAACTAAAAATATATATGAATAAATGAATTAATAGACCAAACAAATGGCCAGCCTCCCCTTAATCTTTGGAAGCGGAATGAAATCGTCTAATAATAGCCAGAATAAAGGTATAAGGATGCACCGGTACAGATAGGGTTAAGCATTAGGCCAGCTGAGGAACGTGTACTTATGTGGCCAACTGTACGCTCGCGCTAATAAGTCATGTCCCAGCTGTTATTACGTTTGGCTTGTTCTGTGCTGTATTAATGTCTGTCAGATGTTGAATAGGGTGGGTAAGTGTAGGTACATGTTTGTCTATTTCACTCGATATGAAGAAATGAAGCTTAGATATTGATGATACCAATTATTGATCAAAACATACTTGGTGGTGCCGAGACATCACTTATTAGCGCGACTGTACATTATTAGTTACCTAGACTAATTAATGGTGATGTGACCTCAAGGGGAATTCTTTTTTCTGGACCCCCTTCTCCCTAATGTTTAGCCTCATTAGTTGAAAGATTTTAAGACGTTTGTTCCTTTAGTTTGGCGACTTTAAGACCTTGTGTGCCATTTAGGTGTCGATTTTTTCCCGGCGAGCGATAGCGAGCCTGTAATTTAGGAGTAACCGGCCTTGGGGGGGTCTTGGGGGTACTTTATAAGTTTAATGTAGGTCTTGGGAGGAAACTAAAGAAAATAATATATGCATAAATAAATGAACAAATAAATACGAATCTCCCCTTCTGAAGAAATACAGTGTATGTGAGCACGCTTATCCTATGCCCGAGAGGGAGTAGGTTGACAAAAAAAAAAAAAAAAAAAAAAAAAAAAACACACACACACACACAAAAAAAAACATGCATACAGGTTACACCTACACCATATGTTAACCCTTACTTACACACCTACACACACACATATACATGGATATATCTCATGTACACGCACTCGCACCTTCACCTACATACATTCCCGCCTACACACACACGCACACATACACACATAAGAACACGGGAGTTTGCAGAAAGTCGATTGGCCGACACCAGGCAGATCCCCTTCACACCCGACTCATCTCGTCCAAAGCAGTACTTGCCTGTATCTTTTCTGAGGCGAAATTGATCCAGTTTGAAACCATTTTTTCGAGTTATTTCACTATCACCATGCTTCAAGTACACCTTTAACCCCTTCAGTACCAGTGACGTCATTTTCATTATATTCAGGCAGCTATTAGACGATTATATTCAGCTTAGGAAGGACGTCTACCCATTACAAGAGACGGTACAGACTATCTCCATGAATCGTTTTGGGTACCTTCCTAAGCTTCATAAAATCGTATACATGTTGCTAGAATGTAATTAAAAACACGTCGCCGGTACTGAAGGGGTTATTGTCCCCTTTATTAATCCCACTTACCCACTTGGACACTTGTATCATGTCCCCTTTCATTTTGCAGCGCTTTAAGGGGAGATCTCCACTTAAGGGATTTTTTTCCTTGACCCCTTTCTCCCTCATGTTTAGCCCCATTGCCTTTGATATTATAAAACGTTTGCCCCATTAGTATAGCGATTTTAAGAACTTTCACCCCATATTAAGACCTTTCGTGCAATTCAGGTGTCGATTTTATCCTGGCGAGCGATAGCGAGCCTGTAATTTAAGAGGAACCGGCCTTTGGCCGGGACATTTTTCTACCGAAAAATGTACAAATTTATCTTGAAAGGGACTCAAGGGGGTGTAATTTTAAGCTTGATGGAGGTCTAGGGAACAAACTAAATACCTCCCCTTAAAGATATTGATGATTTGTTTATGTTATGGATAATTTTCGTAATTCTTCGTTGTGCTGCTTCGAAGGATTATATGTCCATGCTGTTATAAGGACACACACACACACACACACACACACACACACACACACACACACACACACACACACCTACATGGTGATATAACTCACTTACACCTACACACACACAGCCATATAGCTCACCCACACACATACTTATAAAGCCATGTACATGCACACTTACATAGCCTTACTCAAAACACGCGTGTACACACATGCCTACACCTACATGACTATATATCTAACCACCTCCACACACACACCTACACACACACACACACACCTACACACACACACACACACACACACACACACACACACACACACACACACACACACACACCTACACACACACACCTACACACACACACACACACACACACACACACACACACACACACACACACACACCTACACATACAGTTCCTTGTCCTTATATGGTTAAACTGGTAAACTGGGGCCAGGTTAAAGCTGGTTTGAGAGAGAGAGAGAGAGAGAGAGAGAGAGGACGAGAACCTGTAACATCTTGTATCAGCTGCCTGCGGGGATTAATGCATCTCTCTCTCTCTCTCACACACACACACACACGCACACACACACACTATCAACATCGTATTAACATTAGATAGATAGATAGATAGAAGGTCTGTGTTAGTTTAGTGTTAGTATAGTATTAAGGGGAGGTTTTTAGTTTGGTCCGTAGATATCCATCAAGCTTAAGATTACACCCCCTTGAGCCCCTTTCAAGATAAATTTGTACATTTTTCGGTAGAAAAATGTCCCGGCTGAAAGCCGGTTCCTCTTAAATTACAGGCTCGCTATCGCTCGCCAGGATAAAATCGACACCTAAATGGCACGAAAGGTCTTAAAATTGACAGAAATAGGTTGAAAGTTCTTAAAATCGTCAAAATAATGGGCCGAACGTCTTAAAATTAGAAAAACAATGGAGCTAAACATGAGGGAGAAAGGAGTCAAGAAAAAAATCCCTCAAGTGGAAATCTCCCCTTAAATAGTGTTAGTGGTGATATACAGTGTCAGTATACACACACACACACACACACACACACACACACACACACACACACACACACACACACACCCTAAGTACAAGCTTAAGGAGAGATGGGTCATTTTTCTGGTCCCCCTTCTCCCTTATGTTTTGCCCCATTTGTTTACAGATTTTAAGACGTTCGGTCCATTAGTATGGCTATTTTATGACTTTTCACCCCATTTCTTTGTCAATATTTAAGACTTTCCGTGTCATTTAGGTGTCGATTTATTCCTGGCGAGTCATGGCAAGCTTGCAATTTAAGAGATTTTTTTTTTTTTTTTTTACTAGTTGAAGGTCTAGGGAGGAAACTAGAAAAATAATAAATACATGAAGAAATCGACCCCAAAAAACGACCATCTCCCCTTAATTAAAGTCTAGTTGTGAAGCCTTTGGGATATACCTAAATTTGGGATAAATTAATATTGAATAGGCATCGTCGGTACAGAAGGGGTTAATATCAAGAAATCAGCTGAGAATGGGATAACATTTTGGCCAGGTAATGTGGAATTGAGTGTATTATAAACGAGTATGATGACTAATGCTGGGAGTAGCGGTCGGAAAGGAGGAGGAGGAGGAGGAGGAGGGTGGTGGTGGTTCCTGGCACATAGTTGTTTATCCGGTCTATACTGTGTGTCTATTGTGTGTCTCTGTGTGTATGTAGAGGATGATATTAGTTGGGTGGGTACACCTTTATTTACAGGAGGTACCGTAAATGTGTGTGTGTGTGTGTGTGTGTGTGTGTGTGTGTGTGCGCGTGTGTTCTTACCCCCCCCCCCAACTCTCTCTTTCTTTCTCTCTCTTTCTCTCTTTCTTTCTCTCTCTCTTTCTCTCTTTCTTTCTCTCTCTCTAGCTCTTTCTCTCTCTCTCTCTCTCTCTCTCTCTCTCTCTCTCTCTCTCTCTCTCTCTCTCTCTCTCTCTCTCTCTCTCTCTCTCTCTCTCTCTCTCTCTCTCTCTCTCTCTCTCTCTCTCTCTCTCTCACATGTTCAACACTGGGTTAGAATACTGGGAGAATTACATGTTTTCATTAATTTAATTCTGGGTGTTATCGGCGTTAAGAACGATGTTAACAAATAATGAGTTAAGACATTGATTTATAGAGGAGGCTAGAGCACTTCAGGAAAGCACATCAAAACAATTACCGTTAGCTAAATAGCCTTAGTATTTATAGCTACCTGTTTATAGATTAATTAATTTGTTTTATTTGTCCATTAATATTTGCGTCCCAATTAGAATATTAGCTTTTGGGGGCCTTTTTCCCCCATGTTGCATGTCTACTCGTAAGTAAGTGATGGTGGTGGGTGGGTTGGTGGGTGGGGAGAGAGCTATCTACTCTTAATAGCTTCGCCTTCCACTGTAGGGGAGATTGGTTGTTTTTCTTGTCCCCCCTTCTCCCTCATGCTTAGCCCCTTTAGTTTTCAGATTTTAAGACGTTTAGCCCACTAGTTTGCCGATTTTAAGACCTTTCGTCCCCTTTTCTTCGTCAATATTATGACTGTTTATGTCAATTAGGTGTCGTTTTTTGTCCTGGCGAGCGATAGCGAGCCTGTTATTTAGAATGAATCTCTACCGAACAAACTTACAAATATATCTTGAAGGGGGGGAGGGGGGGGGGGGGGTGTTATTCTAATTGTGATGGAGGTCTAGGGAGGAAACTAGAAAAATAATATATATAAATGAAAAAAAAAAAAAAAAAAAAAACGACCACAAAATGAACCATCCCCCTCTAAGGGGAGATTTCCACTTGAGGGATTATTAATTGCTTTACCCCCTTTCTCCCTCATGTTTAGCCCCCATTGCTTTTGAGGTTTTAAGACGTTCGCCCCATTAGTTTGGCGTTTTAAAGAACTTTCGCCCCATTTATGTCACCTTTAAGACCTTTCGTGCCATTTAAGTCGATTTTTTCCTGGCGAGCGATAGCGAACCTGTAATTTAAGAGGAATCGGCCTTCGGCCGGGAAATTTTTCTACCGAAAAATTTACAAATTTATCTTGAAAGGGAGTCAAGGGGGATGTAATTTCAAGCTTGATGGAAGTCTAAGAAACACAATAAAAACCTCCCTTTAACATTGTTCTCAACACCAATAACAACCAAAATGATATTAATGAAAGCATGTGATTCTCCCAGGATTCGAACCTAGGACATCACTTACAGAACCTACACGCTCTAACCATTACACCATCAAGACCTTACCTGTATCGGTGGAAGCGTCAAATTCACATTCTGTTAAGCATTTGTCTTGAGGTAAATAAACTCAATTATACACCGTCTGCATACATAATATATACATACACACATAGACCTACGTAAATACATACACACATAGACCTACGTCAATACATACACACACATAGACCTACGTAAATACATACACACATAGATCTACGTAAATACATACACACATAGACCTACGTAAATACATACACACACATAGACCTACGTAAATACATACACACACATAGACCTACGTAAATACATACACACACATAAACCTACGTAAATACATACACACATAGACCTACGTCAATACATACACACATAGACCTACGTAAATACATACACACACATAGAACTACGTCAATACATACACACATAGACCTACGTAAATACATACACACACATAGACCTACGTAAATACATACACACACATAGACCTACGTAAATACATACACACACATAGACCTACGTAAATACATACACACATAGACCTACGTAAATACATACACACACATAGACCTACGTAAATACATACACACATAGACCTACGTAAATACATACACACACATAGACCTACGTAAATACATACACACACATAGACCTACGTAAATACACACACACATAGACCTACGTAAATACATACACACACATAGACCTACGTAAATACACACACACATAGACCTACGTAAATACATACACACACATAGACCTACATAAATACATACACACACATAGACCTACGTAAATACATACACACACATAGACCTACGTAAATACATACACACACATAGACCTACGTAAATACACACACACATAGACCTACGTCAATACATACACACATAGACCTACGTAAATACATACACACACATAGACCTACGTAAATACATACACACACATAGACCTACGTAAATACATACACACATAGACCTACGTAAATACATACACACATAGACCTACGTAAATACATACACACATAGACCTACGTAAATACATACACACATAGACCTACGTAAATACATACACACACATAGACCTACGTAAATGACCTGCGTTTGTAAATACATACTCACATAGACCTACTAATACATACACACATGCCTACGTAAATACATACACACATAGACCTACGTAAATACATACACACATAGACCTACGTAAATACATACACACACATAGACCTACATACCTTTGTACATACACACACACATAGACCTACGTAAATACATACACACATAGACCTACGTAAATACATACACACACACATAGACCTACGTAAATACATACACACACATAGACCTACGTAAATACATACACACATAGACCTACGTAAATACATACACACATAGACCTACGTAAATACATACACACATAGACCTACGTAAATACATACACACATAGACCTACGTAAATACATACACACACATAGACCTACGTAAATACATACACACACATAGACCTACGTAAATACATACACACATAGACCTACGTAAATACATACACACATAGACCTACGTAAATACATACACACACATAGACCTACGTAAATACATACACACATAGACCTACGTAAATACATACACACACATAGACCTACGTAAATACATACACACACATAGACCTACGTAAATACATACACACACATAGACCTACGTAAATACATACATACATAGACCTACGTCAATACATACACACATAGACCTACGTAAATACATACACACATAGACCTACGTAAATACATACACACATAGACCTACGTAAATACATACACACACATAGACCTACGTAAATACATACACACACATAGACCTACGTAAATACATACATCGACCTACAAATACATACACACACATAGACCTACGTAAATACATACACACATAGACTACGTAAATACATACACCACATAGACCTACGTAAATACACACACATAGACCTACGTAAATACATACACACATAGACCTACGTAAATACACACACACATAGACCTACGTTAATACATACACACATAGACCTACGTAAATACATACACACATAGACCTACGTAAATACATACACACACATAGACCTACGTAAATACATACACACACATAGACCTACGTAAATACATACACACATAGACCTACGTAAATACATACACACATAGACCTACGTTAATACATACACACACATAGACCTACGTAAATACATACACACACATAGACCTACGTAAATACATACACACATAGACCTACGTACATACACACACATAGACCTACGTAAATACATACACACACATAGACCTACGTAAATGCATACACACACATAGACCTACGTACATACACACACATAGACCTACGTACATACACACACATAGACCTACGTACATACATACACACATAGACCTACGTACATACACACACATAGACCTACGTAAATACATACACACATAGACCTATGTACATACACACACATAGACCTACGTACATACATACACACATAGACCTACGTACGTACACACACATAGACCTACGTACATACATACACACATAGACCTACACTAAATTGTAAACATATTGTACATATAAGCAGTGTTGTTTTGCTTAAGGGGGGTGACCTTCTTTTTCTTATTTCTGTCCTTTTCTCTCTTTCTCTGGTTTGTATCCATTCGGCCCCATTCAGCCAACTATTTTAAGACGTTTATCCCCATCTAGGTGTCGATTTCTTCCTGGCGAGCGATAGCGAGCCAGCATTATATGAAGAAATCTGGCTTCGCCGGAGAAATTTCTCTATCGAAAAATGTACAAATTTAGTCTGCCGTCAAACAAAAATATAAAATATACTGGCTCGCTACCGCTCACCAGTAAAAAAGTGACACCTGGATGGGGATAAACGTCTTAAAACAGTAGGCTGAATGGGGCCAAATGGATACAAGCCAGAGAAAGATAGAAAAGGACAGAACCAAAACAGGTGACCCCCCCCCTTAATGTTGACCTTAAGTGTATATCCCATTTAGTACCAGCGACGTATGTTGTATGTGATTTGTATGTGATTTGTATGTGATTTGTATGTGATTTGTATGTGATTTGTATTTGTATGTGATTTGTATGTGATTTGTATGTATTTTGTATGTGATTTGTATGTATTTTGTATGTGATTTGTATGTATTTTGTATGTGATTTGTATGTGATTTCAGCGGTAGCTTTAAAAGGCTTAATTGAGATAGACTGTAGCCCTTTGATTAGTAGTTGTCCTTCCTAAGCTGAATAAAAGCGTTTAAGGGGAGATATCCACTTGAGAGATTTTTTCTGGACTCCTTTCTCCCTCATGTTTAGCCCCCATTGCTTTTCTAATTTTAAGACGTTCGCTCCATTATTTTGACGATTTTAAGAACTTTCGACCCATTTCTGTCAATTTTAAGACCTTTCGTGCCATGCAGGTGTCGATTTTATCCTGGCGAGCGATAGCGAGCCTGTAATATAAGAGGAACCGGCTTAGGAACCGGCTTTCAGCCGGGAAATTTTTCTACCGAAAAATGTACAAATTTATCTTGAAAGGGGGTCTAGGGGGAGTAATTTTAAGCTTGATGGAAGTCTAGGGAATCAACTAAAAACCTCCCCTTAACAGTTGCCAGACTACAATGCCAAAGGATGTCACCGGTACTGTCTGGGATCCTTAGTCATCTCGGCCACATTCATTGTTCTTTCCTCTCACTAAAACATGACGCTTTCCATAACGCAGTTGGGTCGGGTACATGATTCGATTGATGTTCAAAATTCGAAAATGGATATTAATCGTGATCGTGTATTCAACCTTTAACTGTGTTGGTGGTGGAATGGTTTAGATGCTTATGTTCTGGGTGGGGTGTACCCGAGTTCGAATCCCGGGAGGACTATAGGCATACCTGTACATACATACATACACAACTTTGTTACACACACCACCCATGCTCAAGTTCAAGAATGGAGACTTAGGGTATTTATGGACGGAAGTGGGAGGTATTTAAGGGGAGATTTCCACTTGAGGGAGTTTTTTCTTGACTCCTTTCTCCCTCATGTTTAGCCCCATTGCTTTTCTAATTTTAAGACGTTCGCCCCATTATTTTTATGATTTTAAGAACTTTCAACCCATTTCTGTCAATTTTAAGACCTTTCGTGCAATTTAGGTGTCGATTTTATCCTGGCGAGCGATAGCGAGCCTGTAATTTAAAAGGAACCGGCTTTCAGCCGGGACATTTTTCTACCGAAAAATGTACAAATTTATCTTGATAGGGGCTCAAGGGGGTGTAATCTTAAGCTTGATGGATATCTACGGACCAAACTAAAAACCTCCCCTTAAGGGTTGGGTGGGGGATGGGGAGCGGTGACTCAGAAAGGAGGCGGGGGGGGGGGGGGAGTACACACTAGAGACCCTGTAATATGTAAGAGCGAACATCTTTGTATTTTTGGACGCCATTGTGGTGCCATAAAGATCAAACCACTGCAGAATTTAGAAATACTTGAAAACCAAACTATGCATCCTGTACCAGTATTGTTGAAGGTGTATTGTTGTTGAAGGTGTATTGTTGTTGAAGGTGTATTGTTGTTGAAGGTGTATTGTTGTTGAAGGTGTATTGTTGTTGAAGGTGTATTGTTGTTGAAGGTGTATTGTTGTTGAAGGTGTATTGTATGTATGTATGGCTATATTATTAGAGTGGCAAGAGAGGCTATAATGACAACAGTGGGTACCAAGATGGCGGACGTTGGCCGATCTCTGTTACTATGCGGTCTCCAAGAATGAGGTGGGGGGGGGGCGGCAGTGGAAGGGATTTGATTTATTTAGCCAAAATATTTACAGTTCATATACCGGTACTGTATATATATATATATATATATATATATATATATATATATATATATATATATATATATATATAGAGAGAGAGAGAGAGAGAGAGAGAGAGAGATAGATATAGATAGATAGATAGATAGATAGATAGATATAGATAGATAGACAGTTGGCAAAATAAGTTATTATTCGGCACCAAATATATTTTGACCAATAATAATTTATATCAGGAATATCTAAACATGATATCTTCAATTAACCCTTTGACTTCCATATACCCCTTCTAATCTGAATAAAATCGTCTAATAATAGCCAGAAAACAGAACAGAAATGCGTCATTGTATCTTGTTAGGGTTCAGTGTTTATCGGGTACAGGTATCGGAGTTTTGAAGCCGATACGTATTTTGATTGATTTTTGCTGCTTATTCATGTATATTAAATTGGACTGTACACGATCAGCTTTCGCCCCATTTCTTTGTCAATATTTAGACCTTTCGTGCCATTTAGGGGGGAGGGGAACAGAAAGGACGGACATTTTAATGGGCAGCAGGTGAGTCACAGGTGGGGGGGGGGGAGGTGAAGAGGGGGGGGGGGGAGGGGAGAGGGAAAGAAGGTGAGGTGGTGGTGGAGAGGGAGGGTGGAGGAGGAGGAGGAGGAGGTGGAAGAAGCCCTGCTACTATTACCCCTTCAGGTGGATCTCCAGTATCCTTGTGCATGTGTCAATTGTCTCACCTACCACCACCACCACCACCACCTTCCGTCAGTCCTGCTCAAGTCACCACACAGGCTTCATCACCTACAGTAGGCCAAGATAGTTTATTTGGTAGCATCAACGCCCTACACGGTAACAATGGACACTTATGGGGAGGCAGACCGTTTGTTTGGTCTATTCATTCATTTATTCATTCATTTATTCATTCATTTATTCATTCATTTATTCATTCATTTATTCATATATTTTTTTTAGTTTCTTCTTAGACCTCCATCAAGCTTAGAAAAACACACCCTAGATCCCCCTTCAAGATAAATTTGTACATTTTTCTGTCCCGGCCGAAGGCCGGTTCCTCTTAAAATTGCAGGCTCGCTATCGCTCGCCAGGAAATAATCGGCACCTAAATGGCACGAAAGGTCTTAAAATTGACAACGAAATGGGGCGAAAGGTGTAAAAACCGCCAAACTAATGGGCCGAACGTCTTATAATCTCAAAACTAGTGGGGCTAAACATTAGGGAGAAGGGGGTCCAGAAAAACGGTCTGCCTCCCCTTAACCTTTTTAAGATCCAATTACGCCTCTCTGCTTTCTGGTTATTGTTAAACGACTTTATTCAGATTAGGAAGTCTCTCTATATTTTTGTTATGAAAGTCAGTTGGGGCTATCGAGATCAGTTGGGGCTATCGAGATCAGTTGGGGCTATCGAGATCAGTTGGGGCTATCGAGATCAGTCAGTTGGGGCTATCGAGATCAGTTGGGGCTATCGAGATCAGTTGGGGCTATCGAGATCAGTCAGTTGGGGCTATCGAGATCAGTTGGGGCTACCGAGATCAGTCAGTTGGGGCTATCGAGATCAGTTGGGGCTATCGAGATCAGTTGGGGCTATCGAGATCAGTTGGGGCTATCGAGATCAGTTGGGGCTATCGAGATCAGTTGGGGCTATCGAGATCAGTCTTTACCCTGAAAATTCCCACAGATCCTTCCGAACTTGTATAAAATTATCTAATGTTGTCCAGAATAAAGTGTCAAAGTGTGTTAAGGGGGCTGACCTGTTTTTGTTCTGTCCTTTTCTATCTTTCTCTGGCTTGTATCCATTTGGCCCCATTCAGCCTACTGTTTTAAGACGTTTATCCCCATCCAGGTGTCAATTTTTTACTGGTGAGCGGTAGCGAGCCAGCATATTTTTTATTTTTGTTGACAGCAGGCTAAATTTGTACATTTTTCGATAGAAAATGTCTCCGGCAAAGCCGGATTTCTTCATATAATGCTGGCTCGCTATCGCTCGCCAGGAAGAAATGGACACCTAGATGGGGATAAACGTCTTAAAATAGTTGGCTGAATGAGGCCGAATGGATACAAGCCAGAGAAAGAGAGAAAAGGACAGAAATAACAAAAAGCAGGTCACCCCCCCTTAAGGGGGATGGCGTATTTATTTGATCATTTACATATACACCCCCATGACCCTCCTTCAAGATAAATTTGTACATTGTTCGATAGAAAAATTTCCCGGCCAAAGGCTGGATTCTCCTATATTCCAGGCTCGCTAACGCTCGCCAGGAAAAAATCGACACCTAACTAACACGAAATGTCTAAATATTGACAGACAAATGGGGCGAAAGGTCTTAAAATCGCTAAACTAATGAGCCGAACGTCATCAAATCTTCAAACAAATAGGGCTAAACATGAGGAAGAAAGGGGACCAGAAAAACGACCCAATTCCCCTAAATTGTAACAAAAACGGTTGCTAGACATTATACAGTGTTGAAATACTGTAGTGTATGTGTTCTAATTTGAGCATATACACAGATGACCGCTGTGTAGTATGTGAACCGTTGTTGTTGTTGTTGTTGATGTTGTTGTTGTTGTTGTTGTTGTTGTTGTTGTTGTTACTACTAAGGGTTCATATTTTAACAGCTTATTGACATTTATTTTCTTTCTGCTTCCTGTGGTTTGATAATAAGGGTCTTGGTATAAATTGTGTAGGGATTTGGCCAACATCTCCTAATATATATATATATATATATATATATATATATATATATATATATATATATATATATATATATAATATATACATACCGGTATATATACCTGTGTATACTGTATATGGAGGTAAAATCACAAATACGTGTGATCAAATTATGTAGTAAAACTCGCTAGGAAAATACATATATATATATATATATATATATATATATATATATATATATATAGAGAGAGAGAGAGAGAGAGAGAGAGAGACAGAGAGAGAGAGAGAGAGAGATAAATATAATAATAATATATAATAAATATAGTATCTAAAATATATATACATAAATTAAAATAAATTACATATAATGAGAACAAAATCCCCCCCCCCCCCCCCCCCCCCCCCCCTCCCCCTTGACAATATCCCTCCAGTTACTTTTATCTATTGAACACAATCCTTGTCCCCTCAACCCTATTTGGGACGAGGGAGGGCTTTTTGGAGACTCCCCTGTTTCGCTCCAGTAGTTTGGAGGTTTTAAGAAGTTTTCCCCAAGTAGTTTGGCGATACTAAGACGCTTCACCCCATTCAGGTGTCGATTAATTTTCTAGGCGAGCGATAACGATCCTGTAATTTGCAGAACACAGCCATCGACCAGAACATAAATTATGTTGAAATATGTACACATTTAGCTTAAGAAGGGGCTCTGGGGGCGGGGGGGGGGGGGGGGGGTCTGGGGGGGTCGGGGGGCATTATTTAGCTTAGGATGTCTGGGAAGGCGTTTCCATTAACCCCTTCTGTACCGGCGACGTCTTTTGTATTTTTCTCTAGCAATATTTAGACAATTTTGTGCAGTTTAGAAAGGATCTGGGATAGTATAAAGGGTTAAGGGGAGGTTTATTCACATAGCACTTAAGGGGAGGTTTTTAGTTAGTTCGCTAGACTTCCATCAAGCTTAACATCACAGCCCCTAGACCCCCTTTCAAGATAAATTCGTACATTTTTCGGTAGAAAAATGTCCCGGCCGAAGGCCGGTTCCTCTTAAATTACAGGCTCGCTATCGCTCGCCAGGAAAAAATCGACACCTAAATGGCACGAAGTCTTAACATTGAAAGAAGTGGTTCGAAAGTCTTAAAATCGCCAAAATAATGGGGCGAACGTCTTATAATATCAAAAGCAATGGGGCTAACCATGAGGGAGAAAGGGGTCAAGAAAAAAATCCCTCAAGTGGAAATCTCCCCTTAAGGGAGATAGTTCGAAGCCTGTTAATTGCTGGAGGCCCTTTTGAAACTGAATAAAATCGTCTAATGCTAGCCAGAATAAAGTTAAAAGGATGTCATCGGTAAAGAAAGGGTTAACCTAGGTGACAAACTAAACTACATGGCTCGAAAACGGCCAAAGCAAGCACAGTCCTCAATAATGATACTACAACCCAATATCATAATAACCTCCCAGACGTGTTAGGTACCAGAGGCAAGGGGGTTGTGGGGGGGGGGGAGGGGTTGTCAATAGCACAATCCTCAATAATGATACTACAACCCAATATCATAATAACCCCCCAGACGTGTTAGGTACCAGAGGCAAGGGGGTTGTGGGGGGAGGGGGAGGAGGGGTTGTCAATAGCACAGTCTTCAATAATGATAATACAACCCAATATTATAATAACCCCCCAGACGTGTTAGGTACCAGAGGAAAGGGGGTTGTGGGGGGAGGGGGATAGGGGTTGTCAATAGCACAGTCCTCAATAATGATACTACAACCCAATATCATAATAACCCCCCAGACGTGTTAGGTACCAGAGGAAAGGGGGTTGTGGGGGGAGAGGGAGGAGGGGTTGTCAATAGCACAGTCCTCAATAATGATACTACAACCCAATATCATAATAACCCCCCAGACGTGTTAGGTACCAGAGGAAAGGGGGAGGGGGATAGGGGTTGTCAATAGCACAGTCCTCAATAATGATAATACAACCCAATATCATAATAACCCCCCAGACGTGTTAAGTACCAGAGGCAAGGGGGTTGTGGGGGGGGAGGGGTTGTCAATAGCTTGTGGGAAAAGACTATATTACTAGGAAAGAGAGTCGATGGTTGCTAAGTGGGAAGAGTAGAAGGACAAGGATGAACGTACAAGGATGAACGTACAATGATGAACGTACAATGATGAACGTACAAGGATGAACAACGTATAAGGATGAACGTACAAGGATGAACGGACAAGGATGAACGGACAAGGATGAACGGACAAGGATGAACGTACAAGGATGAACGTACAAGGATGAACAACGTATAAGGATGAACGTACAAGGATGAACATATAAGGATGAACGTACAAGGATAAACAACGTATAAGGATGAACGTACAAGGATGAACGTACAAGGATGAACGTATAAGAGAAAAATTAAAAGTTTGGGGCAGCCAAATTCGTTGATATAACACTGCTCCCTCATCATGACGTCATCACTGTGGTTGATGTTTGGTGTAGTGTGCTGACAGTGCCTAAGTTAGACTTAAAGGTGGGGGCGCATGGGTTGAGATAAACATGGACAAATAATCGCCAACCTGCATATAATTATCCTGTAAAATGCAATGTCACTGAAATAACTATTAACAATGGTATAAAGGATTTGCGGATCGTCTATACCGGGCCTGTGACGTCATAGTGACGTCACACCAGTATCCTCATCCTGGACTGGATGGTGGACTTGCACTCCTGTGACGTCACAGGCCCGGTATAGACGATCCACAAAATCCTTTATACCATTGTTAATAATTATTTCAGTGCCATTGCATTTTGCAAGATAATTATGTACAGCTTGGCGATTATTATTCCATGTTTATCTCAACCCATGCGCCCCACCTTTAAGGGGGGATGGTTCACTTTTTGGGCGATTTTTGCATGTATTCATTATTTTTTTAGTTTCCTCCCTAGACTTCCATCAAATTAAAAAAAAACATCCATTAGATCCCCCTTCTAGATTAATTTGTAAATTTTTCGGTAGAAAAATTTCCCGGCCGAAGGCCGGTTCTTCCAACATTACAGGCTCACTCACTATCGTTCGCCAGGGAAAAAAATCGACACCTAAATAGCACGAAAGGTCTAAATATTGACGAAGAAATGGGGCAAAAGGTCTTAAAATCGACTAATTAATGGGGCAAACATCTTAACATCTGAAAACTAATGGGGCTAAACATGAGGGAGAAAAGTGACCATAAAAACGACCCATGTCCCCATAATGGAGATGGGCGGCTTTATTTGGTTATTGTTTTATCTTTATATTTATTTTTTTGGTTTAGTTTCCTGGCTAGACCTTCACCAAGCTTTAAAAACAAACCCCCTAGACCCCCTAAACCCCCTAGACCCCCTTTCAAAATAAATTTGTATATTTTTCGATAGAAAAATGTGGCCGGTTCCTCTTAAAATTACAGGCTCGTTATCGCTCGCCTAGAAATAATCGACACCTAAATGGCAAAAAAGGTGTTAAAATCGACAACGAAATGGGGCAAAAAGTTTTAAAACCTCCAAAATAATGTGCCGAACGTCCAATCTCAAAAACTAATGGGG
>CM064488.1:6801124-6851124 GCA_032716605.1 Paralithodes platypus | reverse complement strand
GTAGATGGTCTGTAGTAGCCTTATAATGGGTAGATGGTCTGTAGTAGCCTTATAATGGGTAGATGGTCTGTAGTAGCCTTATAATGGGTAGATGGTCTGTAGTAGCCTTATAATGGGTAGACGGTCTGTAGTAGCCTTATAATGGGTAGATGGTCTGTAGTAGCCTTATAATGGGTAGATGGTCTGTAGTAGCCTTATAAGGGGTAGATGGTCTGTAGTATCCTTATAATGGGTAGACGGTCTGTAGTAGCCTTATAATGGGTAGACGGTCTGTAGTAGCCTTATAATGGGTAGATGGTCTGTAGTAGCCTTATAATGGGTAGATGGTCTGTAGTAGCCTTATAATGGGTAGATGGTCTGTAGTAGCCTTATAATGGGTAGATGGTCTGTAGTAGCCTTATAATGGGTAGATGGTCTGTAGTAGCCTTATAATGGGTAGATGGTCTGTAGTAGCCTTATAATGGGTAGACGGTCTGTAGTAGCCTTATAATGGGTAGATGGTCTGTAGTAGCCTTATAATGGGTAGATGGTCTGTAGTAGCCTTATAATGGGTAGATGGTCTGTAGTAGCCTTATAATGGGTAGATGGTCTGTAGTAGCCTTATAATGGGTAGATGGTCTGTAGTAGCCTTATAATGGGTAGACGGTCTGTAGTAGCCTTATAATGGGTAGATGGTCTGTAGTAGCCTTATAATGGGTAGATGGTCTGTAGTAGCCTTATAATGGGTAGATGGTCTGTAGTAGCCTTATAATGGGTAGACGGTCTGTAGTAGCCTTATAATGGGTAGACGGTCTGTAGTAGCCTTATAATGGGTAGATGGTCTGTAGTAGCCTTATAATGGGTAGACGGTCTGTAGTAGCCTTATAATGGGTAGATGGTCTGTAGTAGCCTTATAATGGGTAGATGGTCTGTAGTAGCCTTATAATGGGTAGATGGTCTGTAGTAGCCTTATAATGGGTAGACGGTCTGTAGTAGCCTTATAATGGGTAGATGGTCTGTAGTAGCCTTATAATGGGTAGACGGTAGTAGTAGCCTTATAATGGGTAGACGGTCTGTAGTAGCCTTATAATGGGTAGATGGTCTGTAGTAGCCTTATAATGGGTAGACGGCCTTCCTAAGCTGTACAAAATCGTCTAATAGTTGCCACAATATAATGAAAAGCACATCACCGGTACCGAAGGGGTTAACCTGACAAAGCGCAGATCGAGAGGTGATTTGATATGGGGGGGGGGGGTTCTAGATCTCCTCGATTATAAGACCATTTTTGCAATTTTGGTGTCGACTATTTCTTGGCGAGCGATAGCGTGCCTGCATTTTAGGAGGGACCCTCCATCGGCTGGGCCATTTTGCTACCGACAAAACCAAAAAGATATATTTATCTCGAAGGGGGATCCTGGGGATATTCATTTAAGGGTGGTCACCTGCTTTTTGTTATTTCTGTCCCTTTTTCTCTTTCTCTGGCTTGTATCCATTCGGCCCCATTCAGCCAACTATTTTAAGACGTTTATCCCCATCTAGGTGTCGATTTCTTCCTGGCGACCAGTGGCGAGCGATAGCGAGCCAGCATTATATGAAGACATTCGGCTTCGCCGGAGACATTTTTCTATCGAAAAATGTCCAAATTTAGCCTGCTGTCTAACAAAAATTTAAAATATGCTGGCTCGCTACCGCTCACCAGTAAGAAATTGACACCTGGATGGGGATAAACGTCTTAAAACAGTAGGTTGAATGGCGCCAAATGGATACAAGCCAGAGAAAGATAGAAAAGGACAGAACAAAAACAGGTCACCCCCCTTAAGGGCAGGTTTTTAGTCGATTCCCTAGACCTCCATCAAGCTTAAAATTACTCCCCCTAGACCCCCTTTCAAGATAAATTTGTACATTTTTCGGTAGAAAAATGTCCCGGCCGAAGGCCGGTTCCCCTTAAATTACAGGCTCGCTATCGCTCGCCAGGAAAAAATTGACACCTAAATGGCACGAATGGTCTTAAAATTGACAGAAATGGGGCAAGGGGTCTTAAAATCGCCAAACTAATGGGGCAAACGTCTTAAAATATCAAAAGCAATGGGGCTAAACATGAGGGAGAGGGGGGTCCAGAAAAAAATCCTCCAGGTGGAAATCTCCCCTTAAGCTTGATGGATGTCTAGGGAAGAAACTAAAAATAATAATTAATATATATAATTGTATATATATATATATATATATATATATATATATATATATATATATATATATATATATATAAATATATATATGAATACATTATATAAACATAAAACCTAATAAATGACAATCTCCCATTAATGGAAGAATTTTGTAACTTCTTTTTAGCTGATTAAGGGGAGACTGGCCGTTTGTTTGGTTTATTAATTCATTTATTCACATATATGTTTAGTTTCCTCCCTAGACCTCCATCAAGCTTAGAAAAACACCCCCTAGACCCCCCTTCAAGATAAATTTGTACATTTTTCAGTAGGAAAATGTCCCGGCCGAAGGCCGATTCCTCTTAAAGTTGCAGGCTTGCTATCGCTCGCCAGGATATAACCGACACCTAAATGGCACGAAAGGTCTTAAAGTTGACGACGAAATGGGGCAAAAGGTGTTAAAATCGCCAAACTAATGGACCGAACGTGTTATAATCTCAAAACTAGCGGGGCTAAACATTAGGGAGAAAAGGGTCCAGAAAAAAGGTCTGCCTCCCCTTAAGTCCAAATTGAATAAGTCGTCATGCACACACCGGTCCATGATCTCCTTTTCCTTTGACTCTGTTGTTGTTCGCTTTCCTTTGTATTTGTGTGTATTCCTTCTCCCCATGTATTCCCCCTTCTCCTCCTCCCCATCATCTTTTTCTCTCCCATCTCTTTTCCCTCTCTTATCTCCTCTACCTTCTCCATCTTCTCTCCTCCATCATCCCCTTTCTCTTCCTATTCTTCCACTCTTATCCCCCTCCTCCCCCATTTCTTCCCCTACAATCTCCTCCACCTCATTCTCCTCCTATTCCTCCTCCTCTTTACAATTCTTCTCCCTACCCCATCTCCTTCCTTTGGTCCTTCTTCCTCCTCCTTCTCCTCCTCCCTCCTCTCCACCAATTTTTTCTCATTCTCCACCCTCATCCTTCGTCTTCTTCCCCCCTCCTCCTCCCCCTCCCCTTCCTCCTCCTCTCCTCTTGCTCCTCCTCCGCCCCCTCCCTCCTCCACTACCCCCTTCCCCCTCCTCTTTGCTGACTCAGTGTCCAGGAATTGCCCAGTTAACTCAGACAGGAAGCATCTCAGTTCATTACCCTTGACAGTTTCTTGTCCAGTTAGTCAGTTAATCAGTTAAGTGTTCAGTTAGTCAGTAAGTTAATCAGTCAGGTGTTCAGTTAGTCAATCAGTTAATCAGTCAGGTGTTCAGTTAGTCAGTAAGTTAATCAGTCAGGTGTTCAGTTAGTAAGTTAATCAGTCAGGTGTTCAGTTAGTCAGTCAGTTAATCAGTCAGGTGTTCAGTTAGTCAATCAGTTAATCAGTCAGGTGTTCAATTAGTCAGTCAGTTAATCAGTCAGGTGTTCAGTTAATCAGTCAGGTGTTCAGTTAGTCAGTCAGTTAATCAGTCAGGTGTTCAGTTAGTCAGTCAGGTGTTCAGTTAGTCAATCAGTTAATCAGTCAGGTGTTCAGTTAGTCAATCAGTTAATCAGTCTGGTGTTCAGTTAGTCAGTCAGTTAATCAGTCAGGTGTTCAGTTAGTCAGTAAGTTAATCAGTCAGGTGTTCAGTTAGTCAGTCAGTTAATCAGTCAGGTGTTCAGTTAGTCAATCAGTTAATCAGTCAGGTGTTCAGTTAGTCAGTCAGGTGTTCAGTTAATCAGTCAGGTGTTCAGTTAGTCAGTCAGTTAATCAGTCAGGTGTTCAGTTAATCAGTCAGGTGTTCAGTTAGTCAGTCAGGTGTTCAGTTAGTCAGTCAGTTAATCAGTCAGGTGTTCAGTTAGTCAGTCAGGTGTTCAGTTAGTCAGTCAGGTGTTCAGTTAGTCAGTTATCAGTCAGGTGTTCAGTTAGTCAGTCAGTTAATCAGTCAGGTGTTCATTTAGTCAGTCAGTTAGTCAGTCAGGTGTTCAGTTAGTTAGTCAGTTAATCAGTCAGGTGTTCAGTTAGTCAGACAGTTAATCAGTCAGGTGTTCAGTTAGTCAGTCAGTTAATCAGTCAGGTGTTCAGTTAGTCAGTCAGTTAATCAGTCAGGTGTTCAGTTAGTCAGTCAGTTAATCAGTCAGGTGTTCAGTTAGTCACTCAGTCAGTTAATCAGTCAGGTGTTCAGTTAGTCACCCAGTCAGTTAATCAGTCAGGTGTTCAGTTAGTCAGTCAGTTAATCAGTCAGGTGTTCAGTTAATCAGTCAGGTGTTCAGTTAGTCAGTCAGTTAATCAGTCAGGTGTTCAGTTAGTCAGTCAGTTAATCAGTCAGGTGTTCAGTTAATCAGTCAGGTGTTCAGTTAGTCAGTCAGTTAATCAGTCAGGTGTTCAGTTAGTCAGTCAGTTAATCAGTCAGGTGTTCAGTTAGTCAGTCAGTTAATCATTCAGGTGTTCAGTTAGTCAGTCAGTTAATCAGTCAGGTGTTCAGTTAGTCAGTCAGTTAATCAGTCGGGTGTTCAGTTAGTCAGTCAGTTAATCAGTCAGGTGTTCAGTTAGTCAGTCAGTTAATCAGTCAGGTGTTCAGTTTGTCAGTCAGTTAATCAGTCAGGTGTTCAGTTAGTCAGTCAATTAATCAGTCAGGTGTTCAGTTAGTCAGTCAGTTAATCAGTCAGGTGGTCAGTTAGTCAGTCAGTTAATCAGTCTGGTGTTCAGTTAGTCAGTCAGTTATCAGTCAGGTGTTCAGTTAGTCAGTCAGTTAATCAGTCAGGTGTTAATTTAGTCAGTCAGTTAATCAGTTAGTCAGTCAGTTAATCAGTCAGGTGTTCAGTTAGTTAGTCAGTTAATCAGTCAGGTGTTCAGTTAGTCAGTCCGTTAATCAGTCAGGTGTTCAGTTAGTCAGTCAGGTGTTCAGTTAGTCAGTCAGTTAATCAGTCAGGTGTTCAGTTAGTCAGTCAGTTAATCAGTCAGGTGTTCAGTTAGTCAGTCAGTTAATCAGTCAGGTGTTCAGTTAGTCACCCAGTCAGTTAATCAGTCAGGTGTTCAGTTAGTCACCCAGTCAGTTAATCAGTCAGGTGTTCAGTTAGTCAGTCAGTTAATCAGTCAGGTGTTCAGTTAGTCAGTCAGGTGTTAAGTTAGTCAGTAAGTTAATCAGTCAGGTGTTCAGTTAGTCAGTCAGTTAATCAGTCAGGTGTTCAGTTAGTCAGTCAGTTAATCAGTCAGGTGTTCAGTTAGTCAGTCAGTTAATCAGTCAGGTGTTCAGTTAGTCAGTCAGTTAATCAGTCAGGTGTTCAGTTAGTCAGTCAGTTAATCAGTCAGGTGTTCAGTTAGTCAGTCAGTTAATCAGTCAGGTGTTCAGTTAGTCAGTCAGTTAATCAGTCAGGTGTTCAGTTAGTCAGTCAGTTAATCAGTCAGGTGTTCAGTTAGTCAGTCAGTTAATCAGTCAGGTGTTCAGTTAGTCAGTAAGTTAATCAGTCAGGTGTTCAGTTAGTCAGTCAGTTAATCAGTCAGGTTTTCAGTTTGTCAGTCAGTTAATCAGTCAGGTGTTCAGTTAGTCAGTAAGTTAATCAGTCAGATGTTCAGTTAATCAGTCAGTTAATCAGTCAGGTGTTCAGTTAGTCAGTCAGTTAATCAGTCAGGTGTTCAGTTAGTCAGTCAGTTAATCAGTCAGGTGTTCAGTTAGTCAGTCAGTTAATCAGTCAGGTGTTCAGTTAGTCAGTCAGTTAATCAGTCAGGTGTTCAGTTAGTCAGTCAGTTAATCAGTCAGGTGTTCAGTTAGTCAGTCAGTTAATCAGTCAGGTGTTCAGTTAGTCAGTCAGTTAATCAGTCAGGTGTTCAGTTAGTCAGTCAGTTAATCAGTCAGGTGTTCAGTTAGTCAGTCAGTTAATCAGTCAGGTGTTTAGCTAGTCAGTCAATTAATCAGCCACTTGTCCAGTCAGTCACCCAGTCAGTTAATCAGTCAGGTGTTCAGTTAGTCAGTCAATTAATCAGCCACTTGTCCAGTCAGTCACCCAGTCAGTTAATCAGTCAGGTGTTTAGTTAGTCAGTCAACTAATCAGCCACTTGTCCAGTCAGTCACCCAGTCAGTTAATCAATCAGGTCTTTAGTTAGTCAGTCACCTAATCAGCCACTTGTCCAGTCAGTCACCCAGTCAGTTAATCAGTCAGGTGTTTAGTTAGTCAGTCGATTAATCAGCCACTTGTTCAGTCAGTTAATCAGTCAGGTGTTTAGTTAGTCAGTCAATTAATCAGCCACTTGTTCAGTCAGTTAATCAGTCAGGTGTTTAGTTAGTCAGTCAATTAATCAGCCACTTGTCCAGTCAGTCACCCAGTCAGTTAATCAGTCAGGTGTTTAGCTAGTCAGTCAATTGGGGTTTCGTTCATTCATTCATTCATTCAGTGAGTTAGTGTTTCCATCAGTTTAGTCTTTCAGTTAGGTTGATTATTGTCGAGTTAGGTTGATTTATTTAGCTCAAGTTAGGTTGATTAAGGTCAAGTGAGATGGATTGAGATCAAGATAAATTAAGTTTAAGTTAGGTTGAGTAAGATCAAAATATGTTAATTAAGTTCAAGTCAGGATAATTGAGGTCAAGTTAGATTGTATGAGGTCATGTTAGGTTGAATGAAGTCAAGCTCAATTGATATATGTTATGTCAAGTTGGTTGAGGTCAAGTTAGGTTGATTAAGGTCAAGTGAGATGGATTGAGATCAAGATAAATTAAGTTTAAGTTAGGTTGAGTAAGATCAAAATATGTTAATTAAGTTCAAGTCAGGATAATTGAGGTCAAGTTAGATTGAATGAGGTCATGTTAGGTTGAATGAAGTCAAGCTCAATTGATACATGTTACGTTAGGTTGATTGAGGTCAAATTAGGTTGATTAAGGTCGAGTAAGGTTGATTGAGGACAAGTTCGGTTAATTAAGGTACACACATGTATCTAAATCAACCTGACTTGTTCCAAATCAATCTGACTTGATATAAATCAACCTAACTTGGTCTAAATCATCATAACTTGATCTAAGTCAACCTTACCTGATCTATATTCACCTAACTTGATCTAAATCAACCTTTATTGACCTCAATAAACCTAAATTTACCTCAGTCAACCTAACTTGACCTCATTCATCCTAACTAGACCTCAGTCAACCTAACTTGATCTCAGTCAACCTAGCTTGACTTCAATCAACCTAATGTGACCTAATCTACCTAACTTGACCTTAATCAACCTACAGTAATGTGATCCAAGTCAACCTAGTTTAATCCAGATCAATCCTAGCTTTATCCAAATCAACCTAATTTGATCTAAATCAGTCAAACCTAATCTAAATCAAGATAACTTGTTTTCAAATCTACCTAACTTGATGTAAATTAGCTTAATTTGATCCAAATCAAACTAATTTTACCTAAATAAACCTAACTTGATCCAAATCAACCTAACTTGATCCAAATCAACCTATCTTGATTCAAATCAACCTAACTTGATCCAAATCAACTTAACTTGATCCAAATTAACCTATCTTGGTTCAAATCAACCTAACTTGATCCAAATCAACCTAACTTGATCCAAATCAACCTATCTTGATTCAAATCAACCTAGCTTGATCCAAATCAACCTAACTTGATCCAAATCAACCTAACTTGATCCAAATCAACCTAACTTGATCCAAATCAACCTAACTTGATCCAAATCAACCTATCTTGATTCAAATCAACCTAGATTGATCCAAATCAGCCTAACTTGATTCAATTCAATCTAACTTGAGCTAAATTAACCAAACATGATCCTAATCGACTTAACTTGACCTAAATTAACCTAACTAATCTAAATCAACCTAACTAATCTAAATATACCTAACTTGATCTAAATCAACCTCACTTGAGTAAAACCAACCTAACTGTCCTAACTTGACCTTAATCAACTTATCTTGACTGGTAAATCATCTTAATTTGACCTTAACCATTGTAACTTGATCTAAATCCACCTGACATCTCTCAGCTTCCTCCCACTCCCATAATTCTTTCCTCCCTTCCCTCCCTCTGTGTCCTTCCCTCCCTTTCTTCCTCCCACTCCCATCATTCCTCCCTCCCTTCCCTCTCCTTGCTACCCCCTCCACCTCCCTCTCTATCTCTGTCCTTGCATCCCTTTCTTCCTCCCACTCCCATCATTCCTCCCTCCTTTCCCTCTCCTTGCTACCCCCCCCCCTCCCTCTCTCTGTGTACTTCCCTCCCATCATTCCTTCCTCCCTTCCCTCTCCTTGCTACCCCCCCTCCCTCCCATCATTCCTCCCTCCCTTCCCTCTCCTTGCTACCCCTCCCCCTCCCTCTCTCTGTGTACTTCCCTCCCATCATTCCTTCCTCCCTTCCCTCTCCTTGCTTCCCCCCCCCCCTCCCCCAATTCCTCCCTCCCTTCCCTCTCCTTGCTACCCCTCCCCCTCCCTCTCTCTGTGTCCTTCCCTCCCATCATTCCTCCCTCCCTTCCCTCTTCTTGCAACCCCCCCTCCCTCTCTCTGTGTCCTTCCCTCCCATCATTCCTTCCTCCCTTCCCTCTTCTTGCTACCCCCCCCTCCCTCTCTCTGTGTCCTTCCCTCCCATCATTCCTCCCATTCCCTCCTTCCTCCCTTCCCTCTTCTTGCTACCCCCCCCCCTCCCTCTCTCTCTATCCTTCCCTCCTTTTCTTCCTCCCACTTCCATCATTCCTTCCTCCCTTCTCTCTCCTTGCTACCCCCCACCCTCTCTCTCTCTCTATCCTTCCTCCCTTCCCTCTCCTTGCTACCCCCCACCCTCTCTCTCTCTCTGTCCTTCCCTCCTTTTCTTCCTCCCACTCCCATCATTCCTTCCTCCCTTCCCTCATCTCGCAGGAACAATACTACTTCCTGGGTGTTCACAATGGCAGGAAGGGAGGGAGATATGAGAGAGAGAGAGAGAGAGAGAAAGAGAGAGAGAGAGAGAGAGATGTTTGGGGTAACGCAGAGAGAGAGTAGTAAATGAGAGAGAGAGAGAGAGAGAGAGAGAGAGAGAGAGAGAGAGAGAGATGTGGAGGGGGGGGTATGGAAGAGTAGGAGAGAATACTAAGGGAGGTTGATAGAGAGAAAGTAAGAGTAAGAGAGAGAGAGAGAGAGAGAGGGGGGGGGGAGGGTGGAGGGAGGAGGTTAGAGTAACAGGTGAGTTTACTAAGCATGCCCAAACCTCTATGCTTTAAGGGGAGATTTCCACTTGAGGATTTTTTTTCTTTACCCCTCTTTCTCACTCATGGTTAGCCTCATTGCTTTTGATATTGTAAGACGTTCGCCCCTTTAGTTTGGCGATTTTAAGAACTTTCACCCCATTTATGTCACTTTTAAGACCTTTCGTCCCATTTAGGTGTCAATTTATTCCTGGCGAGCGATAGCGAGCCTGTAATTTAAGAGGAACCGGCCTTCGGCCGGGACATTTTTCTACCGAAAAATGTACAAATTTTTCTTGAAAGGGGTCAAGGGGGTGTAATTTTAAGCTTTATGGAGGTCTAGGGAACAAACTGAATACCTCCCCTTAATAATACCCTATCTACTTGTTCTCCCTCGGTAGATTCATTGTCTCCTCAGTAGCTCTCTCTCTCTCTCTCCCCTCCTTGTCAGTAGCTCTTGGGCTCATATTCTTAAGGGGGGGGTATGTTGTCGGGGTGTTGTGTTGAGAGGGGATAAAGGGGTGTTGGAGAGAGAGAGGAAGCTGTTGGAGTGGCTTTGTTATGTGTGGTATTCGTCTATACGTCATCAAAGTGTATTGTTGAGAAGGGGTGTTGGAGAGAGAGAGGAAGCTGTTGGAGTGGCTTTGTTATGTGTGGTATTCGTCTATACGTCATCAAAGTGTATTGTGGAGAAGGGGTGTTGGAGAGAGAGAGGAAGCTGTTGGAGTGGCTTTGTTATGTGTGGTATTTGTCTATACGTCATCAAAGTGTATTGTTGAGAAGGGGTGTTGGAGAGAGAGAGGAAGCTGTTGGAGTGGCTTTGTTATGTGTGGTATTCGTCTACGTCATCAAAGTGTATTGTTGAGAAGGGGTGGTGTTGGAGAGAGAGAGAGGAAGCTGTTGGAGTGGCTTTGTTATGTGTGGTACCCTATTTGTCTATACGTCATCAAAGTGTATTGTTGAGAAGGGGTGTTGGAGAGAGAGAGAGGAATCTGTTGGAGTGGCTTTGTTATGTGTGGTATTCGTCTATACGTCATCAAAGTGTATTGTGGAGAAGGGGTGTTGGAGAGAGAGAGGAAGCTGTTGGAGTGGCTTTGTTATGTGTGGTACCCTATTTGTCTATACGTCATCAAAGTGTATTGTTGAGAAGGGGTGTTGGAGAGAGAGAGAGAGGAAGCTGTTGGAGTAGCTTTGTTATGTGTGGTATTTGTCTATGCGTCATCAGAGAGAGAGAGGAAGCTGTTGGAGTAGCTTTGTTATGTGTGTTATTATCCGGTAGGCTTATTCGTTGTGGAGGTGTCCGTCGACTGGGTGCTGGCATGTGGAACACGCTAGGACGTACTATTATAGGCTTAAGGGGAGATTTTTAGTTTGTTCCTTTAACCTCCATCAAAATTATAATTACACCACCTTGACCCCTTTTCAAGATAAATTTGTACATTTTTCGGTAGAAAAACGTCCAGGCCGAAGGCCTGTTCCTATTAAATTACAGGCTCGCTATCGCTCGCCAGGAAAAAATCGACACCAAAATGGCACGAAAGGTCTTAAAATTAACAGAAATGGGGTGAAAGTTCTTAAAATCGCCAAACTAATAGGGCGAACGTCTAAAATTTCAAAAGCAATAAGGCTAAACATGAGGGAGAAAGGGGTCAAGAAAAAAATCCCTCAAGTGGATATCTGCCCTTAAAGGAAGCGTGAAAGGGGTAAGTTAAATATAAGTATAATGGTAGTAATTAACTCATCTAGTATATATATAAGATGGAAAGATAAGTTACTGTTAATATATTCAATAATTGTGCATACCTTGATGGTGTAATTGTTAGAGCGTGTAAGGTCTGTATGTGATGTGACTGACGTCCTAGGTTCGAATCCTGGGAGAATCACATGCTTTCATTCATTTATTTTGGGGTGTAATTGGTGTTATGGACGATGATAAAAATAATAGCTGGAGTAGGATATGTGCCAGATCTACTGTATAATTATAGATCTTGGATATGTGTCTCGCAAGGATCAATATTTGAGATACGTAGACGAGGCGGTGAGATGCCATACACCGCTTTCCTCCTTATCTTACAGTAGGCTATGGTATATATTTATGCGATGCTAACCATTTTTATCATTGCATCATTCATTTATGGGTAAAAGTATTTATGAAATAGTTTAGTTTGTGTTGGTGTCGTGCCAGTTTTAAAGTATATGGAATTTTGAAGGAGGAAAACTTTGGCAGGGTACTCAAATTGGTAGCTGGCAACCCTCCTCACGCGCCATCTGCGCCACCCCGGTAAACTGCAACTCGCGCATTGACGTATATAGTTCATAATTTCTTCGCATTTTCTTCATTCCCTTGCATTTCCTCGGCATACCACAGTGATCTAGTGTATCTGTATAATATCCTTCGAACTGTCATTACTTTCTGGGACACACTTATACAGGAATAACAACAAGTGCGGGTTTATAAGTGCAGGGATTCTCATAAAGTGTTGATGGGGTGGGAAACCAAGATGGCGAGGTTCTGCAACATCTGACTTCCACAACGAGTGACTTTCTGAGATTTCGGAGTGGCGGGCGAACGTGTGAGTATATTGTGAAGATTATGGTAGTTGTGGTTGGAATACTGGTAGCAGGTATAGTGGTAGTGGTAGTGGTAATTGTGTAGTGGTCGTTATGGTTGGAATAGTGGTAGCAGGTATATTATAATGGTGATAATTGTGGTAGTGGTAGTTATGGTTGGAATTGATAATTGTGGTAGTGGTAGTTATGGTTGGAATAGTGGTAGCAGGTAGTTATGGTTGGAATAGTGGTAGCAGATATATTATAATGGTGATGATTGTGGTAGTGGTGGTGGTTGTTGTGGTAGTGATAGTTCTGGTTTGAATAGTGGTAGCAGGTATATTATAGCCTAATGGTGATAAGTGTGGTAGTGGTAGTTGTGGTAGTGGTAGTTGTGGTAGTGGTAGCAGGTATAATATAGTGGTGATAGTTGTAATGGTGGTAATAATATGTATTGTACAAACGGTGGTAGTTAAGGTTGGAATAGTGGTGATAGTTGTAATATTGGTAGCAGTAAACAGTCCCCTTGGTAGTGAACACATGGCGAGAGTAATTGGTAGCTGTGGTAGGGATAGTGGTAGTTGTGGTAGTTATGGTTGTAGTAGTGGTAGCTGATTTAATATAGTTGTGATAGTTGTCTTCTTTGGGCTCTAATTGGTAGTGTAAATAACGTAAGAAAAGGGACTCTGTAGAAAGCCGATTGGCCCATACAAGGCAGATCCCTCTCATACCCAACCCATCTCGTCCATTTGTCTATCTAATTTTATCTTGAAGCTCTCTATCGTTCTTTATCCTAATATAGCACTGGGTAGCCCATTCCACCTATCTACAACTCTGTTACCAAACCAATATTTGTCTATGTCTTGCCTAAACCAAATGTATCCAATTTGAAGCCATTTGTTCGAGTTTTCTCGCTATCACTGATCATCAACACATCTTTCATGTCCCCTTTATTAATCCCACTAACCCACTTGAACACTTCTATCTTATCCCCTCCAACTTTGCGTCTCTGTAACGAATGTAAGCCTAATTTCTTCCACCTTACTTCACACGGAAGATTTATATTGTTATGGATAATTTTTGTCATTCTTCGTTGTACTCTCTCCAAGGAATCTATGTCCATTCTGTAATAAGGACACTATTCACAATGACGGATCTTATAATAAGGGGAGATGGGCCGATGTTTTGGTCTATTAATTCATTCATTCCTCTATTTATTAGTTTCCTCGCTAGATCTCCATCAAGTTTAGAAAAATCCCCCATAAAGCCCCCCTTCAAGATACATTTTTACATTTTTCGGCAGAAAATTTTTCCTCTTAAAATTTCATGCTTGCTATTTCTCGCCAAAAAAAATCTACACCTAAATTGTACGAAATCTCTTAAAATTTACAAACGAAATGGGGCGAAACGTGTTAAAATCGCCAAACTAATGGGCCGAACGTCTTATAATTTCAAAACAAATGGGGCCTAACACGAGGGAGAAAGGGGACCAGAAAAACGGCCTATCTCCCCTTAACCCCTAATCTGTCATAGTTAAAAAAGTACGCCTGCGCAAGTTATGTCCACCATTCGGGAAGAGTCAGACAGTAGTTAGGTGTGGGAAATAAACAGCCCATTTGCTCAAGCCCTCCGGAGTTTATGACAAGAGGCTGGGGATACAATTATTCCTAGTCTCAGGGTTACTAATAAGAATAGTAATGGGATAGTCATGGGAGTAAACATTATATATATATATATATATATATATATATATATATATATATATATATATATATATATATATATATATATATATATATATATATATAAATAGTGATAGTAGTAGTTTAGGCTAGGATGTTGGTATTGGTGGTAGCGATAGTGGTAGTTAAGAAGGCTGGTTGAGAGGGTGATTGCCTGATTGGCGACAGGTAGAATGGTGGGTTACGATGCTGATTAAGGGTTAGTTTGTCCTTTTAAGGACCTCCTTCACCCTCAGTTTAGCCCCATTAGTTTTGGGATTGAATAACGTTCGCTCCATTAGTTTGGCGATATTAAGACCTTTTGTGTTATTTGGGTGTCGAATATTTCTTGGCGAATGATAGCGAACTTTTGGAGGACCCGGCCTTTGGCCGGGAAATTTTTCTACCGAAAAATGTACACATTTATCTCAATGGGGGGTCTTGGGGGTAGTTTTTTTAAGCTTGATGGAGGTCTAGCGTGGAAACTAAGAATATAGTATAATTATATAAGAATAAATGAATAGACCAAATAATAAACCTTACCCTCTTAACGATAATGGTTGAGAGGTTGATTGATAGGCAGGTAGAATGGTAGGTTAGCATGGTGGTTAATGGGTGGTTGTGGTGGTAGGTAATGGTGGTAGTTGTGGTAGGTGAAGGTGGTAGTTGGTGTGGTAGGTAATTGGGGTAGTTGTGGTAGGTGAAGGTAGTTGTGGTGGGTAATTGGGGTAGCTGTGGTGGTGGGTAATTGTGGTAGGTGAAGGTAGTTGTGGTGGTGGGTAATTGTGGTAGTTGTGGTAGGTGAAGGTGGTGGTGGTAGGTAATGGTGGTGGTTGTGGTAGGTAATTGGGGTAGTTGTGGCAGGTAATTGGGGTAGTTGTGGTGGGTAAGGGTGGTAGTTGTGGTAGGTGAAGGTGGGTTGACAGAGGGGTACTTTGGAGACAGGCTTGACTTAACCAAGATATAATTATATAGTATACATATCTTGGACTTAACATAATAACCTTAATTTACCGAGAGAGAGAGAGAGAGAGAGAGAGAGAGAGAGAGAGAGAGAGAGAGAGAGAGAGAGAGAGAGAGAGAGACCCATCTGGTGAACATACCTATTAATGATTTACATGAGGTGAACATTGTTAAGGGGAGGCAGACCGTTTGTTTGGGCTATTAATTAATTTATTCATATATTTTTTTTGTTTCCTCCCTAGACCTCCATCAAGATTAAAAAACACCCCCGAGACCCTCCTTCAAGATAAATGTGTACATTTTTCGGTAGAAATTTTTTCCGGCCAAAGGCCGGTTCCTCTTAAAATTGCAGGCTCGCTATCGCTCGCCAGGAAATAATCGACACCTAAATGGCACGAAAGATCTTTAAATTGACAACGAAATGGGGCGAAAGGTGTTAAAATCGTCAAACTAATGGGCCGAACGTCTTATAATTTAAAATGTAAAACTTGCAAACAAAGTCAAACCAAAACTGGGACAAAGACAATATAAAGTCAAAACAACTTATCAAAATCGCTGTGGAAACAACGCTTACTAAAATGACATTTATGAAACAAAAGAACACAATCCACCACATAGGGTGTACACTACTACATGAGCAAGTTAATCTGGTTCCCAAGCAAACTAATTTCACACATAACAACGCACTATCGTCACGTTCAAGGAATTAGTCAATTTGGGAAGTCCGGGACGTTCTGGCAAATTTGACTAAACTCTACATAAATAAAGAAACTACAATTAGTGCCAAAATGTTCTATTAAAATCAAATATGCAACTTGACAAGACATTAACAATAGTACAAAATACAAATATTGATAAGATATCTATAATATTACAAAAAAATATACAGCATTCACTAACGATAGTGCTATCGGGTAGGAGGTACCTGTAAGCATGGCATGCCTCAAGTGACCCCTACCAATAACTACCAATAACTACCAATAACTACCCTACAAATAACCTACATTTATCGTACAAATAAACTAAGGAAATCGCAAAAGCAAGTAATTGATACCGGTACTATCGACGATGAATAGATATAATATAAAGACAAATCATTGCAAAATATGATGAAGTAACAACAGATTTAAGGGGAGATTTCCACTTGAGGGACTTTTTTCTTAACCCCTTTCTCTCTCATGTCTAGCCCCATTACTTTTGAGATTTTAAGATGTTTGCCCCGTTAGTTTGGCGATTTTAAGAGCTTTCACCTCATTTTAAGACCTTTCGTGCCATTCAGGTGTCTATTTTATCCTGGCGAGCGATAGCGAGCCTGTAACTTAAAAGGAAACGGCCTTTGGCCGGGACATTTTTCTACCGAAAAATGTACAAATTAATCTTGAGAGGGACTCGAGGGGGTGTAATTTTAAGCTTGCTGGAGGTCTAGGGAACAAACTAAATACCTCCCCTTAAATAAAGAGTACTCGTTTAACAAGATTTTTTTTTTTTTTTTTTTTTTTTTTAAATTCATCAATAATAATAATAGAAAAATAAAAACAATAAATACGAACAGACACAAAGTAAGCAGAGGTTATACAAGAAACTTCAAGTTAAAAATGCTTGATTAAAATTATTGATGTCAAATTTTAGAATACAGTCACAATAATTGACTCTAAAAAGATTAAATTTATGGAACAATTTACTTGCCTCAAAACCTCTGTCCACTAAGAGTCTGTATAGTAACCTAGCTCTAGCCCAAAAGTCATCTACTTTAGTGCAGATTTTACAAAATCTTATTAACTGGGAATAAAAACAATTATAAGTTACTTTACTATCGATATTACTGCTAGGGAAAGGAAAGTTTATTACGTTAAAATTAAAATCATCAACTTTGTGATATACTTTAAGTATGCACTGTTCATTAACAATCTCTATATTATATCAAGAATATTTTTCAACTTCATCATTTACGTTACATTGTGTGAGGGGAATAGAATTAGGATAAATAAGTTTAGCAACTTGATTAAAATTTAACAAATTGCAAACGAGAATATCATCAATATATCTACTGTTATTACTTAACAATTAAGCAAGTGCTAATTTTTCTGGGATTTTATTTTTCTTGCTACTGTCAACTAAGTCTTTTATATATTTAAATTCTAAAGCAAGCAAGAATAAGTCTGCAACTAAAGGGCTAGCATTTCCACCCATAGGAATTCCTAATATTTGTTTGAAAATGTAAGGCCCGAATCTAACATAAGTATTGAAAAGGAGGAATTTAAGGGCATCTTTAAGTTTAGTTCTATCAAAATATACAGAACTAGTGGGAGTAGAGCTAAGTGATGCATTATTAAAATATATATATAAATATTTATGAAATAATTACCATTCTTAACGAACCTGTCAAAGTGCAAATCTATAATAAAGCAAAGCTCTGAATATACTAAATCTAAAGGCAAAAATGGTACCGGTTTACAAAGTTGAAAAGTCGAAGCTATGTACCGAGGTAACTTTCTGCATGGTATTTATTTTATCAATAACTTCTAACGAATTGTCAACACTCCAATAATAGTTAATGCCAGTTCTTCTCATGATGGTATTACAATATCTTTTATGAGTACTTTTAATGTATTTTAAGCAATTTACGACTTGTTCTGACAGAGTTTTAGTGGTAGCAAATTTTGTTCCGGCAATAAAGCGATATTTATAAGGTCTTTTGTGAAATTTAGATAACATGTATAATTTTGCACTTGTTCTAATCAGAAAGTTTAATATCAAATGTTATATTTTTCATGGTATGTTCATCGATTAAGTTATCAATATTCAAATTATTTTGAATTTCATAAACAGAATTACTCTCAAAACTAGTGGGGCTAAACATTAGGGAGAAGGGGGTCCAGAAAAACGGTCTTCCTCCCCTTAAGGATTCACAACAAGGGTTTACCAAATATAACAACCAAATTAATATCCCAATAGGCGCGTTCATGGCAGATATTGAGTTCCAGTCATGTGATAAAGAGGGGAGAGTTTTATTGTTATTAATTAATTTAATTATTTGTTTATTCATTATTGATATAGTTTCCTCCGTAGGCCTCCATCAAACTTAGATAAAAAATACCCCAAGACCCCCCTTCGAGATAAAAAATACCCCAAGACCCCCCTTCGAGATAAAAAATACCCCAAGACCCCCCTTCGAGATAAAAAATACCCCAAGACCCCCTTCGAGATAAAAAATACCCCAAGACCCCCCTTCGAGATAAAAACATACCCCAAGACCCCCCTTCGAGATAAAAAATACCCCAAGACCCCCCCCTTCGAGATAAAAACATACCCCAAGACCCCCCTTCGAGAATTACCCCAAGCCCCCTTCGAGATAAAAAAATACCCCCCCCCCCCCCCCCCCCCGCCCCTTCGAGATAAAAAATACCCCAACACCCCCCTTCGAGATAAACAAATACCCCCAACACCCCCCTTCGAGGAAAAATAAAAACCCCCTTCGAGATAAAAATACCCCAAGACCCCCTTCGAGATAAAAAATACCCCAAGACCCCCTTCGAGATAAAAAAATACCCCAAGACCCCCCCTTCGAGATAAAAAATACCCCAAACCCCCTTCGAGATAAAAACATACCCCAAGACCCCCCTTCGAGATAAAAAATACCCCAAGACCCCCCTTCGAGATAAATTTGGGATTTTTTCTGAAGAAAAAGGTCTCGGCCAAAGATCGGTTCCTTCTAAATTGCAGTGTTGCTATCGCTTGCCAGGAAAATATCGGCACACAAATGGCACGAACTTATGCACTAAAGGAAACGGGAGTCTGCAGAAAGCCGATTGGCCCACACAAGGGAGATCTCTTGCACACCCAACCCATCTCGTCCCAGGTTTTAAAATCTCCAAACTTATGGGGCGAATGCCTTAAAATCTCAAAAGTAATGGGGCTAAACATAAGGAAGAATGGGGTCCAGAAACACCAAGGGGGGGGGGGGGGGGGCCCTTAAAGCCTCGGTATTTTGGAGGTCTATTCATTTTCACAATAGATCATTCAAATCACACCTGAGGAAATTACCTTCATCATAATCATCATCATCATCAGCAGCAGCAGCATTATCTTAACTATCATAATCATAATCATCATCTTCATAATTATCATAATCATCAGCTTCGTAATCATAATATAAACTATGTATATAATATACCCAGGCACATACCCCATAGCGGGGGGGGGGGGGCCCGACTCGAGACAGAGCTCGAACTGAAACAACATTTCAAGTTCCAATTCTTAGGGCCCGGGACCACTTTCGCGTTCCCTCGCCCCTTTATCTACCGTAATACAATATAATACAATACATAAAATCTTATTATTGCTTTGCCATCACCATTATCATCAACAGCATTTGTATTTTGTTTAACAGCAGCAAAATCAACTAGATAAGTTACCCATGTGTATATATATAACTATAATAGAATGAAAATAGCCCTTCTATTACGTCATTGGGGTTGGGCCCACATTCCGTTTTCTATGCACCTGACATCATAAAGAAAACTGCAACATGAATAATAGTTTGGAATGTTCGAGGGGAAGGATCTCTCTCCCTCTCCCTCCCCCTCCCCCTCTCTCTCTCTCTCTCTCTCTCTCTCTCTCTCTCACAAACACATGCACACAATATATCTTTCTTTCTCTCACACATGCACACTCACTCTTTTCCTTTCTCTCTCACTCACACTCTCTATCTCAGTTCACACACACACACACACTCTGCCTCTCCCTCTTTCCCTCACTCGCACATTCACACACACACACAAACTCTCTCACACACACACATACACACACTCTCTCTTCCGCTTCCTCTCTTTACCTGACCTCTACCCCATGACAAGTGGACAATGAGGCACTTCCTGTGGCTCTCTCTCTCTCTCTCTCTCTCTCTCTCTCTCTCTCTCTCTCTCTCTCTCTCTCTCTCTCTCTCTAAAAAAGAAAGGTATTGAAAGGTGGATGGCTAGTTCATCCATTAACCTGCTTCCCCCTTAGGTGAGCTGTAAGGATTTGTATAAGGTTTACTCCCCTAGAAGGGTTGCCGACCATAGCTGACGAGTCCCATCCATGCACCCAAATTTTGATAAGGTTGTCTTGCATAAAAAGGTATATAGAAAGATATAGAAGGCATGTGGAAAGGTATAAAAAGGGTACCGTATATAGAAATAGAAAGGTATAATTGGGTATATTGATAGTGATATACCTTTCTAGCCTTATATTAAACGGGTATATTACTGTCAATATACCTAATAAATAAGGGTATATTATTATGGACACTTTATATCCCCTTTTCATACCCATATTATTCAAGAGTGGGCGTGTGGTCGGTAAATTTATCACATGGCACAACACATATTAACCCCTTTAGCACCATGACGTCGATTTTATCTTTGTTAGGGCTAGCATTAGACGATTTGAGTTAGTTTTGTGCAGGGAGTACAGTGAGCCGCGTGAATGTGGATCCTCTGTTCATCACACACACACACACACATATAAACACTCTCTCGCACACACACACTCTCTTTCTCTCAAAAAGTTACAGTCTAGAGAGAGAGAGAGATTTGATTTGACTTGATTTGATTGTTTTATTGAGAAAAGTACAAATGTTACATAAGTATCATAGTTACATTATCTCAAAAGGGCGAAGGTGCATACGCAATCTTCACCCTATTTCTGGCTTAAACTATGTCATTACATATATAGTTAGATGAGTAATACATTAGAGAGAGAGAGAGAGAGAGAGAGAAGAGGGGTGGGGGTGGGGGTGCAGGAAGGAAGGGAGTGCCAGTCACCCCATACAGAGGAAATGTCCACCGGCCCCTCTCTCTCTCTCTCTCTCTCTCTCTCTCTCTCTTTCTTTCTTTCTCTCTTTTCTCTCTCTCTCTCTCTCTCTCTCTCTCTCTCTCTCTCTCTCTCTCTCTCTCTCTCTCTCTCTCTCCGTGTAAGTGTTTTTTAAAGAGACAATGAATGGAGGAAGGAAAAACAAAGCCAAACTAGAAAAGGTCCATATGATATGACTAAAGGCATCCTCCATTCATAAAATGTTTACAACAACTTGATTTAAACTGTTCTAGATTGCAAGTTTGTGGAAAGCAAGTCCATGGAAGTCAATTCTAGAGAGAAATAGTTCCGGGGGTAAACAAATTATGATAAGTGGAAAACATTATGATAAGTGGAAAAAATTATGATAAGTGAAATTATGATAAGTGGAAAAAATTATGATAAGTGGAAAAAATTATGATAAGTGGAAATTATGATAGGTGGAAACAATTATGATAAGTGGAAACAATTATGATAAGTGGAAACAATTATGATAAGTGGAAACAATTATGATAAGTGGAAACAATTATGATAAGTGGAAACAATTATGATAAGTGGAAACAATTATGATAAGTGGAAACAATTATGATAAGTGGAAAATCTACGTTGTGGAGGAGAGAGTGTAAATTCACGGGTTTTCCCAACTGTCCTAGTATTGTGGGGAAAGATGGGAAGATGTGGCACAATCGAAGCAAGTTTCTCGGAACGTTTGCTGTTAAAATAATTGTAGAATTGTAGAGAATGGAAGGAAGACCCTGGGTGACTGCTGCAGGGTGATTCATTAATATAGTAGCTTGCTTTTTAATGTTGTCCAACTGCCTTTAAGGGGGGTGACCTGCGTTTTGTTATTTCTGTCCTTTTCTCTCTTTCTCTGGCTTGTATCCATTCGGCCCCATTCAGCCAACTATTTTAAGACGTTTATCCCCATCTAGGTGTCGATTTCTTCCTGGCGAGCGATAGCCAGCCAGCATTATATGAAGAAATCCGGCTTCGCCGGAGACATTTTTCTATCGAAAAAATTACAAATTTAGCCTGCTGTCAAACAAAAATAAAAAATATGTTGGCTCGCTACCGCTCACCAGTAAAACATTAACACCTGGATGGGGATAAACGTCTTAAAACAGTAGGCGGAATAGGGCCAAATGGATACAAGCCAGAGAAAGATAGAAAAGGACAGAACAAAACCAGGTCACCCCCCTTAAAGTAACCACTCTGCATCCACTCCACTACGGTGAACAATATGCCATCTGAGAACAATATGCCATCTGAGAACACACATAACTTTTATATACTATGGCCAAATGCTCATCAGTGAACACAATGAACGAACTCGCGACTGTACAGGAGTCTTGTATAGGATTTTTTAGCAACGGATCTAACATACGGTGTCCAGCTTAGGTTGGCATTCAGCGTTACACCAAAGATATCAATACGAGTAGAAGTGGGATTATGAAGGGGGGTCACTTTTTTTTTTTTTTTTTTTTTTTTTTTTTTTTTATCTTTCTCCCCTTTTCTCTCTTTCTCCGACCTGTATCCATTTGGCCCCATCCAGCCAACTGTTTTAAGACGTTTATCCCCATCCAGGTGTCGATTTCTTCCTGGCGAGCGATAGCGAGCCAGCATTGTATGGAGAAATCCGACTTCGCCGGAGACATTTTTCTATCGAAAAATGTTCAAATTTAGCTTGCTGCCAAAACAAAAATATATATATGCTGGCTCGCTACCGCTCGCCAGGAAAATATCGACACCTGGATGGGGGTAAACATCTTAAAACAGTAAGCTGAATGAGGTCGAATGGATACAAGCCAAAGAGAGAGGGAGAGAAAGAGAACAAAAAGCGAGGTGGGCTCCCTTAACATAATAAAACAATACTTGGGAGTCAGAAAGATTGCCTGTTAAAAAATGAAGTATTTTATTTATTTATTTATTGATTTATATTTTTATTTGTTTTATATTGTTTGTGTGTGTCTGTCTGTATTTATATTTGTATTAATTTCACCACCACACCAAACACCTCCAATGAAATTAAGGGGAGGTTTCTAGTTTGTTCCCTAGACTTCCATCAAGTTGAAAATTACACCCCCTTGACCCCCTTTCAAGATAAATTTGTAAATTTTTCGGTAGAAAAATATCCTGGCCGAAGGCCAGTTCCTCTTAAATTATAGGCTCGCTATCGCTCGCCAGGAAAAAATCGACACCTAAATGGCACGAAAGGTCCTAAAATTGACAGAAATGGGGCGAACGTTCTTAAAATCGCCAACCTAATGGGTCGAACGTCTTAATTTTGTTTAAAACAATGGGGCTAAACATGAAGGAGAAAGGGGTTAAGAAAAAAAAATGCCTCAAGTGGATAATCTCCCCTTAATGAAAGCATAATTTATATTTTAAGACAACTGGATTATTGTGTCCCCATTCGTTAATTTCAGTAAAGTCCTGGTTCAGATAAATTGCAGTTTTATTTTGGAATTTATGATATCAGACTGCGAGAAAGAACTGCTAAATAAATATATATACAATTATGAATACATAATGAAATAAAGGAACTGTGGTGGCATGTTGAGTCATTGCGTAGGAATGTATTGGGTGGTAGATAGGAGATCATTGATGTTAAGGGAGCCCACCTCGCTAATGTTGTCTCTTGCTCTCCCTCTCTCTCTTTGGTTTGTATCCATTCGGCCCCATTCAGCCTACTATTTTAAGACGTTTACCCCCATCCAAGTGGCAATATTTTCCTGGCGAGCGGTTGCGAGCCAGCATATATATATTTTTGTTTTGGCAGCAAGCTAAATTTGTACATTTTTCGATAGCAAAATGTCTTCGGCAAAGCCGGATTTCTCCATACAATGATGGCTCACTATCGCTCGCCAGGAAGACATCGACACCTGGATGGAGATAAACGTCTTAAAACAGTTGTCTGAATGGGGCCGAATGGATACAAGCCAAGGCAAGAGAGAAAGGGAGAGAAAGATAAACAAAAAAAGCCGGTGACCCCCCTTAATGAGGAACACAGTTGGGGCTTAAACTGATCCCTGAGGAACGCCAGCATTTATTGAGTGAAACTGAGAATAAAGGCCATCTACCATTACAAGTATTGTTTCTGTTTTGAAGGTAACAAAAAATTAGTGGAATATGTGATGCAAAACCGTAGTGTAATATCTTGAACAAGTATGTGTGTGTGTGTGTGTGTTTGTGTGTGTGTGTGTTATTTGAACCACTTGGACACACACACACACGCACTGCAGACATAAGACACATAGGCCTACACACACACACACACAAACACTCTATAGACACAAGACATACACACGCACACACAATACAAACACACACGCTGCAGATACACACAACACACACACACCACTCACACACAACAGACACAAACACTCTATAGACACAAGACATACACACGCACACACAATACAAACACACACGCTGCAGATACACACAACACACACACACCACTCACACACAACAGACACAAACACTCTATAGACACAAGACATACACACGCACACACAATACAAACACACACGCTGCACACACACACACACACACAATACAAACACACACACACAAACACTCTATAGACACAAGACATACACACGCACACACAATACAAACACACACGCTGCACACACAACACACACACACAAACACTCTATAGACACAAGACATACACACGCACACACAATACAAACACACACGCTGCACACACACACACACACACACACACACACACACACACACACACTTGCATTCACCACGCCTCTATAAGTCTCTATAATCTTTTACTGATAGAGGGATTATAACGTATTAGAGAGGGGGAGAGAGAGAGAGAGAGAGAGAGAGAGAGAGAGAGAGAGAGAGAGAGAGATAGATATACATAGAGAGAGAAAGAGTGATTCAATACCAGGGACGACCTTTTCATCATATTCTGGCAACTATTAGACGATTTTGTTCAGCTTCGAAAGGACCTCTAACAATAATAAGGCTTCCAACGATCTCAACCAACCCTTTTAACTACCACAGATCCTTCTCAAGCTGCACACTATCGTCTAAGTATAGCTAGAATAAATTATAACACACGTCGCTGCTGGTACTCAAAGGGTTAAGTGTTCTGGAATGCAAATAAATAAAAACTGATTTCTTTACACTGTTTATTTCAATCAATATGTTTTGTTTTCTATCTGTGTCTATTTATTATTTATCAACCACTCTCTCTCTCTCTCTCTCTCTCTCTCTCTCTCTCTCTCTCTCTCTCTCTCTCTCTCTCTCTCTCTCTCTCTCCTACACACAAAAGAGGGGATGAAGATCGCCATATAAGAGAGAGAAGAGAGACTTAATAGGGAGGGGAGGGGGGGGTGATAAGGGAGGGAGGGGGATGGTGGGGAGGAGCTGGTGTGATAAAGAAAGGAGGAGGGAGGTAGGGGATGGGGTGGTTCATGGAGGAGGGAGAGGGAGAGGGTGGGAGGAGGTGAAGGGGGAGAAAGTGTGATGAGGGAGGAAGGGGTGGGGGGGGGGGAGAGAGAGATAAGAAACATAGCCTTTACTGATACCCTAATCGTGTAATTAATTCATGCTTAAAGGGAGAGAGAGAGAGAGAGAGAGAGAGAGAGAAAATATATATATTTGATTTGATACGTTCATTATGCTCTAAATATACATGACATGCGCAACAGAGAGAGAGAGAGAGAGAGAGAGAGAGAGAGAGAAAAATATATATATATTATTTTTATATATTTGATTTGATACGTTCATTATGCTCTAAATATACATGACATATGCACAACAGAGAGAGAGAGAGAGAGAGAGAGAGAGAGAGAGAGAGAGAGAGAGAGAGAGAGAGAGAGAGAGAGAGAGAGAGAGAGAGAGAGAGAGAGAGAGGTTTTATAGGCAATACAATATAGATATTGTATATCAAAACTCTTATCCTTTCACTTTAAGAAGACGCCCTCACAATGCTATAAAACACTTGTGGAATGTATGCAATATAAATGTATAATGTATACAAACTATATATACAGTACTGTATGCAATATAAATGTATACAATATAAATGTATGCAATATAAATGTATACAATATAAATGTATACAATATAAATGTATACAATATAAATGTATACAATATAAATGTATACAATATAAATGTATACAATATATATGTATACAATATAAATGTATATAATATAAATGTATACAATATAAATGTATACAATATATATGTATACAATATAAATGTATGCAATATAAATGTATACAATATAAATGTATACAATATATATGTATACAATATAAATGTATACAATATAAATGTATACAATATAAATGTATACAATATAAATGTATACAATATAAATGTATACAATATAAATGTATGCAATATAAATGTATACAATATAAATGTATACAATATAAATGTATACAATATAAATGTATACAATATAAATGTATACAATATATATGTATACAATATAAATGTATATAATATAAATGTATACACTATAAATGTATACAATATAAATGTATACAATATAAATGTACACAATATAAATGTATACAATATAAATGTATACAATATAAATGTATACAATATAAATGTATACATATAAATGTACACAATATAAATGTATACAATATAAATGTATACAATATAAATGTATACAATATATGTATACAATATAAATGTATACAATATAAATGTATACAATATAAATGTATACAATATAAATGTATACAATATAAATGTATACAATATAAATGTATACAATATAAATGTATACAATCTAAATGTATACAATCTAAATGTATACAATATAAATGTATACAATATAAATGTATACACTATAAATGTATACACTATAAATGTATACACTATAAATGTATACAATATAAATGTATACAATATAAATGTATACAATATAAATGTATACAATATAAATGTATACAATATAAATGTAGACAATATAAATGTAGACAATATAAATGTATACAATATAAATGTATACAATATAAATGTATACAATATAAATGTAGACAATATAAATGTAGACAATATAAATGTAGACAATATAAATGTAGACAATATAATTATATGTATACAATATAAATACAAAATGCCACATATAATTTATTATCACATGTATTTGTTGCTTGTTAAGTATTACGATGGGTTATTAACGTAGTATAATATTTAAATGGCCTAGGAAATATGACTCAGATCTCTCTATCGATTCTCATAGCTCAGTCATGCAATCCATGGAATAGGTTTGTAGCGCAACATTGTACTGTATGTAGGTTGGAATCTCTCTCTCTCTCTCTCTCTCTCTCTCTCTCTCTCTCTCTCTCTCTCTCTCTCTCTCTCTTTAAACCTGGCGTCATCACAGAAGGTGTACTCTTGAGATAAAGGTTTGATAGACCTTATCAACGCCCCACCCACAAAAATAAATAAATAAATAAATAAATACAAAACTGGTGCTCATAGTTGTTTTGAACACACACACACACACACACACACACACACACACACACACACACAAGGTCATGGTGGCCGAGAGCGCTTAGTCACTGTATTGGGAGTGCTGGCTCTGGTGTTGAGGGTTCGATCCCACGCGCCAGCAGGTGAAGTTCACTTAAAAACTTTCCCTGGCCGTGAAGGCAAGGTCTGGACGTCCCGTCTCGGTGAACCCACAAAGTCTCCTGCCCACGTCCTACTCCTTCAAGGTTATGTAGGCGCCCTCATTTGCAGCCAGGATCACACTGTTGATCCATTAGGATTAGATCTAGGTTAAGTCTGTGTATTTTCAGCCTCATTGGCTGCCGACTTGAAATATACCGATAATTAATATTATTTTACACACACACACACACACACACACACACACACACACACACACACACACACTAACCAAGTTATGAAATTGGACATAACAAAATCACCACTTACGAGTTTCAGGCTATAAGGAAATTGGAAACGTAAACAAGGATATTCAACAGAAATGCAATAATAGCGTAGGTTTCTGATGGATAAAACATAGGCTGGATATGGTTGTATGGTTGTATGGTTGTATGGTTGTATGATTATATGGTTGTATGGTTGTAAGGTTGTATGGTTGTAAGGTTGTATGGTTGTATGGTTGTAAGGTTGTATGGTTGTATGTTTGTATGATTATATGGTTGTATGGTTGTAAGGTTGTATGGTTGTATGGTTGTATGGTTGTAAGGTTGTATGGTTGTATGGTTGTATGGTTGTAAGGTTGTATGGTTGTATGATTGTATGGTTGTATGGTTGTAAGGTTGTATGGTTGTATGATTGTATGGTTGTAAGGTTGTATGGTTGTATGGTTGTAAGGTTGTATGGTTGTATGGTTGTAAGGTTGTATGGTTGTATGGTTGTATGGTTGTATGGTTGTATGGTTGTATGGTTGTATGGTTGTATGGTTGTATGGTTGTATGGTTGTATGATTGTATGATTGTATGGTTGTAAGGTTGTATGATTGTATGGTTGTATGGTTGTATGGTTGTATGATTGTATGGTTGTAAGGTTGTATGATTGTATGATTGTATGGTTGTAAGGTTGTATGGTTGTATGGTTGTATGATTGTATGGTTGTAAGCTTGTATGGTTGTATGATTGTATGGTTGTATGGTTGTAAGGTTGTATGGTTGTATGATTGTATGGTTGTATGATTGTATGGTTGTATGATTGTATGATTGTATGGTTGTATGATTGTATGGTTGTATGGTTGTATGATTGTATGATTGTATGGTTGTATGGTTGTAAGGTTGTATGGTTGTATGATTGTATGGTTGTATGATTGTATGATTGTATGGTTGTATGATTGTATGATTGTATGGTTGTATGGTTGTATGGTTGTATGGTTGTAAGGTTGTATGGTTGTATGATTGTATGGTTGTATGATTGTATGGTTGTAAGCTTGTATGGTTGTATGGTTGTATGATTGTATGGTTGTATGGTTGTAAGGTTGTATGGTTGTATGATTGTATGGTTGTATGGTTGTATGGTTGTATGATTGTATGGTTGTATGATTGTATGGTTGTATGATTGTATGGTTGTATGATTGTATGGTTGTATGGTTGTATGGTTGTAAGGTTGTATGGTTGTAAGGTTGTATGGTTGTATGATTGTATGGTTGTATGATTGTATGATTGTATGGTTGTATGATTGTATGATTGTATGGTTGTATGGTTGTATGGTTGTATGGTTGTATGTCTTTATAAATGTATACTACCATCGTATTTTAGCGGGTAAATCTGGTAAACATCAATGTCTACGGCTCCAACTCCTTTTTGGCCTGGAGAACTTGCCGGAAAGGTGTTGATAAATGAGGATGAAAGCCCCCGTTCGCCCCCCCTCCCCCCCCCCCCCCCCCCCCCCCCCCCCCCCCAAGCATGACCTTCGCCAATCTCAATGTGACCCCCCCCCCCCCCAGTGTACCATTCCCCACCCTCAATGTGACCTCCTCTCCCCCGTGTCACCTCCCCCCCCCCCGTGTGACATCCTCTTCCATGTGACCTTCAACACCTTCAATGTGACCTACCCCACCTTCAATGTGACCTACCCCACCTTCAATGTGACCTACCCCACCTTCAGTGTGACCGACCCTACCTTCAATGTGACCTACCCCGCCTTCAATGTGACCTACCCCGCCTTCAATGTGACCTACCCCACCTTCAATGTGACCTACCCCACCTTCAATGTGACCTACCCCGCCTTCAATGTGACCTACCCCACCTTCAATGTGACCTACCCCACCTTCAGTGTGACCTACCCCGCCTTCAATGTGACCTACCCCACCTTCAATGTGACCTACCCCACCTTCAATGTGACCTACCCCACCTTCAATGTGACCTACCCCACCTTCAATGTGACCTACCCTGCCTTCAATGTGACCTACCCCACTTCAATGTGACCTACCCCACCTTCAGTGTGACCAACCCCGCCTTCAATGTGACCTACCCCACCCTCAATGTGACCTACCCCACCTTCAATGTGACCTACCCCACCTTCAATGTGACCTACCCCACTTTCAGTGTGACCGACCCTACCTTCAATGTGACCTACCCCGCCTTCAATGTGACCTACCCCACCTTCAATGTGACCTGCCCCACCTTCAATGTGACCTACCCCACCTTCAATGTGACCTACCCCACCTTCAATGTGAACTACCCCACCTTCAATGTGACCTACCCCACCTTCAATGTGACCTACCCCGCCTTCAATGTGACCTACCCCACCTTCAGTGTGACCTACCCCGCCTTCAATGTGCCCTACCCCACCTTCAATGTGACCTACCCCACCTTCAATGTGACCTACCCCACCTTCAGTGTGACCTACCCCACCTTCAATGTGACCTACCCCACCTTCAGTGTGACCTACCCCGCCTTCAATGTGCCCTACCCCACCTTCAATGTGACCTACCCCGCCTTCAATGTGACCTACCCCACCTTCAATGTGACCTACCCCACCTTCAGTGTGACCTACCCCACCTTCAATGTGACCTACCCCACCTTCAGTGTGACCTACCCCGCCTTCAATGTGCCCTACCCCACCTTCAATGTGACCTACCCCGCCTTCAATGTGCCCTACCCCACCTTCAATGTGACCTACCCCGCCTTCAATGTGACCTACCCCGCCTTCAATGTGACCTACCCCACCTTCAGTGTGACCTACCCCGCCTTCAATGTGACCTACCCCACCTTCAATGTGACCTACCCCACCTTCAATGTGACCTACCCCACCTTCAATGTGACCTACCCCACCTTCAGTGTGACCTACCACCTTCAATGTGACCTACCCCACCTTCAATGTGACCTACCCCACCTTCAATGTGACCTACCCCACCTTCAATGTGACCTACCCCACCTTCAATGTGACCTACCCCACCTTCAATGTGACCTACCCCACCTTCAATGTGACCTACCCCACCTTCAATGTGACCTACCCAACCTTCAATGTGACCTACCCCGCCTTCAATGTGACCTACCCCACCTTCAGTGTGACCTACCCCGCCTTCAATGTGACCTACCCCGCCTTCAATGTGACCTACCCCACCTTCAATGTGACCTACCCCACCTTCAGTGTGACCTACCCCGCCTTCAATGTGCCCTACCCCACCTTCAATGTGACCTACCCCACCTTCAATGTGACCTACCCTGCCTTCAATGTGACCTACCCCACCTTCAATGTGACCTACCCCACCTTCAATGTGACCTACCCTGCCTTCAATGTGACCTACCCCACCTTCAATGTGACCTACCCCGCCTTCAATGTGACCTACCCCACCTTCAATGTGACCTACCCCACCTTCAATGTGACCTACCCCGCCTTCAATGTGACCTACCCCACCTTCAATGTGAACTACCCCACCTTCAATGTGACCTACCCCACCTTCAATGTGACCTACCCCACCTTCAATGTGACCTACCCCACCTTCAATGTGACCTACCCCGCCTACAATGTGACCTACCCCACCTTCAATGTGACCTACCCCACCTTCAATGTGAACTACCCCACCTTCAATGTGACCTACCCTACCTTCAATGTGACCTACCCTACCTTCAATGTGGCCTACCCCACCACCTTCAATGTGATCTCCCCTCCCCCCCAACCCCCAGTGTAGACCCCCCCCCTCCCCACCCCGTAGTAACACCCCCTCCTCCCTGTGTGACCCCTCCCCCCCCCCCAAGGAGATAATGCACTACTGAAGGTCACATGAGAAGGGGGGGGGGGGGGGAGGGGGGCCTCTTCAATGCACTCCAACTAAATTAAAGATATATTGGCCGACTACCGATATAAAGACGGGGAGATTTACACTTTTTTTTTTCTTGACCCCTTTCTCCCTCATGTTTAACCCCATTCGTTTTGATATCTTAAGACGTTCGCCCCATTAGTTTGGCGAAAACAAATTTGAATTTAGGTGTCGATTTTGTCCTGGCTAGCTTTAGCGAGCCTGTCATTTAAGAGGAACCGGCCGACATTTTTCTACCGAAAAATGTGCAGTACACATTTAAGTGGGGTGTAATTTTAAGCTTGATGGAGGTCTAGGGAACAAACTATAAAAACTCCCCTTAACCCTGTATGGTGAGGGTTATTATTTTTTTTTCTCTACCCTTCCTGTTTCACTATACGTTTGGAGATTTTTAGACGTTTCGCCTCATTAGTTTGGCGATTATATAACATTTCACCCCATTAAGGTCTTGAGCTTCAAGGAGGTTTGGGGATTTTTTTTTTTTTTTTTTTTTTTTTTAGCCTCGGGGGTAAACAAAAAATATATTGTCTGTCATTATCTATCTATATATTTAACTATATATCTGCCATTAGCCATCTAAATATTTATAGGTATGCCTTTATAGATTTATAGTATATATCTATACGTCTAAAATTGTCTATCTTATTATACATCTGCCATAATCTATCTATTTATCTATAGATCTGTCATTATCTATCTAGGCCTATAGATTTATCTATAGGTCTGCCATTATCATCTATCTATCCAATTATCTATAAGTCTGTCATTATCTATCTATCTATCCAATTATCTATACGTCTGCCATTATCTATTTATTTATCTATCATACCATAATCTATCTATTAAGCTATAAGTCTTCCATCAGGTCAGGTCAGGTGAAGGTATTAAGGGATAAGCCTTTACAACGGCACCTCGTAGCTACTCTATACGTTTTCCTATTTTTTTTACTACGGTATCTATGTATGTATATATATATATATATATATATATATATATATATATGTATATGTGTATGTATATGTGTAAGTGACCTCAATGTCCTGGTGACGTGTTGGAGATGTGTGAGTTGTATCATATCTTGAGCACTGTTATCTCTAAAGTACCCTGGTCATTACTGCTTCCACCCGGGCTACTATACAGGGGAAGAAAGATATATATATATATATATATATATATATATATATATATATATATATATATATATATATATATTGAGTATATACAGTATCACAAATACACGTGAGCCACTAAATGTTTCTAATCTCTCAGTGGGGTTCGAACCGCCGACCGTCAGGACGATAGCCGACGCTTTAATCAACTACACCACGGCAGTCTAGTCACCACTGCCGTGGTGTGGTTGATTAAAGCCGACGCTCCCCGACGACCCCGACACACGTTGGGGATTGCACCACGTTGTGTCCTGATATTCAAATCGGGGTACATCGGGACCAACATCGTGAATGTGTGAAAGTGGCTTTAGTGGAGTATTCTGACAACACTATAAATACGCACATGATGAATAAATAAAGACCTGATATGGTATACGGTAGGCCTATACCGTATATACCGTATATAATATTCCATAATCAACTTATATCAAACGAGTTAATAAGTTCAAATGAAAAATCAGTGTACCGGTATGATTACCGAAACACGTGTGTGTTAATTGTCGAGTGAGTGTGTGTGCGTGTGTGTGTTGTTGTTCTTTTGTGGCTATATCGACCGCCACTGATACACGGTATGCAATAAATGTTATTGTAATTATGCTCTATGGAATTGAATTTCATTTGACCTAATACAGTAGTGTTTATAATAGTAATAGCCAAAGGAAATACTAAGTGTTATTGATTAATTTAACACAAGGTAGTGTTTGTGTGGGTGGATGGGTTTAGATAGAGGAGATTGTTCCTGTGTTTTCGACGATTCCATCCTTACACAAGCTATGTTTATATCGATCCTTTTGCACAAGATAGGTTTATATCAATACATGTTACCTTCCACAATTAGAGAAAATATGATTCATCACGAAGTGTAGCCTACCTGTGGAGATTAAACGCACTGTTATATTATATACTATTATATATGAGATACACCGGTACCGGTATATCGTTTTTTTATCGTTATTTTTATTTGCATAATAAATCACAAAACAAATTTCCGCTGAACATGATGGCGGTGTTTAGAATATGCTATCATCAATATTGGATTTTATAGAAATAAATCTATAACGATAGTTTTTTGTTTTTATAGAATCCCAGCCGCACCAAAATATTCGCTCTCAATTGGTTTTCACCCATAATAATTGTTTTTTTTTTAATTACATTTTTTTATGAACGGCAAGAGGAAAGGTTAGTATATAAGATTTCAACAAAACAATAAATAAAAATAATAATATGTGGAATTTCACTGTAGATGAAGGTTACTGTTCAGTCCGCCCATACTTTCCCTCCCCATTTTCACGGATAAAATATGGGACAATGAATATTCTGTAAGCAAGTGATATATTGGATTTTTCATTAGCTTTCCAATGGTACATATATGGCCTATGTACGATCAAAACTTTTATTTTTCCTGAATATTTTTTGTCCGTCGCCGCTGTCACCCACTGGTAAATATTTTCGCTTCACTTCATGGTCTATTTTCATATAATTTAACGTTCGATACAGTTTTTAGATATTAATTTCGTATACCGGCAATGAATACAGATTGTTATTTACGAAGAACCAGCTCTCTACGACAAAAACTTGATTTTATATAAAAAATTCATACGCCTATACCTTACAAAGAAATAATTCGACCTTATCTTACCTTAAACTTGACCGTTGAACGTAATACCTTAACACCATATGTATTGATGATATCTGTCAGGCTGCCTGACGTTGTGGCGTCGTCCTCGTCGGGTCGGCCACGTGTCACTATCATAAGTCCATCGCCCCTCGTCGTGTTCCCCACGTGCCACGTCGGGGTACGGTTTTGACCGGAATTTTGACCGTTACAGCATTGACGTGGCGCCGTCGTGTTGCAACCGTGGTACCATCTGGCCCGTCGTGGCTACGACGTGTCACCGTCGAGGCTTCGTCGTCAAACGCGTACATCCTGTCACTGTCTCTGCTGATGTACCAATTTGTGTACCTCGGGGTACATCGGGACCAACATCGTGAATGTGTGAAAGTGGCTTAATCCAAAGCACTGTCGGTCCGCTGCCATTCGGATTACATGACTTTTACTGTAATATATTATAACTATTTATACCTCGACGCCGCCACGTCGATGCCAATGAAACCTGATGCAGACACGCGAGACCCACGTCATCGACACGTTGTACCCGACGTTACCCGATGATACCACGCCAAAAGCACATCGTGCGAAATTTTTGAACAAATCCAAACCTTTGATGGCCAAGCCCGATTTTCCACGTCCCGCACCGCGGGTAACATGACGCTCCCCGACGACCCCGACACACGTTGGGGATTGCACCACGTTGTGTCCCGATATTCAAATCGGGGTACATCGGGACCAACATCGTGAATGTGTGAAAGTGGCTTAAAGCGTCGGCTGTCCTGACGGTCGGCGGTTCGAACCCCACTGAGAGATTAGAAACATATATATATATATATATATATATATATATATATATATATTGCATTTTGGGTTTTTTTCAAACTGAGCTCATATATGACAAGTAAGTTTGTATATGATTAATGCAAATTAATACTGTGGTGTATTGGTTAGCGCGTTTCACTCGCAATAAAAAAAATATTGGGGTTCGAATCTCGGGCGGGACGAGCAATCTGGGTGAATATCTTAACTGCTTGTGTACTGGCGACGTCTCTTTAATTTTATTCAAGTATATTCAGACGATTGTGTGCGGTTTAAGAAGGATTTATGGAAGTAAAACGGGCGAGATAGTTCGAAGCCTGTTAATTGCCGGAGGCCCTTTTTAAACTGAATAAAATTGTCTAATGGTAACCAGTTTACATTTAAAAGTACGGCACCGGCAATGAAGGGTTAAGAGGAAACACCGACTCCCGGCATATCAATACATATGAATTGTTTGCAAATAATGCATTAGCATATCAGAATCATGCTATTAATTGTCTACCACTGATCACTGTAGGCGATTGTAAGTTCGACAGAAAAAAATCTCCTACCGAAAAACGTACAAATGGGGGTCGAATGGGGGTTTTAGGGAGGGTTTATTTGTTTTAAGGGGAGGTTTTTAGTTCGTTCCCTAGAATTCCATCAATCTTAAAATTACACCCCTAGACCCCCTTTCAAGATAAATTTGTACATTTTTCGGTAGAAAAATTTCCCGGCTGAAAGCCGGTTCCTCTTAAAGTACAGGCTCGCTATCGCTCGCCAGGATAAAATCGACACCTAAATTGCACGAAAGGTCTTAATATGGGGTGAAAGTTCTTAAAATCGCTAAACTAATGGGGGCAAACGTTTTATAATATCAAAAGCAATGGGGCTAAACATGAGGGAGAAAGGGGTCAAGAAAAAAATCCCTCAAGTGGAGATCTCCCCTTAAGCTTGATGGAGGTCTATAGGGAGCAAACTAAAAAATATAAACATAATACAAATATATATATATATATATATATATATATATTAGATGCTATAATAAATAATGTTAATAATCATAATACTACTACTACTACTACTACTACTAATATACTACTACTATTACTACTACTACTACTACTACTACTAATATACTACTACTATTACTACTACTACTACTACTACTACTACTACTAATATACTACTACTATTACTACTACTACTACTACTACTACTACTACTACTACTACTAATATACTACTACTATTACTACTACTACTACTACTACTAATATACTCCCCTTAATGACTTAGCTTAAACAAAAACAGACAAATACATAAATATACAAAATGTAAACAAAGCACTTCCGCTCACCTGTTGCCAATGGAGCGAAACTTAACTCGTCTTGAACTAGTCAAAACTATTGATGGTGCTGGAACAAGGGAAGAACTAGAAGACCACCGACAAAGACAATGATTATATATATATTCACTCTCTCTCTCTCTCTCTCTCTCTCTCTCTCTCTCTCTTAACCAACACACTTACGACATATCACTCTCCTAATCCCCTTAAACGGTTCCCAGTATCTCTCTCTCTCTTATCTCCCTCGTAATCTCTCTTTTCCTCTCTCTCGCTCTCTCTCTCTCACTCTCTCTCTCTCTCTCTTAACCAACACACTTACGACATATCACTCTCCTAATCCCCTTAAACGGTTCCCAGTATCTCTCTCTCTCTTATCTCCCTCGTAATCTCTCTTTTCCTCTCTCTCTCTCTCTCTCTCTCTCTCTCTCTCTCTCTCTCTCTCTCTTAACCAACACACTTACGACATATCACTCTCCTAATCCCCTTAAACGGTTCCCAGTATCTCTCTCTCTCTTATCTCCCTCGTAATCTCTCTTTTCCTCTCTCTCGCTCTCTCTCTCTCACTCTCTCTCTCTCTCTCTCTCTTAACCAACACACTTACGACATATCACTCTCCTAATCCCCTTAAACGGTTCCCAGTATCTCTCTCTCTCTTATCTCCCTCGTAATCTCTCTTTTCCTCTCTCTCTCTCTCTCTCTCTCACTCTCTCTCTCTCTCTCTCTCTTAACCAACACACTTACGACATATCACTCTCCTAATCCCCTTAAACGGTTCCCAGTATCTCTCTCTCTCTTATCTCCCTCGTAATCTCTCTTTTCCTCTCTCTCGCTCTCACTCTCTCTCTCTCTCTCTCTTAACCAACACACTTACGACATATCACTCTCCTAATCCCCTTAAACGGTTCCCAGTATCTCTCTCTCTCTCTTATCTCCCTCGTAATCTCTCTTTTCCTCTCTCTCGCTCTCACTCTCTCTCCTCTCTCTCTCTCTCTCTCTCTCTCTCTCTCTCTCTCTCTCTCTCTCTCTCTCTCTCTATCGCATGCCAAAATAATGAAACTTTCCAAAATGCGTACAAATATAAACGCTGGAACCCCAATAATTGTGTTGTGAGTCGAAACTCGCCAACCAATATGCCAAAGGATTAATTTACATTAATCACTTTCAAACTTACTTGTCAGATATGAGCTCAGTTTGGAAAAAATAATATATATATATATACTGTATATATATATATATATATATATATATATATATATATATATATATTATATAATTATATAAAATCAATAAATGAATACCTAAACCTGAACCAGTGTAACTATCATGTTCTCTCCACCAACCAACTTTACTCCTAAACTCGATTAATGAAATTAACAAACACATGTGGCAGTCCGGGGATTCGAACCCAGGACGCTCACACCGAAAATCAACACACTTATGCATTGCGCCACGAAGACAGTTCAATAACTAAACCCTGTGCATGCACCTATTTTCAGTTACTATCTCAAAGATCTTGCAAGTCATTCCAAATAGATACTCCAGGTGATAAAAAAGAAAGTTTTGTATATATTGCAAACAGTGTTGTATATATTGCAGAAAGTGTTGTATATATTGCAGAAAGTGTTGTATATATTGCAGAAAGTGTTGTATATATTGCAGAGAGTTTTGTATATATTGCAGAAAGTTTTGTATATATTGCAGAAAGTTTTGTATATATTGCAGAAAGTTTTGTATATATTGCAGAAAGTTTTGTATATATTGCAGACAGTTTTGTATATATTGCAGACAGTTTTGTATATATTGCAGAAAGTTTTGTATATATTGCAGAAAGTTTTGTATATATTGCAGAAAGTTTTGTATATATTGCAGAAAGTTTTGTATATATTGCAGATCTCCACTTGAGGGATTTTTTTCTTGACCCCTTTCTCCCTCATGGTTAACCCCATTGCTTTTGAGATTTTAAGACGTTTGCCCCGTTAGTTTGGTGATTTTAAGAATTTCCGCCCCATTCTGTCAATTTTAAGACCTTTCGTGCAATTTAGGTGTCGATTTTATCCTGGCGAGCGATAGCGAGTCTGTAATTTAAGAGTAACCGGCCTTCGGCCGGGACATTTTTCTACCGAAAAATGTAAAAATTGATCTTGAAAGGGGGTCAAGGGGATGACATTTTAAGATTGCTGGAAGAGTAGGAAACAAACTAGAAACCTCCCCTTAAGTCCTGTGGCGGCATAGTGGTGGCAAGAAGGGTGCATACAAAGTCGAGAAGCGGGCGGCTGATGTGCCATTCTTGATATGGGCTTTTGCCAATCTGTCTTAGATTGCTTGCATGTACAGACTAATAACACACATGACAAAGCCACTCCAACAGCTTCCTTTCTCTCCAACACCCCTTCTCCACTCTCAACACTCTTCAGAAAATAGGAAAGTAGAAAGTTGTTGTTGTTGTTGTTGTTCCCTAAGCTGCCTGGCCGAACAGCCCCAAGGCCCTGAGCAAGGCCAAGGCCATAACCGAGCGCCCCCACAGAACCCTCCCCGCCGACCACAATAAAGCCTGGGTGACCGAAGCCACTCCATGGCGGGGAGCTGAGGAGGGTGCGGAAATGCCCGGGAAACCAAAGCCCCACCCAGGGCCCTGTGTCCCTCAGCAATTATGAAGAGAAAGTTGAGGGGCAAGGGGAAAATGTGACGCTTTGGCTTCCAATCTTGGGAGATTGGGAGGTCAATCCACGTTAGAGACGCCGTCACTTGAGATCTAGAAAATATATAAGTAAAAGGAACAGTCAGAGTAAGCTATGGGTATGGCAGAGATTGCTCAGTTCTCACTCTGATAGACCAGACCAGAAAGTAGATACGAGGGGCCGTTGTAAAGGCTTATCCCTCAATACCTTCACCTGATTTGTGTAGTTCATGTCCCCTTCTTCTATGACGAGAGCCGAGATGGTGAACTATTATTTAACCTTTAACTGTCTTGATGGTGTAATGGTTTGAGTGTATGACATCTGTGTGTGGTAACCGAGGTTCGAATCCCGGTTGGATCATATGCTTTCATTAATTTCATTGGGAGTGAGATACATAAATTAGATAAATGGCATATCACCAACCATTCCCTGTAACTCCTTGTAACTCTCTCACTCAACAATTAACCCCTTCAAACTATCTCAACCCACCATTTTCACTACCACAGATCCTTCCTAAGCGGCACAATCTAGATTTTATTAATTTCACCTCAACACCAAACACCTCCACCGGGATTCGAACCTGGCTTATCACACACACATTTTAAACACTCTAACCATTACGCCACCAGGACGGGTTTATCATTTAAATATAGCTAGAATAAAATAGGACACACGTCGTCGCTGGTACTCAATAGTTAAGGGGAGGCAGACCGTTTTTCTGGACCCCCTTCTCCCTAATGTTTAGCCCCACAAGTTTTGAGATTATAAGACGTTCGGCCCATTAGTTTGGCTATTTTAAGACCTTTCGCGCCATTTACGTGTCGATTATTTCCTGGCGAGCGAAAGCGAGCCTTCAATTTTAAGGGGAATCGGCCTTCGGCCGGGACATTTTTCTACCTAAAAATGAACAAATTTATCTTGAAGGGGGGTCTAGGGGGTGTTTTTCTAAGCTTGATGGAGGTCTAAGGAGGAAACTAAAAAAATATATATGAATAAATGAATTAATAGACCAAACAAACGGCCCGTCTCCCCTTAACAGTTTTAGATAAGCGTTATCAACACAGGTGGCGGAGATAGCGAGATCGGCTCACCTCCACCGAACACCCCCGTCTTATCGGCTCTTCAACTGGAGGGGGAGGCAGTTACGTTCAAAAGGTCGGGGCGGCGTAACTTTTAAGGGAGCCCACCTCGCTTTTCTTCTCTCTTTCTCTCTTTGGCTTGTATCCATTCGGCCCCATTCAGCCTACTGCTTTAAGACGTTTACCCTCATCCAGGTGTCAGTATTTTCCTGGCGAGCGGTAGCGTCGTGTCGCAAGGTCGTGTCGCAACTTTTCACCTGCAACATCAATTTCCTCTATAGTATTGCAAGGTTGATGGTGTAATGGTTAGAGCGTTGCATATCTGTATGTGGTAACCCAGGCTCAAATCCCGGTAAGATCACCTACTATCATCACTTTCAATGGGAGGTGTTTGGCGTTGGGAATGACTAATACAAAAATAGATTAAACCTTTATTCACCCATCATTACAAGCCCCAACACTTTGGTATACGTTATTGTGAATGGGGGTGAATGTATTACTGTAATTGTGTGTGTGTGTATGTATGTATCTGTGTGTATATGAGTATCGTGTTTGTATTATGCGTATATGAATTACCATTGTTGTGATGTAATATTCAACCATCTGAGGAACCAATCTTCAATATGGAGATTTGGCTCTATGTGGTAATTAATGTCTTTGTCCAATTATCCTCCTCGTTTCCTCCCCCAATATATTTTTTCCACCAACCAACTTCACATCTGAACTCAACTAATGAAATCAACAAATACATGTGGCACTCCAAGGACTCAAACCTAGCATACTCACACCGATATTCCGCGCACTTATGCATTACGCTATCAAGACTGTTTGTCAGATCTGGAGGTAGTGGGTGGTTTTTGCGCCTGACTGTACATTGATCTTGTGAAGGCGCCGACACTCGTCTGCGGCGCCGCAAGCACAGCCGCGGCGATGGTGATGACAGGCCGGTTATAACGGTTCAACTCTTTAAATTCGAATGTTCAATCTGCTTACTTTTAAATGCTATTATCTACACAGTCTAGTCTCTTATAATGCTAAGATTGGTATGCAGGATTCGAAACTGCATAATAAATCGTAGGCTTGTGCAGCATTCTTTAACTGTCTTCGTGGTGCAATGCATAAGTGTGTTGATTTTTGGTGTGAGCGTCCTGGGTTCGAATCCCCGGACTGCCACATGTGTTGGTTAATTTCATTAATCGAGTTTAAGAGTAAAGTTGGTTAGTGGAGAGAACATGATAATTAATTCTGGTTCAGTAGTAGTTTATCGAGAGGCCTTCCCTAGGGTTAAGCGCCCCATTAATTACTATTTACATTCACCTATTCATAGCCTCCGATAGTGCAGTTGGAATGATGTACATGCTAAGATTGGTATGCAGGAATCGAAACTGCATAATAAATCGTAGGCTTGTGCAAGGTGTCCCAGGAGGAATGGGCATAACTTTGGGAAATTATAAAACAAGGTATTCTAAGCCTAAAATGTTCTATAACAAAAAGTCCAATCCTCAATCGTTAAACATATATTGAAGGTTTTATGTAGTGTCCTCCCCCGCCTCACTATAATGGACGCTTCCATGTCAGATAGTTTCCAACTGGTCCAAAGTGAGCTATTATATCTATAATCATTTTGCAACTTACAGAATTATAATATCTTCACAATAAAATGGTAAAATAATTGCAGTTAGATAGATGGAGGTGTGGTATTTACTAGGACAGCTAGGCCACCCTTATGGGGAAATACTGAAGACAATGCCATTTTCAACATGCAATATCTCTTCACTGGTTGAGAATTGGGGAATATTTCTTATAAAACATTTTAGGCTTAGAATATTTTGTTTATCATTTCCCAAAGTTATGCCCTTTCCTCCTGGGTCACCCTGTATACTATATATATATATATATATATATATATATATATATATATATATATATATATATATATATATCATAATAACGCACAGGACGTCGGACCAGATAGTGTTAAAGTTCGACACAAATTTTCGCCTACAATATTTACCCCCTCCAATCCCAGCAACGTATACAGTATATCCGTCAGTAGATAAGTAACTCCCCAGTCCCAGCAACGTATATATCCGTCAGTAATGTACTTTCCTTGTAACTGCCTGTACAACCCTGTACCAGTTACCACGACCTTTTGAGCACTGCTCCCGTGTTGGCAACACTTCTCAGCTTAAATGAGACCCACGGAAGGGTGACAGAGCCAATCTTGCCTCATCTTTGGAGGTGGATAGGCGGTCTCTCCTGCCATTTTTGCCACATTGCTTGGGACTGCTGGGGACTTTTATTACTGAATCCTACGGTACAGTACGGGTTAAGCAGATTATATTTTTATTCTAATATAGCGTATTTTTCTATTTTCAGGTGTGCTAAGCCAAGAATGAGCTCCGGTGAAGGTGACAGTGGTAGTTGTGGTAGTGGTGATTGTGGTAGTAGTGATTGTGGTGGTGAAGAGGAGGAGACTGTTGCTACCACTATCACCAAGCATAACTACCATACTACCATAACTACCAGCACCTTAGCCATCCCGACCACCTCAAGCACTACTTCTACGACCATACCAGCTACCACGCTTTCTACTACCACTAGCAACAAGGATACCACCGCAGCAACCACCCCTGTCAACCACACAACCACTTCCACCACCTTAGCAACCACACAAGCCAGAGAGAACCATCCAGTCAACTATACGACCACTAGCAACCACACTACCACCTCCACAACCACACAAGCTCCTAGTCCAGAGAACCAACCAAACAACCACAAACCCACCCCTACGACCTCTAGCAACCATACTACCACCTTTATAACCACACGTGCCACCACCATAAAGAGCACACCAGACAACCATACAGCTACCACAACTACCACCACACACAACCTACCAGAGAACCACACAGCAACCACAAAATCCACTAACAACCACGCCACGACCACACACAGCCTACGAGACAACGAAACTACCAACCCTACGACCACTAACAACCCAACTATCACACACAGCCTACCAGACAACCACACATCAACCACTACAACAACCATGGCTGCTGTCAACCTCTCCAGGAACGGTGTTAGGAGGACTCACAGCAACTACTCTCTGGTTTCGGTAAGTACATTTGTAACCCCTTCAAATTAGTTAGTTATAATAGAACTTCAAAAGCTATATATCACTCCTGCTGGATTATGAAGCCAGCACACTGTAAGTCAAGAATAACGTAAGGATTAGAGCCCCTTTTCGAGAACTCCAGTCCCTTGTCAATCCCTCTAATACACATTCTAGGACTTAAATTCGGACCTTAGCTGTTCAAAGCTATCCCGAAGTGAATCTTAGTTATTTCATTAATCGATTTTAGGAGTATGGTTGGTTGTTGGAAAGAACATAATAATTAGTTAGTTAAAATATGACTTCAGAATATATCAACCCTTCTGGATTATTAAGCCAGCACACTGAAAGTCAAGAATAGCGTAAGGACTAGAGCCCCCTTTCAATAACTCGAGTCCCTTGAACTGAATCGAATTTTCTCGTTAATTATTTTACTTACTACTTACATTTTGGGGGCTTGTTTTTCTGTTTGGGGGTTCATATTGAGCCAGGATAGACTTCGTACGGTATCTATCTATCTATCTATCTATATATCTATCTATCTATCTATCTATCTATTGCCAGACGCCGCGATCCCCATGAGGTGGCCACGAACGAAACGCCCCCATGCACCTCTGTCCCAAGTCAGCCAATGCCCCTCCTCGCATCCAGCACCGCCTTTGCTCATATACTTCTTCACTCCATCCTTCCACCTCTCATTCGGTTTACCTCTCCCTCTCTGTCCTTCTACCTCTCTCTCGTACACTCTCTTGGTCATTCTCTCGCTTCCCATACATTCCATATGGCCGAACCATCTCAAGGTGTTCCTTTTCACACTTTTCAGCACATCTACTGTACATCCACACCACACCTCTCTCGTACTTCCTCATTCGTCTGTCTATCCCTCCATGTATCTCTGCACGCACTTCTCAAGTAACTCATTTCCACCCCTCTCACTCTTGGTCTGAGTTTCTCCACCAACGTCCATCCTACGCTCCCGTAAGTCAATGTCGGGATTACAACACTGTCATGCAAGGACTTCTTTACTACCATGCTGACCACCCTATTTCTTGTTACTGCTCTCAGCGTTCTACAACCCTCTTCCCGTGTTGCACCCTCTCCCGCACTTCTTCTTCCATACACCCATCTTTACTCAGCACACTGCCCAGATACTTAAATGAGCTGACAATCTCCATAGCCTGACCGTTCAACTTCACCTCACACTCTGTGGCTTCACCCCTATCAAAGACCATAACCTTGCTCTTCCCCGCATTTACCTTCAGATTCCGTTTTTCACACACTGTTCCAAACAAATTTACCAGACCCTGCAACTCCCATTCACTATCGCTCATCAGAACTGTATCATCAGCAAACAGCAGTATAGGCAGCTTCCACTTGTTTCCCTCCCTTATCAGCGGTACACCAACATCCACTGCTCTTCCTTGTATTTCTTTTATGACTCCACCCATATATATATTGAACAACCATGGAGACATCACACACCCATGTTTAGCCCCATTAGTTTTGAGAATTTGAAACATTCGCTTCATTACATTGTCAATTTCGATGCCTTTTGCCCCAATTACAGTAGGTGTCAATTTTTTTCTCCTTGTTTAAAGACGTTTACCCACATCCAGGTGTCAATATTTTCCTGGCGAGCGGTAGCGAGCCAGCATATATATATTTTTGTTTTGACAGCAAGCTAAATTTGTACATTTTGCAATAGAAAAAAAAATCCGGCGAAGCCGGATTTCTCCTTACAATACTGGCTTGCTTTCGCTCGCCAGGAAGAAATTAACACCTGGATGGGGATAAACGTCTTAAAACAGTTGGCTGAATGGGGCCGAATGGATACAAGCCAGAGAAAGAGAGAAAAGGAGAGAAAGATAAATAAAGCCGGTGACCCCCCTTGCCGCTCTACTGGTGATCTTCTTTCTTATCTTACTAACTCTTGGTCATCCTCCTTTCGGGACCTTTGGTGAGACTTTTCTATTGCTCTAGACATATTGAAAGCCTTTGACAGAGTCTGGCACAAATCTCTAATTTCCAAACTACCATTCCTTCGGTTTCTATCTCTCCATCTGTGCCTTTGTCTCTAATTTCCTTTCAGACTGCTCCATAGCTGCAGTTGTGGACGGCCATCGCTCACTTCCTCAACATATTAACTCTGGTGATCCTCAGGGTTCTGTCCTGTCTCCTATTATCTTTCTAATATTCATTAATGATCTACTCAACTGTACCTCTAGTCCTATCCACTCATGTGCTGATGACTCTACCTTACACTATTCAACTAGTTTTTCACATCAACCCAGCATGCAAGCACTCCAAAACAAACGTGACGAGGCCATAGAGCGCCTATCTTTTGATCATCAATTATTTCTGATTGGGGAAGAGAAAATCTGGTTACTTCCAACGCCTCCAAGACCCAATTTCTCCCTCTATCCCTCCATCACAATCTTCCACAAGACTATCAACTATTCTTCAACAATACACAACTCAACCCTTCATCTTCTCTCAATATTCTAGGTGTATCTTTTTCATCCGACCTTTCTTGGAAAGATCATATTACCACTATTGCTAAAACAGCTTTCCAAAAGTTGGGTATGCTCAATCATCTCCGTGGGTTCTTCACCCTCGCACAGCTCTTGCCCTGTATCGGAGTACAGTGCGCCCCTGTATTGAGTATTGTTCACATGTGTGGGGAGGCTCCACGCATACCGCACTTCTCGAAAGAGTAGAGTCCAAAGCATTTTGTCTCATCAATTCACTTCCTCTTACTAGTTCCGGTTCCCTACAATCTCTTTCTACACGCCACAATGTTGCATCTCTTTCACTCTACTATCGCTATTACAACAATCACTGTTCTTCAGAGCTCTTTCAGTACATACCCCCTTCTTTGCGGCGAGTGCGAGGCACCCGCCTTTCAACACAGTCCCACTCTATTCTGTCCAGCTCTCTAACCCAAATTTTTTAAAATTTTCTCAGTCTTTCTTCTACTCAACAAGTGAACTCAAGAATTATCTCCTTCAATCAATCTTTTCTTCATCTTATGACTTAAACCGCTTTAAACTTCGTGTGTCCAGGCATTTCGACCCCAAAGTCCCTTGAATTCAGCCCTGTCACTCTTTCAACTTTTTTGTTGGAGACACTGACACTCGTTACAAGCAACCTGACTTTTGTCTCCTTCATACACATAGGACAAAAAATGGATCTTTGTCATATTTCCATCAAGCTTTAAAAAATACCCCCAAAACCCCCTTCCAGATGAATTTGTACATTATTCGGTAGAAAAATGTTCTGACCGAAGGATTTTTTTTCTCTCTCTCTCTCTCTCTCTCTCTCTCTCTCTCTCTCTCTCTCTCTCTCTCTCACACACACACACACAGCCATCATGGAATGCTAAAAGAGTTAACCTTGAATAAACCAAAGGAATAGGAAGGGAAATGGTAAAAAAGGTGTAATAATAATAATAATTGTAATAGCTCGGTGTACCCCCTCCCTCCCTTGGGGGTATAAGGGTCGTCCGGCGGTGGAGGGGAAAAACTGTGTGTGTGGGTGTGTGTGTTTGTGTGTGTGTGTGGGTGTTGTGTGTGTGTGTGTGTGTGTGTTGTGTGAGTGTGTGTTGTGTATTGTGTGTGTGGGTGTGTTGTGTGTGTGTGTGTGTGTTGTGGGTGTGTTGTGTTGTGGGTGTGTCTGTGTGTGGGTGTGGGTGTGTTGTGTTTGTGTGTGTGGTGTGTGTGGGTGTGTTGTGTTTGTGTGTGTGTGTGTGTTTTATATATTCCAGCTACTCCCTCTCGTTCCAGTCTAGGGGGGGGTGAGACACGTGAAGCACTTTTTGCTTAGCTACCAGCAGTCCCTGCCATCTTGCCTTCGCAGGATGCATGGTGGTTAGTTGCCCACCCACGGGCCGAAGCAGCCCCATATCTGAAGCTGCCTCGCTCCAGTGCTTCACCTGTCTCATCTCCCATACTCGGACCCTCACTCTCAGAACGCCACCTATTGAGCATTGCCCCTCTGTACCATATATTGAATATGGGAATATTCATACTTTTTAATCGGGGAACAATGAGGGTATTTTGTTGGCGTTTCGGTGGGCTTTGTGGTAATGCACTGATACTAGGTACAGCACAAAGTCCATCCCAATAATATCTTCCCATTGACATATCGGGATTCGAACCCGGGTCCATTGGATTACCAGTCCAGTGACAAGACCACTCCACCACACCTGTGTGTGTATGTGTGTTGTGTGTGTGTGTGTGTGTGTGTGTGTATATATACTATAGTCCTAGGGCAGTACTTCTCATTCCTCTTTTCCCTTACCCACTATGAACCACTGTTGGACACTTTGGGCAGCAGTGATATAGAGGGCAAGCACCCTCAAGAGTTCGCCAGATCTGTTGTTGTTTGACTTCCTTTGAACTCCTTTGTGTGTCTGCCTGTATGCCTGAGTATGTATGTATGTATGTATTTATGTATATATATATGTATGTATGTATGTATGTATGTATGTATGTATGTATGTATGTATGTACTCTGGCACCTTCCCCATTTTTTTTTTTTTTTTTTTTTTATGGGGGTGCCCAACTCGAGACAGAGCCCGAACAGGGACATCACGACACATCATCAAAACAAAACAAAACCTAAAATCTCACACACACATCTGAGTAATCTACAGCATATGTGTGGTGACCCAACTTGGCTTTCACATACCGTCACCGCAGTTCATCACCGTCCAATGCAGTGGTCATTAAGGGAGCCCATCTCGCTTATTTTATCTTTCTCTCCCTCTCTCTTTGGCTTGTATCCATTCGGCCCCATTCAGCCTACTGTTTTAAGACGTTTACCCCCATCCAGGTGTCAATATTTTCCTGGCGAGCGGTAGCGAGCCAGCATATATATATTTTTGTTTTGACAGCAAGCTAAATTTGTACATTTTTCGATAGAAAAAATGTCTCTGGCGAAGCCGGATTTCTCCATACAATGCTGGCTCGCTATCGCTCGCCAGGAAGAAATCGACACCTGGATGGGGATAAACGTCTTAAAACAGTTGGCTGAATGGGGCCGAATGGATACAAGCCAGAGAAAAGGAGAGAAAGATAAAAAAAAACGGTGACCCCCCTTAAGAGTAAGTTATATGAAATGTAACTATCTTAAACATTATACAATATACACACTATAGTCTATTCGCTGTAAGTAGGCGAAAAATCATTACCTCAATCCTCTGTAACTCAAAAAGGGCTAGAGCAAATTGGCTGTACATTTTCACACCTATTCCCTGACTGACTCTTCCCAAACGGTAGAAATATTAGCTCGATTACTCTTGTTGCTTTTGAGTTACAGAGGTTAGAGGTCATGATTTCTCGCCTACTTACAGCGAATAGACTATAGCTTGTCACTTAGGGTAGGGATCCTTCACTTTTTGTAAAAAAACAAAATTATTTTTCTAGTTTCCTCGCTAGACCTCCATCAAGCTTAAAATGAAGCCCCCTAGACCCCCTTTCAAGATAAATTTGTACATTTTTCGGTAGAAAAATTTCCTGGCCGAAGGCCGATTCCTCTTAAATTACAGGCTCGCTTTCGCTCGCCAGGAAAAAATCGAGACCTAATTGACAGGAAAGGTCTTAAAATTGACAGAAATGGGGCAAAAGTTCATAAAATCGCCAAACTAATGGGTCTAAAGATGAGGGAGAAAGTGGTCTAGAAAAGCGACTCGTCTCCCCTTAATAGAGGTCTCTCGTCATATTAACCACTTCTGTACCGACGGTGTCTTTTGGATTTGATTCTGCCTAAATTTAGAGGATTTTGTGCGGTTTAAAAAAGATCTGTGGTAGTAAAAACGGTTAAGTGAGGTAGTTCGAAGCCTATCAATTCCCGGAGGCCCATTTGAAACTGAATAAAACGGCCTAATTGTAGTCAGATTAATGTTAAAAAGACGTCGTCGGTACAGAAGGGGTGAAGGAGAGACCCTCTTACACCCAGGGCCGGGACAACATGACTCTTAACCCCGCCTATGGATACTATAATCAGTGTCCTGATTGGTTGTTTAGTCTAGCCACACCTCTTGCTGCTATCCACTAGCCACTCACTAGCCATTGGATGCAGGCCACAGTATAAAACGCCCCTAAGTACTGTTGATTGGTTATTAGTCAAATCACTGTTTTCTATCATTGGTTATTAGTCAAATCACTGTTTTCTATCATTTAAAAGATTTGAACTAACCTTCAGCTAACCAACTGCCACTTCTAACGAGGGTTAGCCACGAAGTTTAGCAACTGTCAGTAAAGACCTCACTCTACTGCCAGGCACAGAACGGGATAGGCTGTCCCTTCTGATAGTGTGTACATTAACCACTTCAGCACCGGTGACGTCCTTTTAACTTTACTCTGGCTACTATTAGACGATTTTATTCAGTTTAAAAAGGTCCTCCAACAATAACAAGGCTTCAAACTATCACATCAACCCTTTTAACTACCACTGATCCTTCTTAAGCTTCACTATAAATCGTCTAAATATTGCTAGAATATAATTATAAAGAGGTTTCCAGTACAGAAGGGTTTAAATAGTGCGTGACTACTATTATTACATCTTGACCAACATCCTGGAACAGTACCATGGAGAGCGTAAGTACAAAACAAGTGTAATATTGGGGCTTCTCAATCATGGCCAAAAAAAAAAGAAAAAAAAGAAAAACTGGGAGTAAATAGATAGATTGAAATAGAATCGTGGCAATTTTTACAGTACATTGAGACAGTGATAGATAACTTAGAGATTATAGCTATGTCTGAAGAGTATATAGCACGACATAATATGTGCACATCTCTATACCTACATATGTGTATATAGGAGTGACACACCCAATCACACACACACATAATACATACCCAGCCCCACACTCACACCCACCCACGCACACACACCAAATCCCTCCCCCCCCCCAACCCACGCACCCCCTCCCCCCCACACACATCTACACACACACACACACACCACACACACACATCTACACCCCCCCCCACACACACATATTTATATACACCACACACACACACACACATCTACACCCCACCCCCCACATACACATCTACACCCCACCCCCCACAACACACACATCTACACACACACTCCCCCCAC
>CM064488.1:6788624-6798624 GCA_032716605.1 Paralithodes platypus | reverse complement strand
CTCTCTCTCTCTCTCTCTCTCTCTTTCTTTCTCACTCTCTCTCTCTCTTTCTCTCTTTCTCTCTCTCTTTCTCTCTCTCTCTCTCTCGCTTTCTCTCTCTCTCTCTCTTTCTCACTCTCTCTCTCTTTCTCTCTTTCTCGCTTTCTCGCTCTCTCTCTCTCTCTCTCTCTCTCTCTCTCGATTTAAAAGACGTTACATTATCTCTCTCTCTTCACTTTGATTAATCAGACGTTACATTAATTCGAGTCCCTATAGATTATAATCACTATAGGTAACGCCAACGAACTTGACAATAATTTAGACCTCTTAACTTCTTACAACTGAAAATTAATGAAAAGTAATCGGGCTGACATTTCTATGGTTTGGGAAGAGTCCACTAGGAAATAGGTGTGGACATTGACAGTCAGTTTGCTCCAGGTTCTTTTGAGTTACGAAGAGGTGAAGGGATCTAGATAAGTTCGTCAAGTTCGTTAGCGCTACCTACTCTTGAAGTGCTGAGTCAGAGCTACTGTTGCATTAAGGGGGTAGTGCTTCGTTTTTGGTCTAATATTTATTAGTTTATTCAAGTACATTAGGGTTTGTAATTGATGTGCACGTTTATATACATGCATACTGTATGTGTATATATGAGTGACACCCACACACACACACTCACACACCTGCACCCACCCACACCCACCCACATACCCACACCTATACCTACACCACACCCACACATACCCAATCACACACCCACACCCACCTACACCCACACACACCTACACCCACCCACACATACCACGCCACACACCTACACCACACAACCACATACCCAGTCACACACTCACACACACCTACACCCACCCACACAGCCCGTAGCCTAGTAGGTAGAGCTCTCGTCTCACACACGAGGGGTCGGGGGTTCAATCCCCGGCCGGGCGGAGACAAATTGGGCTTGTCTCCTTTCATGTGTTAGCCTCAGTTCACCTAGCTGTAAATAGGTACCTGGAATAAGTGGACGACGTTGTGACGTCCCATCTGGGGTTGGCAAAAATGGTACAAGGCGAGATGGGTATCATATGGTTCACCTAAGCTGATGGCTACCTAAGCCTTCGGGCAAGACGGTACCGTCTATAGTGAGAATGGTACCATACAGATCCACCCTAAGCCTTCGTTTCCGATGTCGCCAATTGGCTAAAATACAGACTACACACACATCCACAGCCATTCCAACGATACATATAACACTACACATATAGGAGGCGGGAAATAACGAGCATGCTCACTCCCGCAATACAACTAGAGTAAGTACAACTAGAGTAAGTACACCACACAATCACATACCCAACCACACACTCACACACACCTACACCCACTCACACCACACACTCACCCCCACCCCCTACACCCACCCACACCACACACTCACCCCCCCTACCCCCCCCCCCTACACCCACACATACCCAGCCACTCACTCACACACCCCTACACCACACACCCACACATACAGATACCCAGCCACACACTCACACCCACACAGCCCGTAGCCTAGTAGGTAGAGCTCTCGTCTCACACACGAGGGGTCGGGGGTTCAATCCCCGGCCGGGCGGAGACAAATTGGGCTTGTCTCCTTTCATGTGTTAGCCTCGTACCTGGAATAAGTGGACGACGTTGTGACGTCCCATCTGGGGTTGGCAAAAATGGTACAAGGCGAGATGGGTATCATATGGTTCACCTAAGCTGATGGCTACCTAAGCCTTCGGGCGAGACGGTACCGTCTATAGTGAGAATGGTACCATACAGATCCACCCTAAGCCTTCGTTTCCGATGTCGCCAATTGGCTAAATACAGACTACACACACATCCACAGCCATTCCAACAGTACATAAAACACTTGACATGCATTTCACGCAATACATTCCCAGTTAAGGAGGCGCGATAATAATGAGCTTAGCTCGCATTGCGTGGATTCCCCTTGACGAACAAGTAACTGAGTAACTGAGTAACACACCTACACCCACACCACCCAGCCACACATTCACACCCCCCCCCCCCCCCACCCACACACCCACCTCTCTCTCTCAATATAGGCCTATCTTGATTATGAAGACTTTACATTATCTCTCACTATCCACTATGATTTAAAAGACGTTACATTATCTCTCACTATCCACTCCGATTTAAAAGACGTTACATTATCTCTCACTATCCACTATGATTTAAAAGACGTTACATTATCTCTCACTATCCACTCCGATTTAAAAGACGTTACATTATCTCTCACTATCCACTATGATTTAAAAGACGCTACATTATCTCTCACTATCCACTATGATTTAAAAGACGTTACATTATCTCTCACTATCCACTCCGATTTAAAAGACGTTACATTATCTCTCACTATCCACTATGATTTAAAAGACGCTACATTATCTCTCACTATCCACTATGATTTAAAAGACGTTACATTATCTCTCACTATCCACTATGATTTAAAAGACGTTACATTATCTCTCACTATCCACTATGATTTAAAAGACGCTACATTATCTCTCACTATCCACTATGATTTAAAAGACGTTACATTATCTCTCACTATCCACTATGATTTAAAAGACGTTACATTATCTCTCACTATCCACTATGATTTAAAAGACGCTACATTATCTCTCACTATCCACTATGATTTAAAAGACGTTACATTATCTCTCACTATCCACTATGATTTAAAAGACGTTACATTATCTCTCACTATCCACTATGATTTAAAAGACGCTACATTATCTCTCACTATCCACTATGATTTAAAAGACGCTACATTATCTCTCACTATCCACTATGATTTAAAAGACGTTACATTATCTCTCACTATCCACTATGATTTAAAAGACGTTACATTATCTCTCACTATCCACTCCGATTTAAAAGACGTTACATTATCTCTCACTATCCACTATGATTTAAAAGACGTTACATTATCTCTCACTATCCACTATGATTTAAAAGACGCATTATCTCTCACTATCCACTATGATTTAAAAGACGTTACATTATCTCACTATCCACTATGATTTAAAAGACGTTACATTATCTCTCACTATCCACTATGATTTAAAAGACGTTACATTATCTCTCACTATCCACTATGATTTAAAAGACGTTACATTATCTCTCACTATCCACTCTGATTTAAAAGACGTTACATTATCTCTCACTATCCACTCTGATTTGAAAGACGTTACATTATCTCTCACTATCCACTATGATTTAAAAGACGTTACATTATCTCTCACTATCCACTATGATTTAAAAGACGTTACATTATCTCTCACTATCCACTATGATTTAAAAGACGTTACATTATCTCTCTCTCGATTTAAAAGACGTTACATTATCTCTCACTATCCACTATGATTTAAAAGACGTTACATTATCTCTCTCTCTCGATTTAAAAGACTACATTATCTCTCTCTCGATTTAAAAGACGTTACATTATCTCTCACTATCCACTATGATTTAAAAGACGTTACATTATCTCTCACTATCCACTCTGATTTAAAAGACGTTACATTATCTCTCACTATCCACTCTGATTTAAAAGACGTTACATTATCTCTCACTATCCACTCTGATTTAAAAGACGTTACATTATCTCTCACTATCCACTATGATTTAAAAGACGTTACATTATCTCTCACTATCCACTCTGATTTAAAAGACGTTACATTATCTCTCACTATCCACTCTGATTTAAAAGACGTTACATTATCTCTCACTATCCACTATGATTTAAAAGACGTTACATTATCTCTCACTATCCACTCTGATTTAAAAGACGTTACATTATCTCTCACTATCCACTCTGATTTGTCACACGTTGCATTAATTCGAGTCCCTGTAGATTATAATACTAATTCCTGAAGTGCTAAGTCAATAAGGGGGTAGTGCTTGGTGGCTGGTCTATTTATTTATTTATTAATTTATTTATTTTTGAGGTTCCTCGCTAGACCTCCATCAAACTTAGAAAAAGAAACCCTAGAACCCCCCCCCCCCCCTTTCAAAATAGTTTGTGTAAATTTTTCGGTAGTTCCTTCTAAAATTAGAGGCTCGCTGTCGCTCGCCAGGAAAAAATCGACATCTAAAGGGCACGAAAAGTCTTAATATTGGCACAAAAAGGAGGTGAAAGGTCTCAAAATCGCCAAACTAGCGGAACGAACGAATCGACACCTAAAGGGCACGAAAAGTCTTAATATTGGCACAAAAAGGAGGTGAAAGGTCTCAAAATCGCCAAACTAGCGGAACGAACGTCTTAAAGCCTCAATACTAATATGCTAAACATGAGGGAGAAGGGGGTCCAGAAAAAGCGAGTACTACCCCCTTAAAGGGAGTTGTCTGGACCCCCTTCGCCCTCATGTTTAGCCCCATTAGTTCAGGTGTCATTTTCTCCCTAGCGAGCGACATCGAGCCATCAATTTATGAGGAACCGGACAGTCTTCTACCGAAAATTGCACACATGTATCTCGAACTGGGGGTCTTGGGGGTATTATTTTAAGTATATTTTAAGGTCTAGGGACGAAGCTAAACAATAATAATAATTAAATTAATTAAAAAAAAAAAAAAAAAAAAAAAAAAATATATATATATATATATATATATATATATATATATATATATATATATATATGTGCCAGTATATATTATATACATTGGTTATATATTATTTTTATCTATTTACTTATTAGTGTCCTCGATAGACCTCCATCAAACTTAAAATAACACCTCTAGATCCCCTTTCAAGATACATTTGTAAATTTTTCGGCAGAAAAATTTCCCGGCCGAAGGCCCGTTCCTCCTAAAATGACAGGCTCAACTTCGCTCGCCAGGAAAAAATCGACACCGAAATGGCACAAAATGTCTTACCATTGACAAAAAAATAGGGTGAAATAGGGTGAAGGTCTTAAATCCGTCATACACTCTGAAAACTAATGGGGCTAAACATACGGGAGAAGGGAGAGCCGACAAATGAACCACCTCCCCCCCCCCCCCCTTAACTGATTGCTTGGAGCATGATAGGTATGGTAACTACTCAACGCCTCTGCTATCACTCTCCACACACCAACAATTATATACAATTATAAATGGCTATATATTCATTGATTCATTTATTTTTGAGTTTCCTTGCTAGACCTCCATCAAACTTTAAAAAAAACACCCCCTAGACCCCCTTTCAAGATAAATTTTTACGTTTTTCGGTCGTTCCTTCTAAAATTAGAGGCTCGCTTTCGCTCGCCAGGAAAACATCGACAACCAAAGGGCACGAAAAGTCTTAATATTGACACAAAAAGGAGGTGAAAGGTCTCAAAATCGCCAAACTAACGGAACGAACGTCTTAAGAGCCTCAACACTCTAATATGCTAAACATGAGGGAGAAGGGGGTCCAGATAAAGCCCTCTGCGCTACCCCCCCCCCCCCCCCCAGTGAACTAAAGGGAGGTAGAGGGGGGGGGGGAGATTTGTGTTTATTTGTTAATATATATAATACTGTATATATATATATTTGTTAATATATATATACTGTATATATATATATTTGTTTATTTATGTATGTATGTATGTATGTATTATTATAGTTTCCTCTCAAGACCCCCATTAAGATATATAAAAAAATAAAAATACCCCCCCCCCCCCCCTAAATCCCCCTTCGAGATAAAAAAAAAAAAAAAAAAAAATCGGTATAAAAAAGGCCGATTCCTCCTAAATTACAGGCTCGCTGTCGCTCGCCAGGAAGAAATCGATAGCTAGATGGCACGAAAAGTCTTAAAATTGACAGAAATGGATCGATAGGTCTTAAAATCGCCAAACTAAAAGGGCAAACGTCTTAAAGTTGCAAAACTAATGGCGCTACACATGAGGGAGAAGGGGGTCCAGAAATATAATAACCCGTAATTAGTGATAATCTCCTCTTGATTAAATGACTCCTTGTGAACCGTTCCAGGATGACTCGGTGGGGGGGTCAGGAGGAGGAGGAGGCAGCGGCAGGAGGAGGAGGTCGGCCAAGAGGAAGCTGTGGGAGGTTGATCAAGACCAGGTAAGTGAAAACAAATAAGGTAAAATAAGGTCAAATAAGGTCGAAATAAGGTTAATCAAGACCAGGTAAGTGAGAAAAATAAGGTAAAAATAAGGTAAAGATAAGGTTGATCAAGACCAGGTAAGTGAAAACAAATAAGGTAAAATAAGGTAGAAATAAGGTTAATCAAGACCAGGTAAGTGAAAAAAAATCAGGTCAAATAAGGTAAAATAAGGTAAAAATAGGTAAAAATAAGGTTAATCAAGACCAGGTAAGTGAGAAAAATCAGGTCAAATAAGGTAAAATAAGGTAAAAATAGGTAAAAATAAGGTTAATCAAGACCAGGTAAGTGAGAAAAATCAGGTCAAATAAGGTAAACATAAGGTAAAAATAAGGTTAAAATAAGGTTAATCAAGACCAGGTAAGTGAGAAAAATAAGGTAAAAATAAGGTAAATAGCGACACGCCGCCCCTCCTAATAAAAACGCTTACTCTATTTATCTATCTATTTATATACTCAGGCCCAATCCCCATTTTCCCTATTTTTATTTTCTATTTTATTATATTTTATTATTTTTTTCCCTTGGGGGGGGGGGGTGGCCGACTCAAGACAGAGCAAGAACAGGGAAAACCCCAAAACAACATAAAACAACGAACAAAGCGCTTACACAGTACCGAAAGGGTTACCCATCATACTTATTGTGTTATCATTATTATTATTATTATTATTATTTTATTTTATTTTTTATTTCCAAAGTTTTAGTAGTGTTTAGCCATATCTACTGTTCTTAAGGGGAGATTTCCACTTGAGGGATTTTTTTCTTGACTCCTTTAGCCCCATTGCTTTTCTAATTTTAAGACGTTCGCCCCATTATTTTGACGATTTTAAGAACTTTCGACCCATTTCTGTCAATTTTAAGACCTTTCGTGCCATTTAGGTGTCGATTTTATCCTGGCGAGCGATAGCGAGCCTGTAATTTAAAAGGAACCGGCTTTCAGCCGGGACATTTTTCTACCGAAAAATGTACAAATTTATCTTGAAAGGGGGAGTAATTTTAAGCTTGATGGAAGTCTAGGGAATCAACTAAAAACCTCCCCTTAAACAATATCGACGCTATCACCTATACGAATTTACCATCGCACCTCACCGTTTTCTGTTAGGAGGGCCCACCTCTTTTTTTTTCTCTTTCTCTTCCTCTCTCTTTGGCTTGTATCCATTCGGCCCCATTCAGCCTACTGTTTTAAGACGTTTACCCCCATCCATGTGTCAATATTTTCGTGGCGAGCGGTAGCGAGCTAGCATATATATATATATATATATATATATATATATATATATATATATATGTTTTTGTTTTGACAGCAAGCTGAATGTGTACAAATTTCTTCGGCGAAGCCGGATTTCTCCATACAATGATGGCTCGCTATCGCTCGCCAGGAAAAAATCGACACCTGGACGGGGATAAACGTCTTAAAACAGTTGGTTGAATGGGGCCGAATGGATACAAGCCAGGGAAAGAGAGAAAAGGAGAGAAAGATAAAAAACAAAAGCCGGTGACCCCCTTAACCCACTGACCGACCATATACGCGGTGGTTTCGGGTGTGATTTTCATTCTCGTATTTATTTCATTATTTTGACATGTTGTACAGTCGCGCTAATAAGTCATGTCGCTAAGCTGTTATTACGTTTGGCTCCCTCTGTGCTGTATTAATGTCTGTCAGATGTTGAATAGGGTGGGTAAGTGTAGGAACATGTTTGTATATTTCACTCGATATGAAGAAATGAAGCTTTAGATATGACTGCTACCAATTATTGATCAAAACATACTTGGGGCCGAGACATCACTTATTACCGCGACTGTACATGTCAAAATACGGGCGGTAGTCTCCAGGTTGATTGGTTAGGTTAAGAGGGGTCACCGTTTTTTTTTTTTTTTTTTTTTTTTTTATCTTTCTCTCCTTTTCTCTCTTTCCCTGGCTTGTATCCATTCGGCCCCATTCAGTCAACTGTTTTAAGACGTTAATCCCTATCCAGGTGTCGATTTCTTCCTGGCGAGCGAGAGCGAGCCAGCATTGTTTGGAGAAATCAGGCTTCGCCGGAAGCATTTTTCTATCGAAAAATGTACGAATTTAGCTTGCTGTCAGATCAAAAATATGTATATGCTGGACCACTACCGCTCGCCAGGAAAATATTGACACCTGGATGGGGGTAAACGTCTTAAAACAGTAGGCTGAATGGGGCCGAATGGATACAAGCCAAAGAGAGAGGGAGAGAAAGAGAAAACAAGCGAGGTGGGCTTCCTTAACACCAATAACTCACAATTAAATTAATATAATTATAATTTATATTTGTGGGTATTGTTTATCGATATCACGTACTAATTGGACTACCGCGTACGAATAGGTTAGTTTTTCCCTAATTGGACTACCGCGTACGAATAGGTTAGTTTTTCCCTAATTGGACTACCGCGTACGAATAGGTTTAGTTTTTCCCTAATTGGACTACCGCGTACGAATAGGTTAGTTTTTCCCTAATTGGACTACCGCGTACGAATAGGTTAGTTTTTCCCTAATTGGACTACCGCGTACGAATAGGTTAGTTTTTCCCTAATTGGACTACCGCGTACGAATAGGTTAGTTTATCCCTATTGGCCAAATGTTGTCAATAAAGTGATCCTCCTCACATGGTGCTTTTGTTTCCATGGGGTGTACAGTCGCGCTAATAAGTCATGTCCCAGCTGGCATTACGTTTGGGTCCCTCTATGCTGTATTAATGTCTGTCAGATGTTGAATAAGGTGGGTAAGTGTAGGAACATGTTTGTATATTTCACTCGATATGAAGAAATGAAGCTTAGATATTGCTGGTACCAATTATTGATCAAAACATACTTGGTGCCGAGACATGACTTATTAGTTGGACTGTGCGTAAGAATATATGGATTAATCGAGTATAGCCATTAAGGGAGGTGACCTGTTTTGGTGCTGTCCTTTTCTATCTTTCTCTGGCTTGTACCTATTTGGCCCCATTCAGCCTACTGTTTTGAGACGTTTATCCCCATTCAGGTGTCAATTTTTTACCGGTGAGCGGTAGCGAGCCAGCATATTTTTTATTTTTGTTTGACAGGCTAAATTTCTAAATTTTTCGATAGAAAAATGTCTCCGGCGAAGCCGGATTTCTTCATATATAGCTGGCTCGCTATCGCTCGCCAGGAAGAAATCGACACCTATATGGGGATAAACGTCTTAAAATAGTTGGCTGAATGGGGCCGAATGGATACAAGCCAGAGAAAGAGAGAAAAGGACAGAAATAACACAAAACAGGTCACCCCCCCTTAAGGAGAGGTGGGTCGTTTATCTGCTCTCCCTTCTTCCTCAGTTTTAGCCCCTTTACTTTTCAAATTTTAAGACGTTCGGCCCATTAGTTTGGCGATTTTATTAACTTTTTCCCCATTTCTTTGTCAGCATAAAGTCTGTTCGTGTCATTTAGGTGTCGATTTTTTGGCGAGCAATAGCGAGCCTGTAATTTAAGAGGAACCGTTGTTTCTGTCGAAAAATGTACAAATTTATCTTGAAGGAGGGTCTTCCGAGGTGTTTATTTAAGTTTGGTGAAGAGTCTAGGGAGGAAACTAAGAAAGGTGATAAAAAGATAATAAAAGATAATAAAAGATAATGAAAGATAATGAAAGATAATAAAAGATAATAAAAGATAATAAAAGATAATAAAAGATAATACAAAATAATAAAAAGATAATGAAAGATAATTAAAGATAATGAAAGATAATGAAAGATAAAAGATAATAAATATAATAAAAGATAATGAAAGATAATGAAAGATAATAAAAGATAATGAAAGATAATAAAAGATAATAAAAGATAATAAAAGATGAAAGATAATAAAAGATAATAACAGATAATAAAATATAATAAAAGATAATAAAAGATAATGAAAGATAATA
>CM064488.1:6778624-6783624 GCA_032716605.1 Paralithodes platypus | reverse complement strand
GGACCGTGTCTTTGCCTGTGTGTGTTTGGCGATTTTAATATCAGCTTTGCCACCTTGTTTTGGCTTGGTCAATTTTCGTGCGACCTTTACTGTGTGTCTATTTATGGGTGTCCGCGGTGTGGTTTTACGGCGAGAGCGGCTACGTCGCGCCTGTTATTTAAGAGACATGCGGCTATCACGGTCCGGGGACCATTTTCTTACGCGTGAAACATTCCGTATAGTTATCTTGAGAAGGGGTATTGGGTCTAGGGGATTGAATTGTCTAACGGGTGCCTTGATGCAGCACTGGCACTCTATAAGGCACGACCTACTAGAGAAACACCGCCCCGTACTGGTGCTGTGTGGCTTTGGCGCTTGTCGCTGAAGTACTTCTTTTGGTACACCTACATTTTTTCCGTTCTTTTGTCTATGGTTTGGTGATGTTTCCCTACCCCCGGATTCATTTTTCTTTCAACCTCTTATATAGCGAGCAGCGGATTACAACGCTTAACCCTATTCACCCGCTGTCGCATTTAAATCTGGGGCGAGAGGCACACACATCTTGCTATTTGTTCCGTCCCGTTGGTTCTGCCCGGACCCCCTTGCGAGAATTTCCCGTCTACGGCCATGATGTGTGTGTAAACGACTCGTCCTGCAATGTGTTCACCACACCACAACGTTATTTTTCAGACTGAGCCTACAATGTCGCTGTTGCAACCCTCAGGCTTATGCTCTTAAGGTACGGATTTTTGTTCGCGAAACTATGATGTTGATATAGGCCAAATGGCACCTTCATTTTTATCCGTCCACAATAAGGCCATGAGCAGTCGTGGTTGCTGATTCCCTCATCGGTGTATGAGCTTTCCACATCTCGAGACTCACTCAGCTCACGTATAAAGAGTGATACCCCTATTCCCTTGACGCAGTGCTTCAACGCGAGCGTCCCAGTCTAGAGACATAGTACAGTAGACGTTTCTTGTTTTCTTATCGTTCCTGGATGTCTGTGTGTTATGGTATTGATCCCTGTGACCTTTGTGTTGTTCATCTAAGCTCTGAGGGTTTTGTGTAGTTAGTTAACTAGACCCTCCATCCGCGTGTAGTCAAATGACTAACCCCTCTATGGCCCCCTCAAGATACAACTGCCCTCGTACCATTGTGCGGCTTTATCCTTCTACAATTCCACGGCCCACCCCCAACCCGCGCCCGGTTCCCTATTACAATGTAGTGGTGGATCAGCGCCGCATCGATCGCACAGGCACACTCCCCGACACCCCCCCCATAAGTGATTGTTATTATGAAAGGTTTGCGTAAAAACCTTTGTGACATGTTTGAAATGGTGGCGAAAGTTTTTGTATATTTTCTGGTGGTACGGCGAATGCTCTTAAAATACTCAAAAAGCAAATGGTAAATACATGAGGAAGAAAGGGGCGCTCCAGAAAAAAAAATCCCTCATAAGGGAGATCCGGCTAACGCCGGTGCGCACCCACTACTTCTTTATTGTTCTACAACCACGACACATTGGTCGGGCACGCGCCTGCATTTTAGGAGGATATGCCTACTGCACTTTGTTATATTATCTGTCAAATCCGTTTAACTGCTGGGAACCCCTGCTGTGCTGTTATTTTCTGTCCTTTTCTCTGGCTTGTACCATTCGGCACATCTCCAGCCCACCACAAATATTATCAGACGTTTATCCCTCCTAGTGTTTGCATGAATTTCTCCTGGCGAGCTGAGTAGGCGGCAGCATAGAAGAAGACATCCGGCTTGCCGCGGCCGACAGGTCGAGTTATTGTATTCTTCATCGAACACCATGTTAATTCAATTTAGCCGCTGTCAACCCCCCTAACATGTGCTGTTGCTCGCTACCGCTCGAACAGTAAACAAATGACCCCTGGATGGGGAATCCCCGTCTTAACACCGTAGGTTGACTGGGGCCCCCTGGATCCACGCAGTAGCCGAGTAGATAAGTGACTGGTGTGACCCGGTTCCCCCCCCCTTCAGTATCTTACAACACTCAGCTCTTAGCCTCGTATCTCTCTCTATCAGCTGCTTCGCTCCGGCTCCCATTCACTCTGGTGTCTATGAGTTGTTATACATCATATTTCTTGTGTGTTCAGTGTAGTGTTTTTGGAGCGCAGGCCTATAGTGTGTGTATGCTGACGTTTCGGTATTACGTTCGAGTTGTCGTTTTAGATGTAGTGGTGGCCCAGACTGAAGAGGATATCCAAGAATGGGTTTACATCCTATGTTGGCATGTCGATTTGAAGGTTCTCCCTTCCCCCACTCAATATTGTTTTGTGTTGTAAAGGTAATAGTTATGTTCTATGTTAAATCACCAACCGCCTTGGTAGCCCTTATTTGCCGCAGCGCACTTGCTCTGAGGATTTTAGTCTTTCTGGACCGTATATATCCGTAAACCGAGATCTTCAACTGCAGTTGTGTCTGATGAATTTGGTGTGGTTCCTCTGTGTTATGTTGTGTATTGATTTCGTTTTATGTATGATCGTCCTTGTCATACGTGTTGTGTCTGTTTTGCTCCCGTGTACTCCATAAAGTGTGGCATAAATTTGAGTGCGTATTCCCCGCCTAACCCTTCAACTAAAGGGCATTGTGCATCTCCTCTGACCGACTCATCGCACTCTTTTTGTCCTGTAGGCGGTTGTCGTGCCACCAGTAGTCTTGTCTCCTCGCTCAGAGCTCCCGTTACTATCCTGTCTTCGTGCGCACTTTGGAGCCTACAGTATTCAGACTGCATCATATCAATAATTCTATGTGTGGTATGTGATATACACAAACCGGACACAGGTGTCTTGGGCACACTGTGGTAACAACCGGCCCACCACTCGTTGTGTTGTGCGCACCTCTCCTAAAAATCCTCTCCTGTGACTCGTGTAGTGCGTAAGGCGAGCGCATCTTTTCCACGGCGACTTTGACTAGTATGGAGCGCATGTTGAGTTCTTGAGATGATTGTCCCGATGATTCGCCACGTTTTTGTGTCGTATTAGCTTCTATCTTCTTAATCCTTGATGATGCCGAGCCGATTAGAATAGTGTATTGTAGTTCTCCCCTACCAGCGTTTCTTTTATGCGGTCTCATCAAGGACACAGAAGTTACCAAAAGGAAGTCCACACACAACCATTGACCGTTACATGGGAAACTCCTTCCCACGAACACCCTCCACCAACCTCAGGAACCCACCGATCCTCTGTGATCTTTAAGCAGATGGTGTGGGGGACATGTGCAGAGACAGACGGACAATATAGCCACCTTATCTAGCCACACCAAAACAAAATGACGTACGAATTACGCCACCAGTCCCAATGAGTCTGTGTTAAGGGAGAAGTTATGGACAACAAAGAGAGAGATACAACTACAACAACACAGGCAAACACTGCTCTGAGGTGACGTGATTCAGTCTGAAGATGCCCATCACAAGTTTAGAGGGATTTAGAGTGAGTCCCTACGAGAAGTCCTGTGGATTATGTAGGATTTCGATAAATATGTGAGAACCTTATAAAGCTGAGAAATGCGTACCCTATTACATATGATAGATTAAAGATCAGTCTCTGATACTGAATGGGAGTTTGTAGAGGAATATGGACAATATTATTAAAGAGGTGGCGAGAAAGCGCGAAACCCGTCAAGTAGGACAATTAAAACTCAAAGACCCAGAGTATACAGAGAGAGGATACGAGACGAAAATATACTTGATATGACCAGAACGGGAAAAATTGTTCGACAAGAACGATCTCATATCACAACCGCAACTTTCGTTTTCTCACACGAGTGGTGTCTAATTATTAGAGGCAGAATTAGAAAAAAGTTGCAAGAAATGCGATAAAATATCTGAAAGATAGAAGCACGACTTGACTTGGCTAGCCTTCTGTTATTTGAATGGTGTCGATTTAAAAATTCAGGACTTTCCTATTGTCCTTTTTACTTTTTTCACGTCGTGCTCGTGTCACCTCAAGTTTAGCATATGTCGAACGTCACCTATTTTTGTTTAATAATAAAGGTAAAGTTATCTTGGCGTAATATCCTCCAGCTGTTTTTCTCCACTTCTTTGCGCCCCCGAAATTTACGGTGGTTTTCTCCTAGGATACCTCTTTCTTCCCCAACAGTCCTCTCCCTTATCCCCCCCTCCCCCATCAGCTTTATCTTTTCTATCTGCCGGAAGTAGTGTTGTTTTGTACTGCAACAAAAAATGTAGAGATTTGATGAGGTGATGAATTCAGTAACACGAATGATTAGATAACGATAGATAGCTTAACAGACAGTAACGAGACCAAAGAGAAAGTTAAAGAAAAGATAGATAAAATAGATAGATAGGTAGATAGATAGAGAGATGGAGATGATCGATAAAATAGCTAGAGAGGAGGATAAAACAAATAGATAGATAGATAGATAGATAGACAGAGGAGGAGATGGAAAATAGGAAAGGGAGAGAGAGTGTGGAGAAGGAAAGATAAAAATGAGAAAAAAGAAGACATACCTAAAAAAAGAAAAGAGAGGAGGAGAGAGGATGGAGAGAGAGAGAGAAAGTAGATGTATACCTGTCTCCCTTATAACAAGAAAGTGCTCACCTTTACCTGTCCCTCCAGGCGTCTCTCTCTCTCTCTCTCTGTACTATCCTTTCCTTTCATATTCCTTACTCTCGGCGTTGCTATCTCTATTAGGAATAAGTCCTGACCACCTCGCTGGGATTATAAGATCTGTGTGGCCAATGTATCTCTGCAAATCTCTCTCTCTCTCTCTCGCTCTCGCTCTCTCTCTCTCTCTCTCTCTCTCTCTCTCTCTCTCTCTCTCTCTCTCTCTTCCTCCTCTCTCTCTCTCTCTCTCTCTCCTCTCTCTCTCTCTCTCCTCTCTCTCTCTCTCTACTCTCTTCTCTCTCTACTCTCTCTCTCCTCTCTCTCTTCGATTTCTCTCTTCTCTCTCTCTCTCACCGTTACAGAGGGAAGAGAAAGTATTGAATTGTTTAGATAAACTCAAGGGTAAAAATTAAAACGCTTGGCTGGGACCTA
>CM064488.1:6622209-6778524 GCA_032716605.1 Paralithodes platypus | reverse complement strand
TACAATCTCGCCTAGAGTAGAGGTCTGAAGGAAGCTTAAGGATGGAAAGCTCTGGCTAAACCACCCTGCTGAACCATTACTATTTCAATAAAATCCTTTGCAGTACCTGCGAAACTATGCCGATCAGTGGAAAGCTAGCCAACGTAACAACGACTATTAAAAAAACACCCCCCCCCCCGGTCCAGAGCCCAAAACTCCCCCCCCCCCCCCTACCCAGTAACTCATTCGTCCACCCATCTAGCGCTTCCAAACCTCAGTTGGGATGTTAAAATCGCCATACCAGAAACGGTCATACGACGACACAGACTCGTAAATTCACTTAGAGGAAAATAAAACATACTTAAAGATACTCAACCACGGCTTTCGTAAAAAACGTTCCTGTTTAACAAAACCTCTTAGACTTCTTCAACGATATCCTCACCCTCTACGATGAGAGTAAAGTAGTAGAGTATTACTATACCTTGATTTTCAAAAGGCCTTTGACAAAGTTCCCCACACAACGTTTACTGCTACTAAATCTATCAAAGAAAAGGCCATGGAATTACAAGACGGTCTGTGTCCCCCCCCCCCCCCCCCCCCGTTTGTGTTGAAGGATGGATAGTAAAATGGGCATCAGCGGACAGACAGAAAGCAAACGAGTAGTCATAAACGGTAAGGCATCAAAATGGACCAATGTAGAGTAGCGGGCGGTACCCCAGGGATCGTGTACTAGGACCAATTCTCTTTTCTAATTTACATCAACGACATAGTAATCTGAGGGTCTCACCTGTAAAATCTCAAAAATTTGTCTGACGAATACAAAAATTGCAAAAAATAGGCGTACTCTCCAAAAAGAACAATGTTGACGATATGCAACACACATCTAGATACAAAGTGTTAATGTTGGGCCCAAATTTGGCAAATGAGTTTCAATGCGGATATGGGGGATTAAATGTAAAAGTACTACATATCGCGATACACTTAAATGGAGAAAGCAAACTATTCGATGAAATGGCCACTCAGCTTCAAGAAATGTTAAAACAAGGAGGAAAACCGATCTGGGACGTTGAGTACAATATCGAGTAACCTAAAACCGGAGGCGGGTCAACAATGTTCAGAAAGTTGTTAAGAATGGCAAACAAAAATAATTGGCTTTATAGGCTAGGTCATGTTGAGCATAAATCCAAAGAAGTTTATTCAGATAACCCTTTACAATTCATTAGTCCGCCCTCTTTCTGGAATACTTGCGTTCAAATCCTGGTGCCCCTTATTACCAAAAAGATATTAATCAAGCTAGAACGAGTTCAAAACGTAGAGTTACCAAAATGATACATAGCCTAAAAGGCAACAAACCAATACGAAGAGCGTCTTAGAGAATGTACAATCTATTTCTTTTAAACCCAGCGCATGAATTCAAAGAGGTTGACTTAATTCAAGTGTTCAAAATTATCAAAGGGTCATCGACAATATATGGGAACTGTAGTAAGTACTTCACTATCGACCAATCGTAATTACACGCGGCGGAAACGGTTGCAAAAATATATTGGTAAATCTTTTAACTCACACGAATTCTAAAGAATTTCTTCTTACAATCAGACGTTGTCAACTTGTGGAATGGGCTTCCCCGAAATAACGTTTATAAGACTGCATCCACCGTTGAGTCAATGTAAAACTCCGCCTAGAACAAATATCTCGCATATCAAACCCGCGAACTTCTGACCTGCGTTTGTAACATGAATAACTTTATTTGTATCCCCACCAAAGTTACTAACCCATCTGTCCCCTACTAAACTTCGCTAATCTGCCACAGACATTTAGTTTCCAGGGCAGGTTTAATTCCCTTTCCAATGTTCCCTTACCCAATCTCTCTAAAGGCCACTGTTTTGGACACTTGATCCTCCAGTGTGTTCTTGGAGGGACAAGCAACCTAGAAGGGTCACTAGATCGGTGTTGCTTGATTTCCTTTGTAACTTTGTACTCCTTTGGTACTCCTTTTGTACTCCTTTGTACTCTCTCTCTCTCGCTCTCGCTCTCTCTCTCTCTCTCTCTCTCTCTCTCTCTCTCTCTCTCTCTCTTTTGGTTATGGTCTGCTGGAACTCAATCAATTTTTTACTGGAACCTCCCCACCCATGCGAACAAGAACTTATGTGGGGGTGAAGAGCCCACGGGTACAGTTAATATAAAAATCCATTCACTTTAGATAGCCCAGAAACTAAAACATTAATCCCTTGTAACTCAAAAAGGGCCAGAGTAAATCAGCTGCACGTTTCCACACTCATTACCTGACGGACTTTCGAAATGGCATAAATGTAAGCTTTTTTTCCACTTCGACTTGCACCATATGTAGTGTAGTGTGTGTGTGTGTGAGAGAGAGAGAGGGAGAGATAGATAGATAGATAGAGAGAGAGAGAGAGAGAGGGAGGGAGAGGGAGGGAGGGAGGGAGAGAGAGAGAGAGAGAGAGAGAGAGAGAGAGAGAGAGAGAGAGAGAGAGAAAGATAGATAGATAGAGAGAGAGAGTATAGGCCTAGTTTCTCCTCCACGCTATCCCTACATCAAACTTTAAAGGCACACACGCCCTTTCCTGAGAGTGTGGGTGGGGGTGGGCGGGGGGGGAGGGGGGACGAAAACAACAATCAAGAAAGGAAAGGAAGGAAGGTATCGAAGGAGGAAGGATGCATGGATAGAAGGAAGGAAGGAATCGAAGGAGAAAGGAAGGAAGGGTGAAAAGAAGGAAGGAAGGAAGGAAGGTATCGAAGGAGGAAGGAAGGAAGGGTGAAAAGAAGGAAGGAAGGAATCGAAGGAGGAAGGAAGGAAGGGTGAAAAGAAGGAAGGAAGGAATCGAAGGAGGAAGGAAGGAAGGGTGAAAAGAAGGAAGGCAGGAAGGAAGGAATCGAAGGAGGAAGGAAGGAAGGGTGAAAGGAAGGAAGGAAGGTATCGAAGGAGGAAGGATGCATGGATAGAAGGAAGGAAGGAAAGGTGGATGGAAGGAAGGAAGGAAGGAAGGAAGGAAGGAAGGGAAGAATGAGGAAGGAAGGGAAGAAGGAGGGAAGGGAAGGAAGGAAGGAAGGCATAAGAGGAAGGGAAGAATGAGGAAGGAAGGGAAGAAGGAGGGAAGGAAGGAAGGGAAGAAGGAGGGAAGGAAGGAAGGGAAGACGGAGGAAGGAAGGGTAGTTGAGAGGAGGAGGGGGGAGGAGTAGGGAGAAGGAAGGAAGTAAGAAAGGGAGAGAGGGAGGGAAGGAAGGAGGGAGGGAGGGAGGAAGAATGAGGAAGGAAGGAAGGAAGGAAGGAAGAGAGAGGGAGGGAGGAAAGGAAGGAAGAGAGGGAGAAAGAAAGAAGGGCGGAGAGTGGGTAGTTGGGAGCCCCCCTCCCCCCTGGGGGGAGGGAGTGACATTTAAGGAAGTGAACTTTATCCATATAAGGTAGTGGATGAGCGAGAGAGAGAGAGTGAGTGACTGACTGAGAGACAAAGACAGACAGAGAGAGAGAGTGACAGTGAGTGAGTGAGTGAATGAGAGACAAAGACAGACAGAGAGAGAGAGTGAGAGTGAGTGAGTGAGAGACAGAGAGACAGAGAGACCAAACACAGCTTACGACCCCAGCGAGGTGGCCCAGGGCTTATAGCTATAATACAGATTTCAACCCTGAGAGTAAGGGAAAGTGGAAGGAAAGGACAGCAACAATAAAGGCTCTCTCCCCACCCTTCGCTCCCTCCGTTCATGTAGTACCAATATATATATGTGCAATATTTGACATTTGTTTACATTAAGGGGGAGATTTCCACTTGAGATATTTTTTTTTGACTCCTTTCTCCCTCATGTTTAGCCCCATTGCTTTTCTAATTTTAAGACGTTCGCCCCATTATTTTGACGATTTTAAGAACCTTCGACCCATTTCTGTCAATTTTAAGACCTTTCGTGCCATTTAGGTGTCGATTTTATCCTGGCGAGCGATAGCGAGCCTGTAATTTAAGAGTAATCGACCTTCGGCCGGGAAATTTTTCTACCGAAAAATGTACAAATTTATCTTGAAAGGGGGTCAAGGGGGTGAAATTGAAAGATTGCTGGAGGAGTAGGAAACAAACTAAAAACCTCCCCTTAACCTTCTCAGTACCACCGACATTTTGGTTACTGGAATTCAGCCACCATTAGACGGTTTTAATCAGCTTAGGAAGTACATATGGTAGCTACAAATATTAACCGAGATAGTCTGTCTGTAGCCTTTATAGTGCTAGACGTCCTTCCTAAGCTGTATACAATCGTCTAATAGTCGCTAAAATATAACGTTAAGCCCCATTAGTTTTGAGATTTTAAGACGTTCGCCCAGTTAGTTTGGCAATTTTGCGACATTTCGCCCAATTGCTGTCAAGTTTAAGACCTTTCGTGTCATTTAGGTGTCGAGTTTTTTTCCTGGCGAGCGATAGCGAGCCTGTCATTTAGGAGGAACCGGCCTTCGGCAGGGATATTTCCGAAAAATGTACAAATTTATATCGAAGGGGGGTGGGGGGGCGGGGGGGGTCTTGGGGATATTTATTTAACCGCTTGATGGGGGTCTAGGGAGGAAACAAGGAAACAAGTAAAAAGACCCATAAATGAGCAAATAAAGACGCCCATCCCCCCTTAACCCTATTAGGTGCAGGGCGGGCCAATTTCGACCCTCCCTTTTTTACTCCATTAGTTTGTAGATTTTAAGACGTTTCACCTCATTAGTTTGGCGATTATAGGATGCTTCAACCCAATTAGGTGTCAATTTTTCCTGGGCGAGCGATAGCGAGCCTGCAATTTGGGAGAAATCGGCCTTCGGCCGGGACATTTTTCTACCGAAAAATTTACATATTTAGCTTGAATGGGGTCTGGGGGACGTTTTTTAGTTTGAAGGGGGTCTGGAGAGGCGTGTTTCTAAGTCTTGGGGGTAAACTAAAAACACATTGTTCAAAAATGGCTAAAACAATGAAAACCCTCAATAATAATTAAACCAAATACCATAATAACCCCCGAGACGTTGCACCTGATAGTGTTAACCCCTCCCATACCGGTGCCGTCCCTTTAACGTTATTCGGGCTACTATTCTAGACGATATGATTCAGTTTAAGAAGGACCTCGAGCAATGAACAGGCTTTGTAACTATCTCACATAACTCTTCATAAACGGCGTAACATCGTCGAAGACTAACATTTAACAAGACGTCATCGGTTTCAGATAAGGGGATGTATCAGGGAAGAGAGGGAGGGGGAGGTATCAGGGAAGAGAGGGAGGGGGAGGTATCAGGGAAGAGAGGGAGGGGGAGGTATCAGGGAAGAGAGGGAGGGGGAGGTTTCAGGGAAGAGAGGGAGAGGGAGGTATCAGGGAAGAGAGGGAGGGGGAGGTTACAGGGAAGAGAGGGAGGGGGTGGAATCAGGGAAGAGAGGGAGGGGGAGGTATAAGGGGAGAGAGGGAGGGGGAGGTATCAGATAAGGGGAGGTATCAGGGAAGAGAGGGAGGGGGAGGTTTCAGGGAAGAGAGGGAGGGGGAGGCATCAGGGAAGAGAGGGAGGGGGAGGTACCAGGGAAGAGAGGGAGGGGGAGGTATCAGGGAAGAGAGGTAGGGGGAGGTATCAGGGAAGAGAGGGAGGGGGAGGTATCAGGGAAGAGAGGGAGGGGGAGGTTTCAGATAAGGGGATGTATCAGGGAAGAGAGGGAGGGGGAGGTTTCAGATGAGGGGAGGTATCAGGGAAGAGAGGGAGGGGGAGGTTTCAGATAAGGGGAGGTATCAGGGAAGAGAGAGGAGGGGGAGGTTTCAGATAAGGGGAGGTATCAGGGAAGAGAGGGGAGGGGGAGGTTTCAGATAAGGGGATGTATCAGGGAAGAGAGGGAGGGGGAAGGTTTCAGATAAGGATGTATCAGGGAAGAGAGGGAGGGGGAGGTTTCAGATAAGGGGAGGTATCAGGGAGAGAGAGGGAGGGGGAGGTATCAGATAAGGTGGAGGTATCAGGGAGAGAGGGAGGGGGAGGTTGTATCAGGGAAGAGAGGGAGGGAGGTTTTATAAGGGGAGGTTATCAGGGAAGAGAGGGAGGGGAGGTTTCAGATAAGGGGAGGTATCAGGGAAGAGAGGTAGGGGGAGAGTTTCAGATAAGGGGGTGTATCAGGGAAAGAGGGAGGGGGAGGTTTCCGATAAGGGGGGTATCAGGGAGAGAGGGAGGGGAGGTATCAGGTATCAGAAGAGAGGTAGGGGGAGGTTTCAGATAAGGAGAGGTATCAGGGAAGAGAGGGAGGGGGAGGTATCAGATAAGGGGAGGTATCAGGGAAGAGAGGGAGGGGGAGGTTTCAGATAAGGGGAGGTATCAGGGAAGAGAGGGAGGGGGAGGTTTCAGATAAGGGGAGGTATCAGGGAAGAGAGGGAGGGGGAGGTATCAGATAAGGGGAGGTATCAGGGAAGAGAGGGAGGGGGAGGTATCAGGGAAGAGAGGTAGGGGGAGGTTTTATAAGGGGAGGTATCAGGGAAGAGAGGGAGGGGGAGGTTTCAGATAAGGGGAGGTATCAGGGAAGAGAGGGAGGGGGAGGTTTCAGATAAGGGGGTATATCAGGGAAGAGAGGGAGGGGGAGGTTTCCGATAAGGGGAGGTATCAGGGAAGAGAGGGAGGGGGAGGTATCAGGGAAGAGAGGTAGGGGGAGGTTTTATAAGGGGAGGTATCAGGGAAGAGAGGGAGGGGGAGGTTTCAGATAAGGGGAGGTATCAGGGAAGAGAGGGAGGGGGAGGTTTCAGATAAGGGGAGGTATCAGGGAAGAGAGGGAGGGGGAGGTTTCAGATAAGGAGAGGTATCAGGGAAGAGAGGGAGGGGGAGGTATCAGATAAGGGGAGGTATCAGGGAAGAGAGGGAGGGGGAGGTTTCAGATAAGGGGAGGTATCAGGGAAGAGAGGGAGGGGGAGGTATCAGATAAGGGGAGGTATCAGGGAAGAGAGGGAGGGGGAGGTATCAGGGAAGAGAGGTAGGGGAGGTTTTATAAGGGGAGGTATCAGGGAAGAGAGGGAGGGGGAGGTTTCCGATAAGGGGAGGTATCAGGGAATAGAGGGAGGGGGAGGTTTCAGATAAGGGGATGTATCAGGGAAGAGAGGGAGGGGGAGGTTTCAGATAAGGGGATGTATCAGGGAAGAGAGGGAGGGGGAGGTTTCAGATAAGGGGAGGTATCAGGGAAGAGAGGGAGGGGGAGATTTCAGATAAGGGGAGGTATCAGGGAAGAGAGGGAGGGGGAGGTTTCAGATAAGGGGATGTATCAGGGAAGAGAGGGAGGGGGAGGTTTCAGATAAGGGGTTGTATCAGGGAAGAGAGGGAGGGGGAGATTTCAGATAAGGGGAGGTATCAGGGAAGAGAGGGAGGGGGAGGTTTCAGATAAGGGGAGGTATCAGGGAAGAGAGGGAGGGGGAGATTTCAGATAAGGGGATGTATCAGGGAAGAGAGGGAGGGGGAGGTTTCAGATAAGGGGAGGTTTCAGATAAGGGGAGGTTTCAAGGTATCAGGGAAGAGAGGGAGGGGGAGGTTTTATATAAGGTGATGTATCAGGGAAGAGAGGGAGGGGGAGGTTTCAGGGAAGAGAGAGGGAGAGAAAGAGAACAAAAAGCGAGGTGGGCTCCCCGTCTTAGAATAGTTAGGAAATAGGGTTGGTTGAAGAAGATGTGGGTGTCGTTAACCCCTTATGTAACGGTGACGTCTTTTACATTTTAATTTTACGATATTTAGATGTTTTGTGCAATTTAAGAAGGATCTCTGGTAGTAAAAAGGGTTAAGTGAGATATTTAGAAGCCTGTTAGTTGCTGGAGGCCTTTTATTAACTGAGTAAAATCGTGTAATGTAGCAACAATGAAATTAAGGAGACGTCGCCGGTACAGAAGTTAAGTATGTGACGGTATATATGTAGTATGTGACGGTATATATGTAGTATGTGACGGTATATATGTAGTATGTGACGGTATATATGTAGTATGTGACGGTATATGTAGTATGTGATGGTATATATGTAGTATGTGACGGTATATATGTAGTATGTGATGGTATATATGTAGTATGTGACGGTATATATGTAGTATGTGACGGTATATATGTAGTATGTGATGGTATATATGTAGTATGTGACGGTATATATGTAGTATGTGACGGTATATATGTAGTATGTGACGGTATATATTATGTAGTATGTGACGGTATATATGTAGTATGTGACGGTATATATGTAGTATGTGACGGAATATATGTAGTATGTGACGGTATATATGTAGTATGTGACGGTATATATGTAGTATGTGACGGTATATATGTAGTATGTGACGGTATATATGTAGTATGTGACGGTATATATGTAGTATGTGACGCTATATATGTAGTATGTGACGGTATATATGTTGCATGTGACGGTATAATATATGTAGTATGTGACGGTATATATGTAGCATGTGACGGTATATATGTAGTATGTGACGGTATATATGTAGTATGTGACGGTATATATGTAGCATGTGACGGTATATATGTAGTATGTGACGGTATATATGTAGTATGTGACGGTATATATGTATGTGACGGTATATATGTAGTATGTGACGGTATATATGTAGCATGTGACGGTATATATGTAGTATGTGACGGTATATATGTAGTATGTGACGGTATATATGTAGCATGTGACGGTATATATGTAGTATGTGACGGTATATATGTAGTATGTGACGGTATATATTATGTAGTATGTGACGGTATATATGTAGTATGTGACGGTATATATGTAGTATGTGACGGTATATATGTAGTATGTGACGGTATATATGTAGTATGTGACGGTATATATGTAGTATGTGACGGTATATATGTAGTATGTGACGGTATATATGTAGTATGTGACGCTATATATGTAGTATGTGACGGTATATATGTTGCATGTGACGGTATAATATATGTAGTATGTGACGGTATATATGTAGCATGTGACGGTATATATGTAGTATGTGACGGTATATATGTAGTATGTGACGGTATATATGTATTTTTAAGTTATTTATCCATATGTTCAGCTTATTAGGTCGATGGACTTGTTTGGGTCTAGTAGAACGCTTCACAATAGGTTGTTAATTAGCAAGGAAAAGATGATATATATATATATATATATATATATATATATATATATATACTGTATATTACTAACTCATTTATATAGAAGGTACTATTTACCTATCTTCTTATTTTAATTGTTCGTTAACCGTGTTAGAACAGGTAGTTACTTAGGGCTGGTTGAATGAGGTGTATGGGTGTTAATAAGGGGGTGAGGAGAGAGCCATATGGGGGCAGTGGTGTGACATGTGTAGGGGGGGGGGGGGAGGATGACGTTAAGACCCCTATATGGAAGCTGAGGGGGGGGGGGGGAGGGTTGAGTGGAGGGAGGGAGGGAGGGGAGGTAGGGAGGGAAGGATAGGCATAAGGTCGGGAGGGAGGGAAAGGGTTGAGGGATGAAGAAGTTTCAAATAAGGAAGGGGGAAGGGTTTCAGATAAGGGAAGGGAAGGAGGGGAAGGTTTCAGATAAGGGGAGGTATCAGGAAAAGGAGGGAGGGGGAGGTTTCAGATAAGGGGAGGTATCAGGAAAGGGAGGGAGGGGGAGGTTTCAGTGGAGGGAGGGAGGGGGAGGTTTCAGGGAAGGGGGGAGGGGAAGGTTTCAGGGAAGGGAGGGAGGGGGTGGTTTCAGTGAAGGGAGGGAGGGGAGGTTTCAGTGACGGGAGGGAGGGGAAGGTTTCAGGGAAGGGAGGGAGGGGGAGGTTTCAGTGAAGGGAAGGACAGAGAGGTTTCAGGGAAGGGAGGGAGGGGAAGGTTTCAGGGAAGGGAGGGAGGGGGAGGTTTCAGTGAAGGGAGGGACAGGGAGGTTTCAGGGAAGGGAGGGAGGGGGATGTTTCAGTGAAGGGAGGGACGGGGAGGTTTCAGGGAAGGGAGGGAGGGGGATGTTTCAGTGAAGGGAGGGAGGGGGAGGTTTCAGGGAAGGGGGGTGGTGGTTCGTACGTAGCTCTGTATAAATGTAGAAAATATTTCATTATCGTCATAGAATGGATGACTAAAGATTAATTAATTCCCAAACTTTCAATTGAATGTGTCTGCAGCATGAATGGCCAGACTAGCAGTGATAACAATATTCTCCAAGATGTCTTCCTTTGTATGGTTGGCTAAATAAGTCGTGTGTCCGCTGTCAATACGTTTTGCTCGCTGTATGCTGTATTAATGTCTGTCAGATGTTGAATAGGGCGTGTAGAGATAGAAACATGTTTATATGTCTCACTCGAAACGATGAATTAATGCTTAGAGAGTGCTGATACCAATTTTTGATCTAAATATACTTGGTGGCGCGGCATGACTTATTTGACCGACTGTACTTTACTACTTAGGACCGCCACGGGATCCAGATTGCGTTAGGTGTAATTTGAATATGGCTAAGTGTGTTCCTGGGCAATGTAATGGGGTACAGAACACCTGTTTGATATGTATCTAACTACAGTATATGCAGCGATGTTGAATAATGTCACTCTTTATATATTACATTTCTCTTACCGTATACATACTGTAATGTCATATCTATGTATTAGTAAATGTTACCATCCTCTTCATTGTCATAATATCTAATATATTGACAATATATTATATATCTCATTTCCTCAGAGTTTTAATTAAAAAAAAAAAAAAAAAAAAAAAATCAATTTATGTAATTTGCTATCATAACAATCCGGATGGATGTGACTCGTTAGCCTTGGTGGGCAACCCATCTAGGGGAATAAGCCCTAAACAAATTACCAATGGGCGACACGCTAATCGGTGCCACTTGTATGTGGCAGATAACAGATAACTTTATTTTGCAGATCAGTAGTATGTCTATACAACATTTATTCCTGTACAATGTAGGAATATATATACCGGTATATATATATATATATATATATATATATATATATATTATATAATCCTTTTTATACTGTTCGTGGTTTTGTTTTATTCGTTGTGTTTTTCACATTATATCTTTTGTTCCATGTCCTTAGCTAACCAGACTTATTATTGCTAATTACTCCTCTTGTGTCAGCATAATGGTCTTCAGTCACAAAGTTCCTTCAAGTATTAGGACCAATTTAAAATCAGAAAAAAAAAAACAAAAAAAAAATACAAACAGAAATCATATAAGATTAACTTTATAATAATAATGATAACATATTATATTACCCTTCTCTCTCTCTCTCTTTTCTCTTTTAACAGTTAGTGACATCAGATGGCCAGGATGTCCCCCCAGCCGGCCCCCGCGAGGACATCAAGGACCTCCATGCCCAGGCCAAGAGACGCAGGACATCCCTAGGACACCCCCGGGACATCCTGGGGCGAGGAGGGGGGGCTGTGGGGGTGTCCAGTGGGGGGGAAGGACTGGGGGATGTCTGTGTGTTGGGGGACGCTCTTGGTGATGTCAATGTGGTAGGGGAGGTTAGTGAGGATGTTCAAAGGGGTGGTAGAGGTGATGTCAATGTGATAGGGGAAGATAGAGAGGATGTCCAAGGTCCAGGGTGTGCTAGAGGCGATGTCCGGATGTCAAGAGAGGCTAGAGATGATGTCCGAGGTCCAGGGCGTGCTAGAGGCGATGTCAGTATGTCAAGGCAGGCTAGTGGAGAGGCCCAAATGCCAGGGAATTCTAACAGTGATGTCCAGATGTCAGAGAGTGCTAGGGGTGAATCTTCAGGGTGTTCAAAAGTGACATCTGTTGAGATTGTCCAAAGAGAGGTGTCAAGGAAGAGAGATAATAGTGAAAGATGTCCCATTGATAGGGAAGAAGGTATTTGTGACAATGTTACCTCGGGATGTCCCAGAAAGATGTCAGGACTTAAGAGATGTCCCAAGATGTCTGTGGAATCTAGTCTCAACGTGCCAAAGGAAGGATGTCCCACTGAGGATGAAGTAGGTTGTGAAGATGTCGCTGATGAAAGATGTCCAAACCAAGATTTAAACGCCCCTATTTCAGAAAGTCCCGAGAAGAAAGTGAATATGCCGGCAAACAGCGTCCCAAATTTAGTGCGCAGTCTTAGCCGTGTACGAAGTGTAGATTTAAGATGTCCCAAGACTAGTCCTTCAAGTCATAGGCTTAAGTGTCTCAGCAATGTCCCCAAAAAGGAAACAATCACCAGTGATGTCCCAAAGTCGGAACGTCCCAGTGCATCCGTGAAGTCTGTGGATTGTACCAGCAATGCCCCAAACCCCCAACATGTTCAAGGTTACCGAGTTGGCCTCCCTAATTTATCACCATCATCACCACCATCATCATCACCACCACTACCATCATCATCATCGCCAGCATCCTTGTTACCTACTGCAAACTCAACCTTAGCAATGCAATCATCACCATCATCTTCATTTTCTTCTCCTGCATCATCATCATTATCATCATCATCGTTCTATGCTTCACCTTCCTCAACATTCATATCACCGCCTGCATCATTCTCTACCTCCACCCCACTATCCTCACCATTCTCTTCCACAACTATCCCATCCAACTCATCACTATTCTCATCACCATCTTCTGTCCTATCTGCATCACTATCACAACCATCCTCTTCCACTTCTGTCCTATCTTCGTCACTATCCGCACCATCCTCTTCCACTTCTGTCCTCTCTTCGTCACTATCCTCACCGCCGTCTTCCACTTCTGTCCTATCTTCATCACTATCCTCACCATTCTCTGCCACAACCATCCTATCATCATCATCATCATCTTCATCATCCTCTGGGGTATTTTCAGGGGGGGATACGCCCCCTGCTCAACCAGAGGGGGCAGTCCGAAAGGGGGGAAGGGTAAGACAGCGCTACCTCAGAATGTAAATATACAAAGCGGTCGGGAAACATTTGTCCGTAGGTAATTCCCATGTATTTGTTGATGGTTAAATTGTGAATATCTTGTAACGTTGATTTTCCATCCATTTAATATTAACCCCTTGAGGATTATGACGCGTTTTGACGGTGTATTCTGGCTATCAGTAGACGATTTTATTCAGATTAGGAAGGGTGTATGGAAGTCAGAGGGTTCATTGATATAGGCTTTACCCTTTATAATCCCCCCAGATCCTTGCTAAGTCGTATACAATCGTCTAATGCCAGCCAGAGTAACCCGTCAATATGCGTCATGATCCCCAAAGGGTTAAGGGGAGACTGGCCGTTTGTTTGGTCTATTAATTAATTTATTCATATATTTCTTTTAGTTTCCTCCCTAGACCTCCATCAAGCTTAGAAAAACGCCTCCTAGACCCCCCTTCAAGATAAATTTGTACATTTTTCGTTAGAAAAATTTCCCGGCCAAAGGCCGGTTCCTCTTAAAATTGCAGGCTCGCTATCGCTCGCCAGGAAAAAATCGACACCTAAATGGCACGATAGGTCTTACAATTGACAACGAAATGGGGCGACATGTGTTAAAATCGCCAAACTAATGGGCCAAACGCCTTATAATCTCAAAACTAGTGGGGCTAAACATCAGGGAGAAGGGGGTCCAGAAAAAACGGTCTTCCTCCCCTTACTACAAGATCTACGGGCCAATGTTTCGCGACCTCTCTCTCTCTCTCTCTCTCTCTCTCTCTCTCTCGCTCTCGCTCTCGCTCTCTCTCTCGCTCTCGCTCTCTCTCTCTCTCTCTCTCTCGCTCTCGCTCTCGCTCTCTCGCTCTCGCTCTCGCTCTCTCTCTCTCTCTCTCTCTGTACTGTTGAACGCTAAACTTCCTGCTCGTCTCTGCTATGAGGTCAGGGGTCTTTCTTCTGGGCCCCCCCCCCCCCCCCCTTCACCCTCATGTTGAATCCCATTGATATTTTTTGGTTATGACCTTCGCCCCATTAGTTTAGTAAGTTTAATTAAGACCTATCGCCCCATTTCTTTGCCATATTAAGAGCCTTCATTATATTTAGACGTCAAATTTGTCCTGGTGAACGATAGTGAGTCTGTAATTTAGGAGGCCTTTGGCTAGGACATTTTGCTACCGAAATATGTGAAAATATATCTTGAAGGGGAGTATTCACAAAAAAATGGGTCGAAAGGTCTTAAAATCACCAAACTAATAGGACGAACGTCATAAAAAATAATAAGTAATGGGGCTAAACATGGGGGCGAAGGGGTCCAGATAAAACACTACCTTATAATAACTTGTTTCGTTCTATCAACTTATTAAGGGGAGATTTCCACTTGAGGGACTTTTTTTCTGGACCCCTTTCTCCCTGATGTTTAGCCCCATTGCTTTTGAAATTTTAAGACGTTCGCCCCATTAGTTGGATTATTTTATGAACTTTCGCCCCATTTCTGTCAATTTTAAGACTTTTCGTTCCATTTAGCTGTCGAATTTTTCCTGGCGAGCGATAGCGAGCCTGTAATTTAAGAGGAACCGGCCTTCGGCCGGGACATTTTTCTACCGAAAAATGTACAAATTTATCTTGAAAGGGGGTCAAGGGGGTGTAATTTCAAGCTTGATGGAAGTCTAGGGAACACACTAATAACCTCCCCTTAACAACTTGTATTGTTCTATATAACTTATTAACCACCACTTGTTTTTGTCTGTCCATTTCTTACTTATTTACTCCTATACCTTGTTCCAAATAAGTTGGCCACCAAAACTCATAAGAACATAAGAACATAAGAAAATGGGAGTCTGCAGAAAGCCGATTGGCCTAAGCAAGGCAGATGAACCATTAACCTCTATAACTCACAAACGATTAGAGTAATCCAGCTAATATTTCTACCATTTGGGAAGGGTCAGCCAGGGAATAGGTGTGGATAGTTGCAGCCCATTTGCTCTGGCCTTTTATGAGTTACAGAGGTTAGAGTTCACGATTTCTGGTTTTCTGGTGGTATGTGATCTGTGCCCCATGAATATTTGTTCCTTTCACCTAAGCGTAGTGCAGTTGGGTACAGTACGGTCGCGCTAATAAGTCATGTCCCAGCTGTCATTACGTTTGGTTCGCTCTGTGCTGTAATAATGTCTGTCAGATGTTGAATAGGGTGGGTAAGAGAAGGAATATGTTTGTATATTTCACTCGATGTGAAGAAATGAAGCTTAGATATTGCTGATACCAATTATTGATCAAAACGTACTTGGTGCAGAGACATGACTTGTTAGCGCGACTGTACATGATTAGATATATATCCAGTAACCGATAAATGGATGTGAATCGTGGTCCTGTGCTGTACCTATGACTGCCTTTATGGTGTAGTAATGGTTAGAGGGTTTAAGGGGAGGTTTCTAGTTTGTGTCCTACTCCTCCAGCAATCTTAAAATGTCACCCCCTTGACCCCCTTTCAAGATAAATTTGTACATTTTTCGGTAGAAAAATTTCCCGGCCGAAGGCCGGTTACTCTTAAATTACAGGCTCGCTATCGCTCGCCAGGATAAAATCGACACCTAAATTGCACGAAAGGTCTTAAAATTGACAGAATGGGTCGGAAATTATTAAAAATCGCCAAACTAATGGGGCAAACGTCTTAAAATCTCAAAAGCAATGGGGCTAGACATGAGGGAGAAAGGGGTCAAGAAAAAAGTCCCTCAAGTGGAGACCTCCCCTTAAGATCTGTATGTGGTGACCCAGGTTCGAATCCCAGTGGGATCACATGCTTTCATTAATTTCGTTGGGAGGTGTTTGATGTGTGGAGTGACATGCATTAATTAGATTACCAATTTGTTACACATTTTGAAGTTTGCTCCATGTAGGGTATTATATTATATTTATATTTATTGTTAGTTATTATAATTATAAAGGCTATGTTATGGTATGTTTATAAGGTCTTATTCTTTACTTGCAGGGTCCTATTGCTGTTATTACTTGCTTTTCATTTACTATTTTATGTACTCTTCTTCTGATGCACATATTGACATCCAGTTTCTATTTATTAATCGACTATTTATTTATTTATTATAATTACCCTTATTATTAATTAACACATAATAAATACAATGGTACACTCGGGTACCATAGTCTCTACCTAGTACCTAAGGTTGTGTTCGCCACTCTCCTAGCAGCACCGAGGAGTGCGTCGCCCCTCGTTGTGGGTTGTCTTTTGGTGCAGCAGACTGTTTGAAGAGACAGCCCGCTCCCTTGCGAAGATGGGCTCGTCCGGCACACTTTTTGCAGTTCGACATCGAGGGCTCTCTTGAAGTTGTCTTGAAGTTGTCTTGAAGTTGTCTTGAAGTTGCCCCTCATGTCTCTTACTCGCCGTGGGAACAAAACTAAGAATATAATTTCCTATAAATCAACTACACAACTATATATTTATATATTTATATATATATTTATTATACTAATTCTTGAAAAGCAAACTTTATCCAAAAATTAATCCAAATAGTTATAATTGCATAAATCAACCATAGGTGGGGTCCAGGAAGTGCTATGAGTGGGCCAGAGACATGGTGTCCGGGTGTACTGTGATTTTGATGCACATAAACAATTCCAGTTTCTCTTAAGGGGAGGTATTTAGTTTGTTCCCTACGATTTCATCAAGCTTAAAATTACACCCCCTTGACCCCTTTCAAGATAAATTTGTACATTTTTCGGTAGAAAAATGTCCCGGCCGGAGGCCGGTTGCTCTTAAATTACAGGCTCGTTATCGCTCGCCAGGAAAAAATCGACACCTTAATGGCACGAAAGGTCTTATAATTGACATAAATAGGGCAAAATGTCTTAAAATTTCAAAACTACTAGGGCGAACGTCTTAAAATCTCCAAAGCAATGGGGCTAAACATGAGTGAGAAACGGGTCCAGAAAAAAATCCCTGAAGTGGAAATCTCCCCTTAATATTGATATCGTCTGTTTATTGTTTATTATCAGATCAGGGATAAGCCTTGACAACGGCACCTCGTAGCTACATTCTACTTTTCCCATTTTTCTGAAAGTGTTGAGAGGGGAGAAGGGGTGTTGGAGAGAGAGAGAGAGAGGGAGGAAGCTGTTGGAGTGGCTTTGTTATGTGTGTTATTAGTCTGTATATAACCATTCTTAATATAAGTTAAAACAAAATAAATACGGTGGTCGCCTGGTAAGATTCTGCCGTGTGTGTAACCAAAGCCAGTTTCTCTTAATTTATCGCATATTAATCTATTTATTATATTTAAATAATTATAACCATTCTTATTATATATTAAAACAAGATAAATTAAATTGACTATGATTCTGCTTCACTTAAGCAAATCCAGTTTATGGTCATTTATCGCATATTTACCTATTTAATATTTACAATTAACCTCTTCAGTACTGGGGACGTGTATATATATATTGGATCTCAGCTACCTTTAGACGATTTTATGAAGCTTAGGTAATATGGAAGCTACAAGGATTTAATTGATACAGTGTGTGTAACCTTGTAACGGGTAGACGTCCTTCCTAAGCTGTATATAATGGTTAGACGTCTTTCCTAAGCTGTATATAACGGGTAGACGTCTTTCCTAAGCTGTATATAACGGGTAGACGTCTTTCCTAAGCTGTATATAACGGGTAGACGTCTTTCCTAAGCTGTATATAACGGGTAGACGTCTTTCCTAAGCTGTATATAACGGGTAGACGTCTTTCCTAAGCTGTATATAACGGGTAGACGTCTTTCCTAAGCTGTATATAACGGGTAGACGTCTTTCCTAAGCTGTATATAACGGGTAGACGTCTTTCTAAGCTGTATATAACGGGTAGACGTCCTTCCTAAGCTGTATATAATCTTCTGATAGTGGTCAGCGTATATTGAAAGAGACGCCGCCGGTACAGAAGGGGTTAAGGGAGGGGGGGGGGGGGGTGACCTGTCTTGGTTCTGTACTTTTCTATCTTTCTCTGGCTTGTAGCCATTTGGCCCCATTCAGCCTACTGTTTTAAGACCTTTATCCCCATCCAGGTGTCAATTTTTTACTGGTGAGCGGTAGCGAGCCAGCATATTTTTTATTTTTGCTAGACAGCAGGCTAAATTTGTACATTTTTCGATAGAAAAATGTCTCCGGCGAAGCCGGATTTCTTCATATAATGCTGGCTCGCTATCGCTCGCCAGGAAGAAATCGACACCTAGATGGGGATAAACGTCTTAAAATAGTTGGTTGAATGGGGCCGAATGGATACAAGCCAGAGAAAGAGAGAAAAGGACAGACATAACAAAAAGCAGGTCACCACCCTCAAACCAGGATTCACGTGGCTATTTAACCCTTTGAAGATTATGACGCATGTTGACAGTTTAATTGGCTGTCATTGGACGACTTTATACAGTTTAATTAAGGGGAGATCCTTCATTTTTTTTTTTTTTTTTTTTTTTTTTCTTCTAGTTTCCTCGCTAGACCTCCATCAAGCTTAAAATGAAGCCCCCTGGACCCCCTTTCAAGATAAATGTGTACATTTTTCGGTAGAAAAATGTCCTGGCCGAAGGCCGATTCCTCTTAAATTACAGGCTCGCTATCGCTCGCCAGGAAAAAAATCGAGACCTAATTGACAGGAAAGGTCTTAAAATTGACAGAAATGGGGCGAAAGTTCATAAACGAATGGGTCTAAAGATGAGGGAGAAGGTGGTCTAGAAAAGCGACTGGTCTCCCCTGAAGACCTCCACTGTACCCCTCTTTCTCCATCACGTGTTATTTTATTTGCGTAAAAAATGTATAAATTATGTTTGGGATCGGGAATACGGCAATATCTATTATTGATGATGATGATGATTGTTGATGATGATGATGATGATGATTGTTGATGATGATGATGATTGTTGATGATGATGATGATGATGGTTGATGATGATGATGATGATTGTTGATGATGATGATGATTGTTGATGATGATGATGATTGTTGATGATGATGATGATGATTGTTGATGATGATGATGATGATGATTGTTGTTGATGATGATGATTGTTGATGATGATGATGATGATTGTTGATGATGATGATGATGTTGATGATGATTGTTGATGATGATGATTGTTGATGATGATGATGATGATTGTTGTACTTATTATCATGTTTGAAGACCATTTCAATGAGTTAAGGAGGGGGGTGACCTGCTTTTTGTTATTTCTGTCCTTTTCTCTCTTTCTCTGGCTTGTATCCATTCGGTCCCATTCAGCCAACTATTTTAAGACGTTTATCCCCATCTAGGGTTGGATTTCTTCCTGGCGAGCGATAGCGAGCCAGCATTATATGAAGAAATCCGGCTTCGCCGGAGACATTTTTCTATCGAAAAATGTACAAATTTAGCCTGCTGTCTAGCAAAAATAAAAACTATACTGGCTCGCTGCCGCTCACCAGTAAGAAATTGACACCTGGATGGGGATGAACTTCTTAAAACAGTTGGCTGAATGGGGCCAAATGGATACAAGCCAGAGAAAGATAGAAAAGGACAGAACCAAAACAGGTCACCCCCCTTAAACCTCATTTACCAGTGTTCTTGTGTTTCATGCTTGGACTGGAGTTCTCGAAAAGGGGCTCCAGTCCTGACGTTATTCTTGACTTGCAGTGTGCTGGCTTAATAATCCAGAAGGGTTGATATTATAGCCTCTGAAGTCCTATTTTAACTAACTATCTTCAGCTTCTTAGAATATATTGTTGGTAGTCTGTGTTTTGTGATAGGTAGATAGTACACTCGAACCTTCAATTGATTTAACTTTCAACCCATTTCTCTCAATTTTAAGACCTTTCGTGCCATTTAGGTGTCGATTTTATCCTGGCGAGCGATAGCGAGCCTGTAATTTAAGAGGAACCGGCTTTTAGCCGGGACATTTTTCTACCGAAAAATTGTACAAATTTATCTTGAAAGGGACTCAAGGGGGTGTAATTTTAAGCTTGATGGAGGTCTAGGGAACAAACTAAATACCTCCCCTTAATATTGGGGGGGGGGGGGGGATAGCGAGCCTACAACATTAATTTGGATGACGCTCTTTTGTTTTTCTCTCGCTACCCAAAAATGGCACCCATTTTGATCTTGAACTGGGGGGATCTTGGGGCTAGTTTGGTCCCCCCGGCGACGTATTGTTTAAACATGGTCTGGCTACCATTAGCAGATTTGACTCAGCTTAGGAAGGACCTCTGGCCCCAAAAAATAAGGCTTCCAACTATCTCATCCAACCCTTTTTTTTCTACCACAGATCCTGCTTAAACTTCATAAAATCGTCTCAAAATCTAGCTAAAATCAATTTAAAAAGACCTCGCCGGTACAGAAGGGGTTAAGGGGGGTGACCTATTTTGGTTCTGTCCTTTGCTATCTTTCTCTGGCTTGTATCCATTTGGCCCCATTCAGCCTACTGTTTTAAGACGTTTATCCCCATCCAGATGTCAATTTATTACTGGTGAGCGGTAGCGAGCCAGCATATTTTTTATTTTTGTTTGACAGCAGGCTAAATTTGTAAATTTGTTGATAGAAAAATTTCTCCGGCGAAGCCGGATTTCTTCATATAATGCTGGCTCGCTATGGCTCGCCAGGAAGAAATCGACACCTAGATGGGGATAAACGTCTTAAAATAGTTGGCTGAATGGGGCCGAATGGATACAAGCCAGAGAAAGAGAGAAAAGGACAGAAATAACAAAAAGCAGGACACCCCCCTTAAGCATGATGGAGGTCTAGGAAAGCAACCAAACAGATAATATTAACCAATAATAATAATACAAAGATTCTCCCTTTGACATTTATTTTATAGAGTATCAAATTCAACGATTATGCGTCAATTATTTAACCTTGATTGATGGTTAACGTTTTTGTAGCTGCAGAACTCTTGTCTATCTATCTATCTATCTATCTATCTATATATATATATCTATCTATCTATCTATCTATATGCTCAGGCCCAATCCCCACTTTTCCTATTTTTATTTTCTATTTAATTCTATTTTATTATTTTGTTAACTCTTGTAACCAATTATATAGTTGTTTTATAACGGAGGTAATATTTGCAACTGGGCATTAAATCATTTCAATTATTTTATTTGTTTAGCTAATTTTCGGATAGTCCAGTCGCGATCATTAACCCCTTCCGTACCGACAACCTAGTTTTTAAGGCCCCGAGCAATTCCAAGGCCATAACCGAGCGCCCCCACAGAACCCTCCCTGCCGACCACAATAAAGCCTGGGTGACCGAAGCCACTCCATGGCGGGGAGCTGAAGAGGGCGCGGAAACGCCCGGGAAACTATTAATCTGTTATGCAGCTTAGGAAGGATCTCTAGCAATTATAAGGCTTCGAACTATCTCAAGCAACCCTTTTAAATGTTTATATAATTCTGGCTACTATCAATCTGTTATTCAGCTTGGGAAGGATCTCTAGCAATTATAAGGCTTCGAACTATCTCAAGCAATTATAAGGCTTCGAACTATCTCAAGCAATTATAAGGCTTCGAACTATCTCAAGCAATTATAAGGCTTCGAACTATCTCAAGCAATTATAAGGCTTCGAACTATCTCAAGCAATTATAAGGCTTCGAACTATCTCAAGCAATTATAAGGCTTCGAACTATCTCAAGCAACCCTTTCATATATTCTTTCTAAGCTGCATAAAATCGTCTAAATATAGCTGGAATAAAATACCACAGACACCGCCGGTATAAAAGGGGTTAATACCGATCCATAATTTCGAAGCTGTCTCGGGTTGAATCGAATCCCCTTCTTAATTCTTTATCTGACTTTTTTGTTTTTCGGAGGTTCATTTTAACCCTTTCAAGCTCCAATACGCGTTTCTGTTCTTTTTCTGGCTACTATTAGACGACTTTATTCAGATTAGTAACGGTATGTGTAAGTCAAAGGGTTGATTGTGATAGTATTTGCCCTTTTAATACCCACAGATACTTCCTAAGCTGCATAACATCGTCTAATGATAGCTAAAATAAAGTGCTAAAACGCGTCGGAACTTCAAAGGGTTAATTGTTCGAAGCTTCTAAATGGATCAGCATGTATTAATCGCCCTCACTGTACAATCAAGAGCCTTAATACCTTCACACCCATTTGAAACTGTATCGAACCCAAGCGAGACAATCCCATGTTCTGTTATATCCCAGAGGCTTCACAACTTGGCTTTAAGGGGGGATGGTTTACTTTTTGGGCGATTTTTGCATGTATTCATTATGTTTCTAGTTTCCTCCCTAGACCTCCATCAAATTAAAAAAAAAAACATCCATTAGATCCCCCTTCTAGATTAATTTGTACATTTTTTCGGTAGAAAAATTTCCCAGCCGAAGGCCGGTTCTTCCAACATTACAGGCTCACTATCGTTCGCCAGGGAAAAAAATCGACACCTAAATAGCACGAAAGGTCTAAATATTGACGAAGAAATGGGGCGAAAGGTCTTAAAATCGACTAACTAATGGGGCAAACATCTTAACATCTGAAAACTAATGGGGCTAAACATGAGGGAGAAAGTGGTCCAGAAAAGAGGCCCACGTCCCCTTAAAGGTTCAAGGGTTCCAGTGGGTGTGGCTGGAGACTACATGTACGATCGCGCTAATAAGTCATGTCTCAGCGGTCATTACGTTTGGCTCGCTATGTGCTGTATTACTGTCTGTCAGATGTTGAATAGGGTGGGAAAGTGAAGGAACACGCTTGTATACTTCACTCGATATGAAGAAATCCAGCTTAGCTATGACTGATACCAATTATTGATCAAAACATACTTGGTGCCGAGCCATCACTTATTGGCGCGACTGTACGTATGTTTTGTAACCGAATACCTAGTGAATCCTGGCTGTAATAATAATAATAATAATAATAATAATACATACTAATACATACATAATACTCTTACAGTGTGTCTTTGTTTTCACCTGGGTAACCATAACTAAAGATGAGGGCGAAGGGGTTCCATAATAAACCAATAAAGCTTGGTGGAGGTCTAAGGAGCAAACTGAGATTTATTTATTTATTTATATATATATTTTTTTCTTTTAACTAGCCTAACATAATAATTTAGAATATAGCCTCTTTCTTCCTCATTTTCTCTTTCTGTTTTCTATTTATCTCTATCTCTGTTTATCTATCTACAGTATGTTTTCCTCTATTTACATATATATATACACACACACACTCTCTCCTCCCGCTTTCTTCTCTCTCTCTCTCTCTCTCTCTCCCTCTCACACCCTTTCTTCCCTCCCATCCGTTTTCTATAGAGGAACAATTTCACGGGTATTATCCTAGTTCTATGAAAGAGCATCATTTGGCTGTCACCGAGAGAGAGAGAGAGAGAAACCGCATCATTTAGCTGTTACCGAGAGAGAGAAATAAAGCAAGGAAGAGAGTTAGTTAAAATAGGACTTCAGAGGCTATCAACCCTATTGGATTATTAAGCCAGCACACTGCAAGTCATGCATAACGTCAGGACTGGAGCCTCTTTTCGAGAACTCCAATCCCTTAAGAGAGAGAGAGAGAGAGAGAGAGAGAGAGAGAGAGAGAGAGAGAGAGAGAGAGAGAAGGAAAGAGAGAGAAAGAGAGCGTTTGTAGGATAATCTTAAACAATTCTTTCACTTCGCAGCCCCCGATACTGAACGAACACTGTGGGAATGAGCGTTGTTTAAAGAGACTCCATTCATTATAGGTAGGCCGAAAATCTTGACCAATAACCTCATAACTAAAAAAAAAAACGACTGGAGTAATCAAGCTAATATTTCTATCATTTGGGAAGAGTCAGCCAGGGATTAGGTGTGGGAATTTACAGCCCATTTGCTCTAGCTCTATATAAGTTAGCCTGCAGGAGTTAGGAATAACGATTTCTAGCCTACTAACAATTATTGAACTAGCATCCCCATTACTAAAGATAACGTTTAAACAATTTTATGAAGCTTAAGAAGGATATGTGGTAGCTTAAAGGATTAATCGAGTTAGTTTGTAGCCGTTTAGTAAGTAGACGACCTTCCTAACCTGAATATAAGTGTATATATGTAGCTGAAATCAAATATACAATACGTCACCGGTACTGAAAGGGTTAATCAACAACGCTGCGAAGGGAAAGAATTAAAAACAAATACATGTAGGCCTACAGTATAATGCAGTAGGCCTACAGTATAATGCAGTAGGCCTACAGTATAATGCAGTAGGCCTACAGTATAATGCAGTAGGCCTACAGTATAATGCAGTAGGCCTACAGTATAATGCAGGAGGCCTACAGTATAATGCAGGAGGCCTACAGTATAATGCAGGAGGCCTACAGTATAATGCAGGAGGCCTACAGTATAATGCAGTAGGCCTACAGTATAATGCAGTAGGCCTACAGTATAATGCAGTAGGCCTACAGTATAATGCAGTAGGCCTACAGTATAATGCAGTAGGCCTACAGTATAATGCAGTAGGCCTACAGTATAATGCAGTAGGCCTACAGTATAATGCAGGAGGCCTACAGTATAATGCAGTAGGCCTACAGTATAATGCAGTAGGCCTACAGTATAATGCAGGAGGCCTACAGTATAATGCAGTAGACCTACAGTATAATGCAGTAGGCCTACAGTATAATGCAGTAGGCCTACAGTATAATGCAGTAGGCCTACAGTATAATGCAGTAGGCCTACAGTATAATGCAGTAGGCCTACAGTATAATGCAGGAGGCCTACAGTATAATGCAGTAGGCCTACAGTATAATGCAGTAGCCCTACAGTATAATGCAGTAGGCCTACAGTATAATGCAGTAGCCCTACAGTATAATGCAGTAGGCCTACAGTATAATGCAGTAGGCCTACAGTATAATGCAGTAGCCCTACAGTATAATGCAGTAGGCCTACAGTATAATGCAGTAGCCCTACAGTATAATGCAGTAGCCATACAGTATAATGCAGTAGGCCTACAGTATAATGCAGTAGGCCTACAGTATAATGCAGTAGGCCTACAGTATAATGCAGTAGGCCTACAGTATAATGCAGTAGGCCTACAGTATAATGCAGTATAGGCCTAGTAGCATTTATATTACACTGAAAAACAAATGCCGGACTTCATTGAATGGTATGATATTAGTGTGGATGATATCGAGTTCTAAGTGCTACCTCCATTCAAATAGCTCTGGTTGCAGACAACACTCGCTATCATAGCCATTCCTACAGTAGGCCTACACATGACTTCATACACAACAAGGGGAGCCGTTGCAATAGGCATTATTCTCCGACATTCACCTTAACAACACACATAACAAAGCCACTTCAACAGCTTCCTATCTCTCCAACGCCCCTTCTCCCTTTTCAGAAAATTGGAAAAGTAGAAAGTAGCTAAAAGGTGCCGTTGTCAAGGCTTATCCCTCAATACTTCGCCTGACCGTGCAAACTAAACTGTACCGGTATATAAATTAATTATTTACTTTCCCTTTTTTCTATTGGTTATATATGAAGATAGAACAATACTCGAGTATAATATATAGAAATAGTCTGAAATAATTGTAAAATAAAATAATTCGTACACGTGCTAACATATTATTTAGCAGATGCGTTGAGAGGCCCCCAGTCAGTGTTTCCAATGAAGCAAGTTTTATTTTTGTATCTTGCTAGCATTTCAGTCATCTAGCGGTATGGTATGCAGACTAATGTAGCAGTATTATTGCGAATAGAACCATTTGTATGTGGTATTCTAGAGAATGTTGTCAAGTTCATACCGGTAGCCTAAAGATATTCACTAATTATATAGCAATGTCCGTAAGTTCCTATCATCTAGCTACTTTCCAGTACAGATCTAGCGACATTTGTGGTTTTAAATTGGTAACCCTGTCGCTCCATCGAATCAAAACAAAGCCAAGTCGAGACTCGAGGGTCTTTAGTGGTGGCAGCGTGAGTGATATTTCGGCCGATTTGTCGTGATCTAGTGCTTGCGGTGTGCCTGTAATGCATATATGTGGTAAGTGGGCTGTTTGTATTGTGTTGTGGGTACTATTATAATGCCGTGGTGGTAATACAGGAGAGTAAGGGCTCGGAGCTTTACATTCGGTTAGCCTAGGCCTAGCCTATAGGAAGCTCTCTTTGTTTTATCAAGATTCCCGTTAATTGGCGGTTCTCTTGGTACGCGACCACGATATCAACTTCGGTGCACTAATACATTAATGATTTGTTTTATCCGACAAGGACCGACAACTCTCCACGGCAATATATGGTAATTACCGCGGTAATAGACGACTATGCGCCGACTTTGGCTTGTTTACGTAGCTTCCCAAAGCATTTCACATTGACGCACTATTCAAAACAGTCTGTTTCAAACCATACATTATTTAAGAAATCTGATGCTTTTATGATCCATGATTCTCCTGTCCGTACGAAAATACCAATGATGACCGAGTGTGGGAAGGTGAGGCCATGTATGTTACTCTAAAACCTGTCCAAAACTCACCATCTGCGCATGCGTGAGAATTTATGCCCTGCCCCCGAAAAACAAATATATTAGATTAACCTAACTTAATATATCCATTCCGAGGGATATAGCCTATTAGGTTAGGTTAGGTTAGGTTAGGTTAGGTTAGGATAGGATAGGTTAGGATAGGTTAGGATAGGTTAATCTAATATAGGCCTAGCCTAATATTTATTTTTCGGGGTTGTTGTTCCCCAAGCTGCCTGGCCGAACAGCCCCAACGCCCCGAGCAATTCCAAGGCCATAACCGAGTGCCCCCACAGAACCCTCCCTGCCGACCACAATAAAGCCTGGGTGACCGAAGCCACTCCATGGCGGGGAGCTAAGGAGGATGCGGAAACGCCCGGGAAACCAAAGCCCCACCCCAGGAGGAGAGATACAGGACGTTTCGTCACCAACCCGTTTCGTCACCGCGATCTCGGACGTTTCGTCACCATAATTAGCCACTACCATTTCAAGGCCATTGGACCTTGATTTAAGTATTAATTGTTATAATTTGTGATGAAAACTTAATTGTTGGTTGCATAATTGTATTATGGGACGGTAGATATTTATCTGATATGGTTTTGTTAGATTCTGATAAAGTTTGTCAAAACGTTGTCTTATATACCGGTATAATATGATGGGCAGTTCTCAATTCAATTTCTTGAACTTTTCTATATACAGTGGAATGTGCACCCGTGCACATGTAAATCAGGAAACACATTCCTAACAGGGACATCCACTGGGACATCTGGAAGTTGAAGCTGCAGATATTGATATTCAACATAATTAATTACCTGTTAAAATACGGTTGTAGTACCGATACATTTATAAATACATAAAACCCAATTCAACTACTCTTTAGCCATTAGAAACCTACATAATTATTGCATTTCTATTTACCATCGATGTCTACAGTTCCAACTTCCTTATAGCCTGAAACTCGTAAGTGGTCAATTGTTGGTAGTTATGTTGTCGATGGTGTCATTGACATCTAAATCCGTTGCTGGGACATTTAAAGTGTTGGTTAATTGCTATATTTGTTATATCATCAGTACTGTGCTATAGCATTATATCGGGACAATCAGGGCAATGCCAGAGAAAAGTTCCACCTTCCTTAAGGTGTCTGGTAATGTTTCTATATTCGGTGTGGGGACATTGATGTCCCCACACGAGAGCGCCTACTGTTTAGGACGGACTTCCTTGCCACATCCGGAACATGAGTAGCCTACTTAATATGATGATACATTTTGAAAGCACTCACAAATTGCGAGACAAAGGAAAATTGAATATTCCCGCGAGCTGTCCCGTGGGCCGAGTAGTCTAGCATTCTTCCCGCCAAGCGCCAAAAACACGAGACCAGAATGTGTCACTCGTTCCATTTCGGAATGGAGTGACATGAAGCGAAGTGGAAAGATATATTTAAGTATATTCCGGTACATTCCGCTTTCTTTCGTACTTTAGTGACATCCTGGGCAAGAATATACATTGGAGTGGTTTATGAGTTTCGAATCAAGCTACTAATAATGCCTTTTGGACTAATAAACGTAGTGGTGACGAAACGGGTCGGAATTTTGGTGACGAAACGGGTTTTTGGGAACGAAACGGGTTGGTGACGAAACGGAATGGTGACGAAATGTCCATATACCCCGGGGGGGGGGGGGGGGGGGGGGGGGCGATAAATGATCGCCATAAGTCAGCCATAGCCGTATATTTAATATTAGTGGACAAGATGGTTGACAAGTTGACAAGATGGTTGTGCACCAACCAGATTGGTAAATCACTAATCGAGACAAAACCGAACTCGTTTTCTAGGAGCAAAATTATAATCTCTGTGCCCCTCCAGAAATTCCGCCGTGATTAAATAACTGACTTCATGGGTTTGATACGAGAGACAGCTGCCATATTGCCGCCACTATTACTTTTCTTCATTTGTCATCCGTTCAAGGTCAGATTGATTTTATTTAACATAATTATACTAGCATATGTTAGGTTAGGTCACGACAATTTGGTTGGGTTGTGTATCCTAGGTTGACTGAGTTAGGCTAGGGGATTAAACTTTCCGCCAGGCTGAAGCAGATCGAGTATAGTTCGTCGATGTGCCATAACTATTCCAAACATTATCCAGCAATTCCTGACCTCGATGGTACAGTACAGTCTCGGTCATTAATACTTGTACATATATTTTCGAAGCTGTCTCGAGTTGAATTGAAGCCTATTATTAATTATTTACCTGATAACTTGTGTTTTGGAGATTTCCTTAACATTTTCGAGGGCTCAACAATGTATCGGAATCAACCCCTTGAGAGAGAGAGAGAGAGAGAGAGAGAGAGAATGAGAATGAGTGAGTGAGTCAGTACGGAGGGAAGCCAATGAATGATTTAAGTGAACAAAATCAAAGCTGGGAGGAAGTGAAGGATGTCGTTTCCCTATATTTACTAATTCCTTTCTCTATATACTGTATAATAGTGTGTGTCTTGCTGGCTATCACACACACACACACACACACACACTGGTACACATAAAGTCATACACACACAAACACACACATACATACACACTGATAGACAGATAGTCACACACACACACACACACACACACACACACACACACACACACACGTGTCTCCCTATTCTATACCGTACTATATATAATCGTCTGACTTCCTATCTATCACATATTATACACACACACACACACTGGTACACATAAAGTCATACACACACATAGACACGCACACACACTGGTACACATATAAAGTCACACACACACATGCACACACTGGTACACATAGAAAGTCATACACACACACATACATACACTGGTACACATAGAAAGTCATAAACACACACACACATTGGTACATTATAGTCCAGTGTATATAGATCTTGATTATAGTCACACACACACACACACACACACACACACACACACACACACACACACACAAATTGGGCTTGTCTCCTTTCATGTGTTAGCCTCAGTTCACCTAGCTGTAAATAGGTACCTGGAATAAGTGGACGACGTTGTGACGTCCCATCTGGGGTTGGCAAAAATGGTACAAGGCGAGATGGGTATCATATGGTTCACCTAAGCTGATGGCTACCTAAGCCTTCGGGCGAGACGGTACCGTCTATAGTGAGAATGGTACCATACAGATCCACCCTAAGCCTTCGTTTCCGATGTCGCCAATTGGCTAATATACAGACTACACACACATCCACAGCCATTCCAACGATACATACACACTTAACATGCATTTCACGCAATACATTCCCAGTTAAGGAGGCGCGATTATAATGAGCTTAGCTCGCATTGCGTGGATTCCCCCTGACGAACAAGCAAGTGAATGAATTACACACACACACACATATATAAGGGGAGGTGTGGTGGAGTGGTCTTGCCACTGGCCTGGTAATCCAAAGGTCCCGGGTTCAAATCCCGATGTATCAATGGGAAGATATTATTGGGATGGAATTTGTGCTGTACCTAGTACTAGTGCATTACCACAAGCCCACCGAAACGTCAATAAAATACCCTCATTGTTCCCTGATTAAATAGCACTGTATGAATATTCCCATATTCAAAATATGCTATAGGGGTGCAATGCCTGGTGAGTTATCTGCTCAACAGGTGGCGTTGTGTGTGTGTAAGTGTGAGAGTCCGAGTGTAGGGGTTGAGACAGTGAAGCACGGGAACGAGGTGGCTTCAGAGATGGGGTCGTTTCGGGCCATGAGTGAGCACCGTGCCTCATGTGAAGGCAAGATGGCAGGTGCTCGTTGTACTCTACGTGCTTCACATGTCTCACTCCCTAGACTGAACAAGACCTCACGGGCTTCACTGTTCATTGTAAAGCGGTGAATGTTAAGGCTCTCAGCCTATGCCCGAGAGGAAGTAAGTTGGAATATAGAAAAAAAAAAAAAAAAAAAAAAAAAAATATATATATATATATATACTGTATATATATATATATATATATATATATATATATATATATATATACACAGTATATAGACAATCTGGTATACATATAAATTCACACACATCATTATACAGTATATTTGTCCTTCACCATATTTCTTGTTTATGTATTCCCTGCTTCCTATATATATATATATCTATATCTGCTCTATTAAAATATATCTAGATTACTGGCTACTAGGCTAACTACTCTCTATTTGTCTATGTCCAGCTATATGTCTATGTATCTCTTCCCCCCCCCCCATATCTCTCTCTCTCTCTCTCTCTACACACACACATATATATATATATACAGTATATGTATATATATATACGGTACTGCTATTAATTTCCACTATAATCGTAGTACGTTTAATCTCTACCAATCTATTTATCTAGCCCCCCCCCCCCCCCCCCCCTTCCTCTTCCCCGGTCAGGCCTCACCGCTTACATTACTCGGACCGTGAACGCACCTGCATCCCCCCCCCCACCTCCCTCTTCCTTCCTTCCTTCTACCCGGGGTCTCACCTTTTTCTTCGGGTATTTTCCTGTGCGCTGGTGATTCCTATAGGTTTATTGTTCTCTCTGGTCTTCTCTTTTTTGGGGTCTTTCGCTTCTTTTTCTGTATTTCTACCTTATTTGTCCTTTATCTTCATTCTTCTCCTGTATATAGATAATAACATCTATTGGCCCTACTTGTAATGAACAGAGTATAATTCATGCATGTTAAGTGTTCAATCGCGGTTGTTAAGGGGAGATTTCCACTTCAGGGATGTTTTTCTTGACCCCCTTCTACCTGATGTTTAAGCCCCATTGCTTTTGATATTATAAATTGTTCGCCCGATTCGTTTGGCGATTTTAAGAACTTTCGCCCTATTTATGTCAATTTTAAGACCTTGCGTGCCTTTCAGCTGTCGATTTTTGCCTGACGAGCGATAGCGAGTCTGTAATTTAAGAGACATTTTTCTACCGAAATTTTTTCAAATTTATCTTGTAAAGGGGTCTAGGGACTGTAATTATAAGCTTGATGGAGGTCTAAGGAACAAACTAAAGACCTCCCCTTAAGCATTTGTGTTTTTGTTCTCCCCTGACCTCCATCAAGCTTCAATAGATATATCCCAAGACCCCCGTTTGAGGATTTTGTTTACATTTATCGGTAGTAGAATGTCCCGGCCAAAGGCCATGCTCAACAGCTTAGCTCTGGAACGCTCTCCCTGAATCCATCTTTCCCTCATCCTATGACTTAATTGCTTCAAACTCCGTATGTCCAGACATTTTGGCTCGAACATTCCTTCATTTTGGCCCTGTCACTCTTTCAACTCTGGGGTAGGCACTCGTCACAGGCAGTTTTGCCTTTTGTCTTCCTCATCCACATAGACAAAAAATAAGGGAGTTTGTTTTTATCTGGACTCCCTTCTCCCTCATGTTTAGCCCCATTAGTTTTGAGGTTTAAAGACGTTCGCCCTATTAGTCTGGCGATTTTAAGACCTTTCGTCCCATTTTTTTTTTCAATTTTTAAGACCTTTTCTGCGCTTTAAGTGTCCACATTTTCCTGGCGAGCGTTAGCGAGGCTACACATTAGGAGGAATTACGAGTGGGGCATTTGTCTCCTGGAAAATACATAAATTCATCATCTTAGAGGTACTTTTTAAGCTTGATAGGGAGGAACTAAAATTTTTTTTTTTTTTTTATAATAATTCAATACAATTAATCAAATCTCCCCTTGCGCCAATCTCTGGAGTATTGGATATTATTTAGTTTTAGGTTAAGGGGAGAGATATCCACTTGAGAGATTTTTTTTTTCTGGACTCCTTTCTCCCTCATGTTTAGCCCCATTGCTTTTCTAATTTTAAGACGTTCGCCCCATTATTTTGACGATTTTAAGAACTTTCGACCCATTTCTGTCAATTTTAAGACCTTTCGTGCCATGTAGGTGTCGATTTTATCCTGGCGAACGATAGCGAGCCTGTAATATAAGAGGAACCGGCTTTCAGCCGGGACATTTTTCTACCGAAAAATGTACACATTTATCTTGAAAGGGGGTCTAGGGGGAGTAATTTTAAGCTTGATGGAAGTCTAGGGAATCAACTAAACACCTGCCCTTAAGCTTTACTTCAGAGACCCGCAGTGGGCCGCTCATGAGGGTGGGGGTGGGGGGGGGGGGGGGAAGTTACATTTCGGGAGTATTTCTAACCATTGTATCCGTTTATTCTTAATTTATGTATTTTTAATATTGCTAGCTTAGTGTATCTAATAATGTGTATCAGTTTATGCTTAATATGAGTGTGTGTTTATATATTACGGCTTATGTGTAAAGGTAATTGGGGTATGTGTATTCTATGCTATAATGGATATCATGTATGTGTTTAGTGTGCAGTATATAACAGTATATATATATATATTAATTAATTCAATGTAGGTTATTGACAAAAGACACTCTTGTTTAATTGATAGACTACTACTACTACCCCAACTAACACCCCCCCGCAATTATTAAGGGGAGATTCAATTGATAGACTACTACTACTACCCCAACTAACACCCCCCGCAATTATTAAGGGGAGATTCAATTGATAGACTACTACTACTACCCCAACTAACACCCCCCCGCAATTATTAAGGGGAGATTCAATTGATAGACTACTACTACTACCCCAACTAACACCCCCCCGCAATTATTAAGGGGAGATTCAATTGATAGACTACTACTACTACCCCAACTAACACCCCCCCGCAATTATTAAGGGGAGATTCAATTGATAGACTAACTACTCCCCCAACTAACACCCCCCCGCAATTATTAAGGGGGAGTTTCAATTGATAGACTACTACTACTACCCCAACTAACACCCCCCCGCAATTATTAAGGGGAGATTCAATTGATAGACTACTACTACTACCCCAACTAACACCCCCCCCGCAATTATTAAGGGGAGATTCAATTGATAGACTACTACTACTACCCCAACTAACACCCCCCCGCAATTATTAAGGGGAGATTCAATTGATAGACTACTACTACTACCCCAACTAACACCCCCCGCAATTATTAAGGGGAGATTCAATTGATAGACTACTACTACTACCACAACTAACACCCCCCCGCAATTATTAAGGGGAGATTCAATTGATAGACTACTACTACTACCCCAACTAACACCCCCCCCGCAATTATTAAGGGGAGATTCAATTGATAGACTACTACTACTACCCCAACTAACACCCCCCCGCAATTATTAAGGGGAGATTCAATTGATAGACTACTACTACTACCCCAACTAACACCCCCCCGCAATTATTAAGGGGAGATTCAATTGATAGACTACTACTACTACCACAACTAACACCCCCCCGCAATTATTAAGGGGAGATTCAATTGATAGACTACTACTACTACCACAACTAACACCCCCCGCAATTATTAAGGGGAGATTCAATTGATAGACTACTACTACTACCACAACTAACACCCCCCCGCAATTATTAAGGGGAGATTCAATTGATAGACTACTACTACTACCCCAACTAACACCCCCCCGCAATTATTAAGATTCATTGATAGACTACTACTATATACCACACCAACTAACACCCCCGCAATTATTAAGGGGAGATTCAATTGATAGACTACTACTACTACTACAACTAACACCCCCGCAATTATTAAGGGGAGATTTCCACTTGAGGGATTTTTTTTCTTGACCTCTTTCTCCCTCATGTTTAGCCCCATTACTATTGAGATTTTAAGACGTTTGCCCCATTAGTTTGGCGATTTTAAGAATGTTCATCCAATTTCTGTCAATTTTAAGATCTTCCGTGTCATTTAGGTGTCGATTTTTTCCTGGCGAGCGATAGCGAGCCTTTAATATAAGAGGAACCGGCCTTCGGCCGGGACATTTTTCTACCGAAAAATGTACAAATATGTCTTGAAATGGGGTCAAGGGGGTGTAATTTTAAGCTTGATGGAAGTCTACGGAGCAAACTAAAAACCTCCCCTTAATACTGCCACTTTTACTACCAAACCACCACCACATCTTCCATCACCACACGACTACATCAATTACGACTACATCCTCCATGAATACTACCACAACTTCTTGAAACACTACCTTACCACCATTACCACTACCATCAGAAACACTACCATAATGGTCACCACAACATGCACCACCCATAACATCACAACCAGCACTATCATTACCACCACTACCACTATCGTACCACAACCACCAACACTAATCATACCACAGCCAACACCAGCACTACCAACACTGCCACCACCACCAACACCACAACTACCACAAGCACTACCAACACCACCACCACCAATAACATCACTACCGCAAACACCACTATCACTACCATCATCACCACCACCACCAGCAAGAACACTACCGGTACCACAACTACCACTATCACCCAGCATCCCTACAACAACAACCAACACCTTAACTACCACAACAACCACCTTAAGGGGAGATCTCCACTTGAGGGATTTTTTTCTTGACCCCTTTCTCCCTCATGTTTAGCCCCATTGCTTTTGATATTATAAAATGTTTGCCCCATTAGTTTAGCGATTTTAAGAACTTTCACCCCATATTAAGACCTTTCGTGCCATTCAGGTGTCAATTTTATCCTGGCGAGCGATAGCGAGCCTGTAATTTAAGAGGAACCGGCCTTCGGCCGGGAAATTTTTCTACCGAAAAATGTACAAATTTATCTTGAAAGGGACTCAAGGGGGTGTAATTTTAAGCTTGATGGAGGTCTAGGGAACAAAATAAATACCTCCCCTTAACAACCACAACTGGAAACCAATAATCACCCAAAAAACACCAACCATTTCAAATAATTACTTCCCTCCCAAGTTTTACAATACATTATAGCCATATATTTTGTCACGTAAACAAAGAAGGAACATACAGAGCTTTGGTTCAGGGGGTTTATGGAGCTCTGTCCTGTTAACACTAGCTGGTCCGACGACTTGGGGGAGGGGGGGGGGGGGGGTAATCAGGATATTATATTGTATTATTTTTGAGGGTTTTTCTTTGCTTCTGCCATAATGACCGCGACTTGACTCTACACAACCGTAGCCATTGTATAATGGAAAGCCATATATTGTATTCATTAATTGTATAATGGAAAGCCATATTGTATTCATTAATTGATATACAGTAGTTGGTTTAAGGGGATATCGGTAGTTTTTCTGGACCCCTTTCTCCCACGTGTATTTCCCCCATTAGTTTTGAGATTTTAAGATGTTCGGGCCATTAGTTTAGCGGTTTAAAAACCTTTCGCCCCATTTCGTAAATTTGAAGACCTTTCATGCCATTTAGGTGTCTATTTTTTCCCCTGACGAGCGAAAGCGAGCCTGTAATATTAAAAGGAACCGGCCTTCGGCGGGGAAATTTTTCTGCCGAAAAATTTAAAAAATTATCTTAAAGGGAGATCTAGGGGGTATTTTTTTAAAGAAATACCTACGAAATCCACGATTTTTTGTTTTTTCTATGTGAGTGAAGGAGACAAAAGGCAAAGCCGCCTGAAGTTGAAAGAATGACAGAGAGCCAAATTCAAGGTACGTTAGAGTCAATATGGACACACGAAGTTTAAAGCAGCCTTAGTCATAGGATGATGGAAAGATTGATTGAGGGAGAGAGTTCAAGAGTTCATTTGTTGTTTAGAAGAAAGAATGAGAAAAAGTCAGTTTTTGGGTTGGAGAGCTGGACAGAATAGGAGTGGGACTTTGTTGAAAGGCGGGTGCCTCGCACTCGCCGCAAGGGAGGGGGTATGCACTGAGAGAGCTCTGAAGAACACGGATTGTTGTAATAGCGATAGTAGAGTGAAAAAGAAGTAACATTGTGACGTGTATAAAGAGATTGTAGGGAACTAGTAAGAGGAAGCGAGTTGATGAGGCGAAATGTTTTAAACTCTACTCTTACGAAAAGTGCGGTGTGCGTGGAGCCTCCCCACACATGCGAACAATACTCAATACATGGTAGGCCTTAATTACCATCCCCCCCACCCCATATATCCTACTTCAACTACCTTGTAACACAATCACCACCAATAACATCTCTACCACAACTACCACTACCGTACCACAACCATAACCACCAATAATAACCCTACCACAACCAACACCAGCACTACCACAACTTCCACCACCATAAACACCACCACCACCACCAATACCACAACTACCACAACCGTAACACAATCACCACCACAACCACCACCACAACTACCAAGATCACTGCCTCAACTTATATCATCACTACAACTACCAACATTACTACCACTATCATTACCACCATAATTACCACTAACACTGCTACTACCACAACAACTAATACCACTACCATAACTAGGACTAGCACAATCACTAACACTACTACCACAATTACTAACACCACTACCACAACTAATAACACTACTATTACAACAACTAATACCACAACTACTACAACTACCACTACCACAATTACTAACACCACTACCACAACTACTAACACTACTATTACAACAACTAATACCACAACTACCACTACCACAATTACTAACACCACTACCACAACTACTAACACTACTATTACAACAACTACCACAACTACCACTACCACTACCACAATTACTAACACCACTACCACAACTACTAACCCTACTATTACAACAACTAATACCACAACTACCACCACTACTACAACTACTAACACCACTACCACAACTACTAACCCTACTATTACAACAACTAATACCACAACTACCACCACTACTACAACTACTAACACCACTACCACAACTACTAACACCACTACCATAACTACTACTACCACCACTACCACAATCACTAACACCACTACCACTACCACAATCACTAACACCACAACCACAATTACTAACACCACTACCATAACTACCACAATCACTAACACTACTACCACAATTTTGTCGTAAGTGGCAGCATATCTTGTTGGCCCAGATTTTGGTACGAGCTTTAAATACGTTTAGTTGTAAATAGTAATAGGAATTAAGATAGTATAAGTTAAGGTGGTGGAGGTACTGGTCCCCTTTCTCCCTCATGTTTAGCCCCATTAGTTTTGATATTTTAAGATGTTCGCCCCATTAGTTTAGCGATTATGAAACTGTTCTTGCCATTTAGGTATCGATAGGTTACGTTGACGACTCGGCCAACGCGACTAATATGTAACGATATTTAATTACCTTAGAAGCCTTCAACACCACTTGTTATGTGCAGTCAATAATTTACCAACCCCCCTCCCCAACACAAAGCATTATAGTCTGTAAGTATCAAAGGTTCTATTGATATATATATATATATATATATATATATATATATATATATATATATATATATAATATATATATATATGTATATATATTATATATATATATATATATATATATATATATATATATATATATATATATATATATATATATATTGTTCTTTCTCTGTCCAAATACTCTTCTTTACTATTTTACTCTAGCCATCTGGTCTGGTCGTCATATATATATATTTTCTTTTCCGGTCATTACCAGTGTTTAGCAAACTTATTTAATAACATGTAAATAAACCTTATAAATCGTAAACGTGTATTCTGTTCTAACCTTAGTTCTCCTAGTATGATAAGGACCTACTGAACTATCTAATACAGTATATGGTTAATCTAGTAATGTAAGATGCATGATATAATAGCCAGGTTTTCGACAATATTAATTAATGTTAGTTAAAAGAACAAACAATATATTATTTGTATACAATTACACGTTAACCGGTTCACACGATGGGCTGTAATTTGTTTAACTATGACTCTCGTTAAACAATAATATTTTTAAAGAATAAAGACATGTTCTATTTTGTCAAGTTATATGAATGTTAATATATAGAGTAACACATTAATACTTGTACTGTATTATAAACCAGGTCTATGCTTTCCAAGGTTAGTTACAGATATCTAATTGAATGTGTAAAACTATAAAGCTTAGATGAATACAGTATGTTTGATGTATCTTATTTCATAACAAAGGTTAATATAATTATACAGTATATATATATATATATATATATATATATTCAGTTACTTTTTATAGATAAACCCTTTAACCCGTACAGTACCGGTGACGTTCTTTTCATTACATTCTGGAGATTATTAGGCGATATTATTCAGCTTAGGAAGGACCTCTGGCAATAATAGCGCTTCAAACTATCTTAACCAAACCTTTTAACTACCACCGATCCTTCCTAGGCTGCATAATATCGTATCAATATAGCTAGAATGATTGACAAAACACGTCGCTGGTACTCAAAGGGTTAATCTGAGGATGTGTACAGGTGTCATTATCTTTGACTTATGATAAGCCCATTATAGTGTGCTGTGGTTGATCATACACCCTATTGGTCTTCTATGTAAGGGTCAAAGTCGCTTCACATTAGTCCATCCTGTTTACCGTAAAGCAAACACATGGGTATTAGTGTTCTTTTTATCGGGTTTATAACGTTGATTTAAATGGTTTACGCTCCAAGAACAAGACATGGTATACACACACACACACACACACACACACACACACACACACATACAAGTAAATATGGAAATAGGACAACATAAGGTATGATATGTTAGTCCAAAATACTGGGAATTGGGAATATCCATTACGATACTTGTCTAAGTAAAATGGATTGATTGTAAAGTAACTAAGACAGGACAACACGAGCGCTGCTCAATTCCTGTAAACTACAAATACACACACACACACACACACACACACACACACACACACACACACACACACACATATAATCAAATATATCCCATAAATACTCGTGAACTACTAAATGTTTCATACTCCCAGTCGGGCTCGAGTGTATCACTATTAAAGCATAGACACTCGTCCTAAGTGTCCGTGGTTCGAGTCCGGCTGGGAATATAATACACACACACACACACACACTGATATATATATATATATATATATATATATATATATATATATATATATATACTGTATATATAATGTATGTAGTGCGAGAGAGAGAGCTATGAAGATTGTGTATATATACATAAGAACATAAGAAAACGAGTCTGCAGAGAGCCGATTGGCCCACACAAGGCAGATCCCTTTGAAACCCAACCCAAGATAATTATAATGTATATAAGCCCTCCTATATAAACCTATCCCCAACAATAATGACGAACCCCCCCCCCCCCCCCCCAACACCACTCTGTCCACGGGAATCCTTTGACCCCCCCCCCCCCCACCACCACCAAACACCACTCTGTCCACGGGAATCCTTTGACCCCCCCCCCCTTTACCGCGGAAGGGACCATCAATGAGCCGTAACGATGCGGGCCCTCCCCCCTTAAGTGATAATAGACTGGCCCGCGGTCAACTCCACATTTAGGGCTAGTTACAACAGACAGGCTACTGCTACTATAGTCTTCTGTTTTGGGTTCTCTCTCTCCCTTTTTCTTTTCTTTATCTAATTTTTCTTTTTTTCTTTTTAATCTTTAGTTTCTTCTCAGGTCAGGTGAAGTATTGAGGGATAAGCCTTTACAACGGCACCTCGTATTTACATTCTACTTTTCCTGTTTGTCTGAAGAGTGTAGAGAGGGGAGAAGGGGTGTTGGAGAGAGAGGAAGCTGTAGGAGTGGCTTTGGTATGTGTGTTATTAGACTATTCTTCTACGCTTTCTTCTTCTCTCTCTTCTACTTCTACTACTTCTTTCTTCTTCTTCTTCTTGTTCTTCTTTCGTCTTCTTCTTCTTCTCTCTCTTCTACTTCTACTACTTCTTTCTTCTTCTTTCTTCTTCTTCTTCTTTCGTCTTGTTCTTCTTTCGTCTTGTTCTTCTTTTGTCTTCTTCCTCTTCTTCTTGTTCTTGTCACCCGACGAGTCGCCATGGGAGTGAAGCGCAAGGGGTTGTTTCCACCCACTGCGCGTCTGCGTGTGTCTGTTCGTAAAATATAGTAACAAAAAATAAAAACACGAATTTCAAAAAAAATAAAAGTCACTCCTATTAATCCCTAAAATATAATCCCATTAACTTTTATGAACATTGGATACGTTTTTTTTTTTTTTTTTTATATATATTTAAACATCTTCGTTAGCCTTTTATCTCGTAACGCAGGTAAAATCGTCATATGTTAGCCAGAATATGGGGCGATGGGTGTTGTGATTTCGGCATTGTACTGGGGGGGAGGTGGGGATACTATCTGATTCGACGTCTGGTGGGTTATTAGGGTATTATGGCTCTGTCTCGAGTCGGCCATCCCCAGATGTTGGTTATGTGCCTGAATACATACTGTACATGCACACATTATTGAGGATTTTGCTTGCTTTTGCCATTTTCGAGCCATGTATTTTAGTTTGACCCCTAGGCTAACAAAAACGCCTTCTCAGACTTCCTTCAACCATACAATGACCACCCAGAACCCTTTCAAGCCAAATTTGTACATTTTTCGATAAAGGAATGTTCCAGCTGAAGGCCGATTTCTTAAGTTAAAGGCTCGCTATTGCTCGGCCAGAAAAGAAAAAAATCTAAAATTGAATGGAGTGAAGCGTCTTATCATCGCCAACTCAATGGGGTGAAATGTCTAAAAATATCCACACTAATGAAGCGAAGAACGAAAGGTTAAAAAAAAAAAAAAAAAAAAAAAAAAAAACTCGGACCAAATAGTGTTAATGCATTCTTAACCAATCGCTTTTCACACCATCGACCCTGGCTATCAGGATGGTTGCTGTAGAGAGGCTAGCTACTGGCGATCTTATATTCAATTAATTAAATCAACAAATACATGTGAAACTCCAAGGACTCGAACCTATGACACTCACACCGAAATTCCGCGCACTTATGCATTATGCTATCAAGACAGTTAAATAAATATGCACAAGCCTACGATTTATTATGCAGTTTCGAATCCTGCCAATTAATCTAAGTATGTACAGTTGGTCAAAGTTCCAGCTGACCCACCCTCGCTCTGGGGCTCGCAGAATTATCTGGCAATACTGGTGTAGGAAGGAGGTGTGTCTTACAAAGATTGGGATTGGTAGATCTGATTTCGGCTATATCATTGTTAGAACATAATAATTAAACAAGGGAAAGTAAGCCTATCTCAAATAAAAATGCATACATCGCTATGTATGATCCCGAACATTCACCCAAAGTTCGTAGGTTTGCTTAAATATTCAAGTTATTATATCCACTGATTGGCAATGCATATAAAACCTGCTGGCTGCCACAACATACTTTACTCGATTTTATAAGAAAACATATTTCTGTTTTATTGGTGGCTGCTTATAGAAGGAGCATTTAGTCTTTACGTGAACATTACATAGTCTAATTTGCAGTAATATACAGGACATATTAATGGCAAGTGGTATCCCTGCACCGCTACACCAGTATTGCCAGCTAATTCTGCGAGCCCCAGAGCGAGGGTGGGTCAGCTGGAACTTTGACCAACTGTACATATTATATTCCAACTGCGCTATGGTAGCCTAATATATAGACGAATGGAAGGAGTCATTAATGGGTCACTTAACCCTCGGGAAAGCCTCGCTATAAAAAACAACAGACTATAGTTTTAAAACCAACCACTATCTCACCCCCCATATAATTTCCCGAATCTTGCCCTCCCCCCCACCACCACAACCACAACCAACCAGTCCCCACAACCCTACAACCATCCCACCAACACACTCCATCACACTTCCTTAATGCAGCCACACTCCCTCCACACCCACCCCACAGTCAAGCAGTTCCCACAACCATCCACTCCCCCCCCCACACCCGACATACTCTTCACTAATTCACCTAGTCCCCCACCCATCCACACCCACAACCAACCAGTCCCCACAAACACCCCACCCATCCTACCCACACCCTCATAACTCTTCCCTAATTCACCTAAGTTTTCCCACCAAAAAAAAAACCCCCTTTGACCACCCACAGACCCCCCCACCCACCATACCCCTACCCCACCCCCACCCACCCACCCCCCTTGACCACCCACCCACCCGCCCGTACCTTCCCACACTTAATTGCTGGTCGCTTCCGAATCTGGTTTAAATCTCTCTCTCTCTCTCTCTCTCTCTCTTTCTTTTTCTGTCTCGTTCAAAAACCACGGAACTTAACCCTATCAAAGCCGAGGACGTCCCTTTTTGTTGGATACTATAGTCCTTTCATGACAAGTAGGCCAGAAAGCGTGACCCCCCCCCCCCTAACCTCTTGTGTCACTCCAAAAAGGGGCTAGAGCAAATGGACTGTACATGGCCTCACCTATTCCCTCGGCTGACTTCTTCCCAAATGGTAGGCATATTAGCTCGCTCCCTCTAGTGCTTGAGTTATGGAGATTCTTTTTCCTGGCGGGCTCTTCCCAAATGGTAGGCATATTAGCTCGCTCCCTCTAGTCTAGCTTGAGTTATGGAGATTCTTTTTCCTGGCGAGCTCTTCCCAAATGGTAGGCATATTAGCTTGCTCCCACTAGTCGTTCTTAAGTTATGGAGATTCTTTTTCCTGGCTGACTCTTCCCAAATGGTAGGCATATTAGCTTGCTCCCTCTAGTCTAGCTTGAGTTATGGAGATTCTTTTTCCTGGCGGGCTCTTCCCAAATGGTAGGCATATTAGCTTGCTCCCTCTAGTCGTTCTTAAGTTATGGAGATTCTTATTCCTGGCTGACTCTTCCCAAATGGTAGGCATATTAGCTTGCTCCCTCTAGTCTAGCTTGAGTTATGGAGATTCTTTTTCCTGGCTGACTCTTCCCAAATTGTAGGCATATTAGCTCGCTCCATCTAGTGCTTGAGTTATGGAGATTCTTTTTCCTGGCTGACTCTTCCCAAATGGTAGGCATATTAGCTCGCTTCCTCTAGTCGTTCTTGAGTTATGGAGATTCTTTTTCCTGGCTGACTCTTCCCAAATGGTAGGCATATTAGCTCGTTCCCTCTAGTGCTTGAGTTATGGAGATTCTTTTTCCTGGCTGACTCTTCCCAAATGGTAGGCATATTAGCTCGCTCCCTCTAGTGCTTGAGTTATGGAGATTCTTTTTCCTGGCTGACTCTTCCCAAATGGTAGGCATATTAGCTCGCTCCCTCTAGTCTAGCTTGAGTTATGGAGATTCTTTTTCCTGGCGGGCTCTTCCCAAATGGTAGGCATATTAGCTTGCTCCCTCTAGTCGTTCTTGAGTTATGGAGATTCTTATTCCTGGCTGACTCTTCCCAAATGGTAGGCATATTAGCTTGCTCCCTCTAGTCGTTCTTAAGTTATGGAGATTCTTATTCCTGGCTGACTCTTCCCAAATGGTAGGCATATTAGCTTGCTCCCTCTAGTCTAGCTTGAGTTATGGAGATTCTTTTTCCTGGCTGACTCTTCCCAAATTGTCGGCATATTAGCTCGCTCCCTCTAGTTATTCTTGAGTTATGGAGACTCTTCCCAAATGGTAGGCATATTAGCTCGATCCCTCAAGTCGTTTATTGAGTTATAGAGGTTCTTTTTCCTCGCTGACTCTTCCCAAATGGTAGGCATACTAGCTGGATCCCTCAAGTCGTTTATGGAGTTATGGAGATTCTTTTTCCTGGCTGACTCTTCCCAAATGTAGTTATAGAGGTTAGTGGTCTAGAAGATTGGCCTGGTTATGCAGAACAGACTATAGTTTAAACCCTACCCCAAATAGCTCCTTTTCTGGGTTATAGTCTGGCAACTATTACAGACGATTCAATGTAGCTGACATCCAAGAGGAAAGACGTCACCGGTACTGAACGGGTTAAGGGGAGGCAGACCGTTTTTCTGGACCCCCCCCCCCCCTCTCCCCTTCTCCCTCATGTTTAGCCCCACTAGTTTTGAGTTTATAAGACGTTCGGCCCATTAGTTTGGCGATTTTAACACCTTTCGCCCCATTTCCCTGTCAATTTTAAGACCTTTCGTGCCATTTAGGTGTCGATTATTTCCTGGCGAGCGATAGCGAGCCTGCAATTTTAAGAGGAACCGGCCTTCGGCCGGGAAATTTATCTACCGAAAAATGTACAAATTTATCTTGAAGGGGGGTCTAGGGGGTGTTTTTCTAAGCTTGATGGAGGTCTAGGGAGGAAACTAAACAAATATATGAATAAATGAATTAATAGACCAAACAAACGGCCAGTCTCCCCTTAAGGGGAGGTATTTAGTTTGTTCCCTAGACCTCCATCAAGCTTAAAATTACACCCCTTGAGTCCCTTTCAAGATATATTTGTACATTTTTCGGTAGAAAAATTTCCCGGCCAAAGGCCGGTTCCTCTTAAATTACAGGCTCGCTATCGCTCGCCAGGATAAAATTGACACCTGAATGGCACGAAAGGTCTTAATATGGGGTGAAAGTTCTTAAAATCGCTAAACTAATGGGGCAAACGTTTTATAATATCGAAAGCAATGGGGCTAAACATGACAAAAACAAGGAAATTCCTCTAATAATTAATGAAGTAATTTTTAGCCATATGAAAATGCAAATTAATCGAGAGAGAGAGAGAGAGAGAGAGAGAGAGAGAGAGAGAGAGAGAGAGAGCGAGAGAGAGAGAGAGAGAGCGACTAGAGGAAGTTAGAAATTGGAGATAAATTTAAGTCCATTTAACTACCCCCCTACTCTCTATCTCTTTCCCATATATATATATATAAGAGGTTAGTGATTATTTTTTGGTCTATTGATTTATTTTACAGTTTCCTCCCTAGACCTCCATCAAGCTTACAAATACACCCCCTAGACTTCCCTTCAAGATGAGTTGTACATTTGTCAATAGCAAAATCCCCCGGCCTAAGGCTGGTTCCTCTTAAAATGACGGCTCGCTATCGCTCGTCAGGGAAAAATGGACACCTAAATGGCACAAAAGGTCTTTATATTAACAAAGACATTGGGCGAAAGGTCTCAAAATCGCCAAACTAATGGAACGAACGTCTAAAAATTTCGAGACTAATATGCTAAACATGAGGGAGAAAGGGGTCCAGAAAAAGCTACTACCTCCCCCTTAAGACCAGTGTGCCCAGGGAAGGAAGGAAGGAAGCAAGGAAGGAAGCAAGCAAGCTTGGACGAAAAGTAAGCCGAATCTGAGGGGTGAGGAAGTAAAAGTGTGTTTGAAGGCAAGGAAGTATGGAGAGTAAAGCGGACACATATATAGACTTAGTAGGGAAGGAAGGGGTGTTGGAAGGAAAGAAAGAAAGAAAGAAAGAAAAAAAAAAAAAAAAAAAAAAAGGAAGGAAGGAAAGAAGGAAGGTACCGGTATATAGGAACGAAGGTAAGGCATAATTTTGAAGAAAGGGAGGAAGGAATATATGTGGTAGGAAGGAAGGAAGGAAGGAGAAGGTTGTATGTATTGAAGGATGGTGGTAGGTGTGTCGATGGAAGGAAGTTAGAGGCTGTATATACTGTATGTAATGAAAGAAGGTGCTAGGTGTGTGGAAGGAAGTAAGGAAGGTAGTAATAGGCTGTATATATGTAATGAAGGAAGGTGGTAGGTGTGTGGAAGGAAGGAAAGAAGTTAGAGGCTGTGTATATATGTAGTGAAGGAAGGTAGCAGGTGTGTGGAAGGAAACAAGGAAGGAAGAAGCTGTATATAGTGATGGTAGGAAAGAAGTAAGAGGTTGTATATTTGAAGTGAAGGAAGGAAGGAAGTTAGAGGCTGTGATGAAGGTAACCTTGCAACACTGACCACTACGTTGTTCCGGTGGTCAGTTACCTCTTCCTCCTTCTGTCCCCCCACTTCCTTCCTTCCTTCCTCCTCCCCCCCCCCTTCTTCCTCCCTCCCTCGCTAGTTTCCTCTCCTCATCATCTTACCTCTCACTTTGCTACAACTCCCTCCCTCTCTCTCTCTCTCTCTCCCTCCCTCACACTCAACACTACACTTTAAACTTTAGACTCAAGTACTTTAAGGGGAGATATCCACTTGAGGGATTTTTTTCTTGACTCCTTTCTCCCTCATGTTTAGCCTTATTGCTTTTGAGAGTTTAAGACGTTCGCCCCATTATTTTGGCGATTTTAAGAACTTTCGCCCCATTTTTGTCAATTTTAAGAATTTTCGTGCCAATTGGGTGTCCATTTTTTCCTGGCGAGCGATAGCGAGCCTGTAATTTAAGAGGTATCGGCCTTCGGCCGGGAAATTTGTCTACCGAAAAATGTACAAATTTATCTTGAAAGGGGGTTTAGGGGCTGTAATGTTAAGCTTGATGGAAGTCTAGCGAACTAACTAAAAACCTCCCCTTAAACACTTGGATTAGAATACCTCTCCCCCTCTCTCCTTTTATAGATAGATACATAGATTTATTATGTTTTTTACACCAACCAACTTCACTTCTAAACTCAATGAAATCAACAAATACATGTGGCACTCCGAGGACTCGAACCCAGAATACTCTCATCGAAATTCCGAGCACTATGCATGACGCTATCAAGACAGTTATAGATAGGTAGATAGATAGACACATAGATAATCCAGTATATATAATTATACAGTATGTCAATATTATAACTGACCAAGATCTTGTGGGGTAAAGTGAGCTCTAAAGTGATGCTTAGACTATGTGAACCGATGGTGCCCATACCACCTCCCTGAGCTATAGTCGATTCCCTGGAAGTAGGCGAGAAATCATGACCTCTAACCTCTGTAACGCAAAAACGACTAGAGTAATCGAGCTAATATGTCTACCATTTGGGAAGAGTCAGTCAAGGAAGAGATGTGGAAATGTACAGCCAATTTGCTCTAGCCCTTTTTGAGTTAGAGAGGATAGACAATAGCCCACACACCCTATCTATCACTACACCCTGTTCCAAATAAGTGTGGCAAAACTCTTGAACATTAAGTGGGACATGGGCCGGTTTTCTGGTCCCCTTTCTCCCTCGTGTTTAGCCCCATTAGTTTTCCGATGTTAAGATGTTTGCCTCATTAGTTAGTCGATTTTGAGATCTTTCGCCCCATTTCGTCGGCAATATTTTAGACCTTTCGTGCTATTTAGGTGTCGATTTCTTCCCTGGCGAACCATAGTGAGCCTGTAATGTTGGAAGAACCGGCCTTCTACCGAAAAATATACAAATTAATCTAGAAGGGGGATCTAATGCATGTTTTGTAATATTTCATGGAGGTCTAGGGAGGAAACTAGAAAAATAATGAATACGAAAAAAAAAAAAAAAAAAAAAAATGAACCATCTCTAACCTCTCTATAACTCCCAAACGACTGGAGTCATCGAGCTCGTACTGCTACCATTTGGACACGATTAGCCAGGGAATAGGTGTGCACATTGACTGCCCATTTGCTCCGCCCCTTTTTGAGTGACAGAGGTTTGAGTTCACGATATCTGGCCTATTTCCTTACCTATCACTAGCCAGCTATCTCTTATATACTTTCAGGGCCGCGCATTAGTCAGCAAAGATATAGAGCGATTAGAACAAGTCAAAGCTAAGGCTACAAAACATAATATTTCATCGCTACTTAAGGGGAGGTTTTTAGTTTGGTCTCTGGATATCCATCAAGCTTAACATTACACCCCCTTGAGCCCCTTTCAAGATAAATGTGTACATTTTTCGGTAGAAAAATGTCCCGGCTGAAAGCCGGTTCCTCTTAAATTACAGGCTCGCTATCGCTCGCCAGGATAAAATCGACACCTAAATGGCACGAAAGGTCTTAAAATTGACAGAAATGGGTCGAAGGTTCTTAAAATCGTCAAAATAATGGGGCGAACGTCTTAAAATTAGAAAAGCAATGGGGCTAAACATGAGGGAGGAAGGAGTCAAGAAAAAAATCCCTCAAGTGGATATCTCTCCTTAAGATCAGGAGGGGGTGCTTACAAAATGATGTGGCCTGCACTGTACTCGCGGTAGTAGTGAGTTTACTGCACTTCAGAGAGTCTCTCTCTCTCTCGACTCACTTAAGGAGGGTCACCGGCTTTTTTTTTATCTTACTCCCCTTTTCTCTCTTTCCTTGGCTTGTATCCATTCGGCCCCATTCAGCCAACCGTTTTAAGAAGTTTATTCCCATCCAGGTGTCGATTCTTTTCCTGGCGAGCGATAGTGAGCCAGCAGTGTATGGAGAAATCCGGCTTCGCCGGAGAAATTTTTCTATCGAAAAATGTACAAATTTATCTTGCTGTCAAAACAAAAATATATATGTGCTGGCTCGCTACCGCTCGCCAGAAAAATATTGACACCTGAATTGGGGTAAACGTCTTAAAATAGTAAGGTGAATGGGACCGAATGGATACAAGAGAGAGGGAGAGAAAGATAAACACAAAAAAACGAGGTGGGCTCCCTTAAAATATCTCCCCGGAATGCATTGCAAGGTTTATGGAATACTAATTATTCCTTGTACCTCCCGTCTTTCTTCTCCTCCTTCCTTTGTCCTCTCCTCCTCCGTTCTCTCCTCTGTTCTCGCCGCCTTCCCCTCCCCCCAATCTCCCTCCTTCCTCCCTCTTCTTTCTCTCCTCCTCCCTCCCCTCCTACCTTCTTTCCATCTCATGCTCCTTCCCTCCCCCCTCTCTCCCTCCTCCCCCTCTATCCCTCCTCCCCCCCCCTCTCTCCCTCCCTCCCCCCCCTCTCTCCCTCCCCCCCCTCTCTCCTCCTCCCCCCCCTCTCTCCCTCCTCCCCCTCCCTCCTCCCCCTTCCTCCCTTACTTCCTACACTTCCTCTCAATTACACCTGCTGCTTCCTCCACCCTCTGGCGTCTCTCTCGCTCTTCATCTTCTTCTTTGCTATCCTTTCCTTCCACTTTCCCTTACTATCGGGTTTGCTATCTTTACTGGAATTAAGTCTTGACCACCTCGCTGGGATCGTAAGGTGTGTGCGGCCAGTGTGTCTTATGTAAATCTGTAAATCTCTTAATAATCATTAGTTTACGCCATTACGCCATAAAGGGGGGGGGGGGGGGTTTCTGGACCCCCTTCCTTCTTCCTCAAGTTTAACCCCATTAGTTTTCAGATTTTACGATGTTTGCCCCACAAGTTTGTTGATTTTAAGACTTTTTGACCCATCTCTTTGTCAATATTAAATTGTCAATATTTGTCATATATTAAATAGCCTTTCGTGCTATTTAGGTGTTGCTTTTATTTCTGGCGAACGATAGTGATCCTGTTATTTTGGAAGGATAATTTTTCTACCGATTATATATATCCCCACAATTCATACCTTAGCTGAGTCAAACTGAATAGGCCTACTATAATCAGCAATATTATGTAACACTACCTGATCCGACGTCTTGGGGCTTATTATGGTAATTTGTCCACAATCTCTTTGATATAGTGACTATTTCTTGTCACTGTTATAGCTCTTTGTAACTCTCTCTCTCTCACTCACTCATTCACCCTCTCTCTCTCTCTCATCTCGCCACATGATCACACAATACCTTCCTCCCCTCCACCACACACACACACACACACTCACTCTCTGTGGTTTACCTCAACCTTCTCTTCACTCACGTCGTCTCATCTTCTCTCTCCTCTCTCCTTATCTTTCTTTTCTTTCTCTCCTTTCTTCGCTTCTCTTCTCTCCTCTCTATCTTCTCTCCTTCTCTGTGTTCTCCGTCTCTTCTTCTCTGTCCTTCTCTTCTTCCTCTCTCCTCTTCTCTCTCTCCTCTTCTTTCTCTCTTTTCTTCTTTGTCTCCTCTTCACTTCACTTCTCTTTCCTCCTCTCTTCTTCTTCATTTCTGTTGTGTTGTCTCCTATCCTCTCCTATTTATCTCCTCTTCTGTCTCTCCCCACCTTTCCTCTCCTCTTCTCTTCTTTGTCTCCTCTTCACTTCACTTTTCTCTCCTCCTCTCTTCTTTCTCTCCTCTCTTCGCTTCAATTATCTCTTCTCTCCTCTCTTCTTCATCTCCACTTCTGTCGTCTCATCATCTCTGCCCTGCTCCTTCCCTTCTTTCTTCGTTTCTTCCCATCGCCGTTCCTCCGTTCTCTCTTACTTCTCTCGTGTCTGCCTATTCCCTTTCCTTTACCTTATCCCCTCTCTTCTTTTCTTTCTTTCTTTCTGGGTGGGTGGGCATTTTATAGGTTGAAGGAAATCTGGGAAGGCGTTTTCGTTAAGGGAGCCCACCTCGCTTTTTTTTCTCTTACTCTCCCTCTATCTTTGGCTTGTATCCATGCGGCCCTTTCTCTTACTCTCCCTCTGTCTTTGGCTTGTATCCATTCGGCCCCATTCAGCCAACTGTTTTAAGACGTTTATCCCCATCCAGGTGTCGATTTCTTCCGCGAGCCGGCGAAATGGAGAAATCCGGCTTCGCCGGAGAAATGTTTCTATCGAAAAATGTACAAGTTTAGCTTGCTGTCAAAACAAATATATATATATATGCTGGCTCGCTACCACTCGCCAGGAAAATATTGACACCTGGATGGGGGTAAACGTCTTAAAACAGTAGGCTGAATGGGGCCGAATGGATACAAACCAAAGAGAGAGGGAGAGAAAGATAAAACAAAAAGCGAGGTGGGCCCCCTTAAAGAGATACCCCAGTCAGTGTTTTTACACAATTCGTTTTTTTTTTATAGTTACTAATTTATCACGGATACTTGGATGGTGTACAAGGATACTGAGAGAGAGAGAGAGAGAGAGAGAGAGAGAGAGAGAGAGAGAGAGAGAGAGAGAGAGAGAGAGAGAGAGAGAGAGAGAGAGAGAGAGAGAGAGAATTATGGGCGTCGTCTCTTGTAGAACTTTATAACAATACTGTAACACACACACACACAGTATCCATGTAACATTCACAAATATACGGTATATGCACATTACATAGTTACAGTACAAGGATGAATAATATACTATATATATATATATATATATATATATATATATATATATATATATATATATATATATATATATATATATATATATATATATATATATATATATATATATGAGAGAGAGAGAGAGATAGAGAGAGAGAGAGAGAGAGAGGGGGGGGGGGGAGGGTGGAGCTGCACCTGTTATTGTGTCCGTGAATGTGTGTGTGTGTGTGTGTGTGTTGTGTTGTGTTGTGTTGTGTTGTGTGTGTTATTCACTTTTCACTCACTTGTTCGTCAAGGGGAATCCACGCAATGCGAGCTAAGCTCATTATTATCGCGTCTCCTTAACTGGGAATGTATTGCGTGACATGCATGTTAAGTGTTTAGCCTATGTATCGTTGGAATGGCTGTGGATGTGTGTGTAGTCTGTATTTTAGCCAATTGGCGACATCTGGAAACGAAAGCTTAGGGTTAATCTGTACGGTACCATTCTCACTACGGTACCAGTCTCACCCGAAGGCTTAGGTTGACCAGTAGCTTAGGTTGACCAGTACGATACCCATCTCACCTTGTAACCGATCACCAACCCCAGATGGGACGTCACAACTTCGTCCACTTATACCAGGTTCCTATTTATACTGCTAGGTGAACAGAGGCTACACCGTTAGGAGACTTGCCCAAATGTCTCTTCCCTGCCCGGGTCTCGAACCTGGGACCCTTCTGGTTGTGAGCCAGACGCGCTATCAGTTACGCCACGGGGAGGTGTGTGTGTGTGTGTGTGTGTGTGTGTGTGTGTGTGTGTGTGTGTGTGTGTGTGTGTGTGTGTGTGTGTGTGTTACTCAGTTACTTGTTCGTCAAGGGGAATCCACGCAATGCGAGCTAAGCTCATTATTATCGCGCCTCCTTAACTGGGAATGTATTGCGTGAAATGCATGTTAAGTGTTTTATGTACTGTTGGAATGGCTGTGGATGTATGTGTAGTCTGTATATTAGCCAATTGGCGACATCGGAAACGAAGGCTTAGGGTGGATCTGTATGGTACCATTCTCACTATAGACGGTACCGTCTCGCCCGAAGGCTTAGGTAGCCATCAGCTTAGGTGAACCATATGATACCCATCTCGCCTTGTACCATTTTTGCCAACCCCAGATGGGACGTCACAACGTCGTCCACTTATTCCAGGTACCTATTTACAGCTAGGTGAACTGAGGCTAACACATGAAAGGAGACAAGCCCAATTTGTGTGTGTGTGTGTGTGTGTGTGTGTGTGTGTGTGTGTGTGTGTGTGTGTGTGTGTGTGTGTGTGTGTGTGTGTGTGGCACCAGTCTACGTCAGGGCGGGTGTTATACCTTGTTCCAAATAGGTAGGCCAGAAATCTTGTACCCTAACTTGGTGACCGGTCAACTCAACCAGTAGACCATTTCAACCAGTGGCTCTCAACCAGTTCCAAATCAACCAATACGGTTAGGTTAGGTTAGTACTATATTTTGGCACTGGTTTGGTTGGTCTGGGTTAATTTGGCACTGGTTGAGAGCTACTGGTTGAAGTGGTCTACTGGTTGAGATGACATGGAACCCCCTAACATATATATAACTCAAAAATGGCTTGAGCAAATGGGCTGTACATTTCCACACCTGGCTGACCCTTCCCAAATAGTAGAAGTATTAGCTCGATTACTCTAGTCGTTAGTGAGGTATACATTATTGTTAAAGAATATTGGTCTACTTATTTGGAGCAGAAAGAGTAGTGGATGGGATCTAGACCGGGCCCAAATGAAGCTATCACTTTTAAGGGGAGATTTCCACTTGAGGGATTTTTTTCTTTACCCCTTTCTCCCTCATTTTTAGCCCCATTGCTTTTGAGATTTTAAGACGTTCGCCCCATTAGTTTGGCGATTTTAAGAACTTTCACCCCATTTATGTCACTTTTAAGACCTTTCGTCCCATTTAGGTGTCGATTTTTTCCTGGCGAGCGATAGCGAGCCTGTAATTCAAGAGGAACCGGCTTTAGGCCGGGACATTTTTCTACCGAAAAATTTAGAAATTTATCTTGAATTTCTAGGGGGTGTAATTTCAAGCTTGATGGAAGTCTAGGAAACAAACTAAAAACCTCCCCTTAAGCTCCTTGGTGGTCTAATTGGTTTGGTGCTGAACTGCTGCGTTACTGGCCCGGGTTCGAGGCCCGGACAGGTTATATAGCAACAATGTTTGATTTAACTATGACTGACTGACTGACTATGTACCTATTTCTATATCTGGCTTTCTATTAGGCTATATCTGTCTCTGTCTGTCTGTCTGTCTGTCTGTCTGTGTGTCTGTCCGTGTGTGACTGTGTAGACCTTGGTGTACATACAGAACAAGAGCAGCGGAAGGGAGTGTATGTATGTATGTATGTATGTATGTATGTATGTATGTGTATGACTGTAGAGTGTAGACCTTGGTGTACATACAGAATAAGAGAAGCGGAAGGGAGGGAAGAGAGTGTGTGACGTGAAGTGTGACGGGATACTGGGGGGGGGGGGGGAGATGAATACAACCACAGATGGATACATACATACATACATACATACATAGATTGATTGATTGATGGATAGATAGATAGATAGATGGATAGATGGATAGATGGATGGATAGATAGATAGATAGATAGATAGATAGATTAGACAAGCAGACAGATATATAGATAGGCTAACTGGTAAATAGATAGATAGACAGACAGGCACTTACATTCATACATACATGTATTGATGGAATTGTTGAAAATAGACTAATAGGTATATATATGTAGGTAGACTGATCGATAAATAGATAGATAGCTAGATAAATAAGTGTGGTTATCTTATGAAATTAATTGTCAAATAATGTTATAATTCACCGTTCAGGCTACATGGATAAATGTCTCGCCTTGAGTTCCCAACCGACTTCGTTTATGAAAGATTTTTTTTTTTTTTTTTTTCCCCACAGGTCTCTGGAGTCGAAGCCCGCCTGTTGGTGTCTATGGCAGTCCTTCGTTGTCCAGTCCTCCCTAACCATCAATAACAAGCCTAGTAAGTATTAGTTCAGTTGTTGTTGTTGTTGTTTGCTTTCCTTATTCTTTTTGTGTGTGTGTGTGTGGAGAGAGAGAGAGAGAGAGAGAGTGCGAGTGAGTGAGTGAGTGAGAGTGAGTCAGTCTACCTATACTGATGACTATACCCTCCCCTCCAACATTTGAATATATGTAAAGTATATAAGATTCAAATAACACAACATTATCCAGATTACCTTTATAATTACACTAAATATTGCAAGGAAATATGAGCTCCTAGGTTAGGTTAGGTAGGTAGGTATGTAGGTGTAATCCGAAGGTTAGGTCATAGGGTCAGGTCATGGTGATTGCAGGGGGCCTCCGTATGAAGATCCTCTCCCCCGAAGTGGGTCTGGGACGGAGGATCTTCATATGATCCAAAATGTATTCAGGAGAAGACAGGACTGTTGTTGCTTGATTTCCTTTGTAGTCTCTTGTTCCCTCATGTCTGGCAAGCAAGTGTGGGAGGAGTACACTCAGGTGGTGGTACCCACTTTAAGGGGAGGCAGACCGTTTTTCTGGACCCCCTTCTCCCTAATGTTTAGCCCCACTAGTTTTGAGATTATAAGACGTTCGGCCCATTAGTTTGGCGATTTTAACACCTTTCGCCCCATTTTCTTGTCAATTTTAAGACCTTTCGTGCCATTTAGGTGTCGATTATTTCCTGGCGAGCGATAGCGAGCCTGCAATTTTAAGAGGAAGCGGCCTTCGGCCGGGACATTTTTCTACCAAAAAATGTACAAATTTATCTTGAAGGAGGGTCTAGGGAGTGTTTTTATAAGCTTGATGGAGGTCTAGGGAGTGTTTTTATAAGCTTGATGGAGGTCTAGGGAGTGTTTTTATAAGCTTGATGGAGGTCTAGGGAGTGTTTTTATAAGCTTGATGGAGGTCTAGGGAGGAAACAAAAAATATATGAATAAATGAATTAATAGATCAAACAAACGGCCAGCCTCCCCTTAACCCTCTCCGACATATGACGCGATTTTGAGCCTATTAGGAATACTTTAAAGCCTTTGTTAGCATCAGGGGTATTTAGAAACCTTTAGTTTAGTTACTTCAACCTCTGCAGTTGTCTTTGAGTTAGCTGTGGGCAGAAAACTCATTGTGGAGAGGTAATTATAATAGTGAGAGAACTCTATTTCTTATTGCTAATCTGGCAACCTCTGCGTCATATGAGTTTTAGGGGTGAAGACCACATCAAAATATTTGGCGTGGATGTGGACTATAAGCTACACTTTGACCACCACCTCAATAACAACACCTGTCAAGTCTCCCTAAGTGTCCCCACAATGGCCAGCGTAGCGAAATTCCTTGATAATCTTATAAGACCCAGATGAGACCTTATTTAGTATGTTGGCCTGGCATGGATGTTCAGTGTGACCACATACCTTTGGAGACTCGGCAAAGTTTAGCAATAAACCCCACATCTAGTTGCAAGTAATGATCACCCCAGGCCATGATAGCACTGAACCCTCGGAGCACCAGTGAGACGTTGCAGCACTGGTTGTCACAAGGCCAAGGGTCAAGGAATGCCACATTTGACCAGGGTGAGGCTCTCCCAGGTACACACAAATGGTTGTTGTTGTAGTAACCCCAAGGCACTCTTTATATGAATCCCGTGGCATCCAAGTATTCCCTGGTGCCGCACCTCCCCGGGGGGAGGTTGAGTGTGGTGAGATCCGCTTGTTGCTCTGCAGTGATGAACTCGTAGCAGTGCCAAGGTCCTGCATGACCCGGGCACCAGTCGATGTATGTGGCCAGGGTTTCCCACCTGTGTAACAAGTTCACGGCAGCTACACCTGTACCAGGGCTGTCCACCTAACAGGTGAAGCTGGAAACCCACAGGTGGCGTGAGATCCTTCCAACCTCTCTGCTGTGGCTCACAGTGTAGAAGTCCTAAAACATTTGTACATTATATTCACTTCACGTCATACGTAACTTTAATATTTAAACATTAAGTGTTGGTCTTTAGAATAGGGCCATGGAAAAAATTGGCTAAATAAACCTTAAAACTATTACCCTATGAGAGAGAGAGAGAGAGAGAGAGAGAGAGAGAGAGAGAGAGAGAGAGAGAGAGAGAGAGAGAGAGAGAGAGAGAGAGAGAGAGAGAGAGAGAGAGGTAAGAAAAAAGAAACAGGAAGCTGTAATAATCATCATCATGACGGGAGGGTAATTTGGATTCTGAAGCGAGGAAGAGGGAGGAGGGAGATGAAGAGAGAGAGAGGGAAGGATGGAAGAGACAGGGAAGGAATTATAGAGACAAACAGAATGAGGGTAGTAGAAGGAGATACAGAAAGAAGGAGGTACAGAAAGAAGGAGTAGAAAGAGGGAATTAAAGATTGAAACAGAAAGAAGGAGGTAGGAAGAGGGAATTAAGGATTGAAGAGTGAGGGAAAGATTGATAGAAACGGAAACAGAATGAGGGAGGAAGAAGGAGGAAGATACAGCAAGAGAAATATAGAGAAAGAGGTAGATGAAGGATTGAAGAGAAGAGTGGGATCTTCTCAACTATTCCTCTCAGTGTCCCCCTCACTATCCGATGCCCCAATTTACGATATTATTATAGGTTTTTTGGTGTTTGGGTTTGAGTTTTGGCTGGTCCGAGAATGCATCCCCATTTACCCCATTAATTTTAAAAGTGGTGGTGCATGGGTTGAGGTAAACATGGAAAAATAATCGCCAACCTGCATATAATTATCTTGTAAAATGCAATGCCACTGAAATAATTATTAACAATGGTATAAAGGATTCTGTGGATCATCTAAACCAGGCCTGTGACATCATACTGACTGGATGGTGGACTTACACTCCTGTGACGTCACAGGCCCGGTATAGACGATCCACAAAATCTTTTATACCATTGTTAATAATTATTTCAGTGCCATTGCATTTTGCAAGATAATTATGTACAGCTTGGCAATTATCATTCCATGTTTATCTCAACCCGTGCACCCCCACCTTTAAGGTTCACTATACGATTTTTCTATTTAAGATCGGGTTTTCAGGAACGTAAGCCAATCGTATATCGAGGGAGACCTGTACTGCCGTCACCCCAGCCTTCACCCCACGACCAGTCACCAGTGCCCTTCTACGTTATTGGAGACAACGCTTTCCCGCTGAGGACCTGGATGATGGTGACGCCCTACCCTCGGCGCAACATGACCAGGGAGCAACACATCTTTAACTACAGGTTGTCCAGGGCCTATTGTGTGCTGGAGAAGGCTCATGGTCATGTGGCTAGTAGGTACATAACAGTGATACAACAACTGTGGGTTATAAGTAAGAATGTACATCTGTATGTATAGTTTATAACTTGTCAGGCTTTCCAATTGTCATTACCGGGTAATTTAATTTAATTTAACTTGTGCATCATTTTAGTATTTTCTTTCAGATCCGCTATAATATATTTCGATATATACTTTCATATTCAGATGCCTATCCTTCTTTACCCCAAGCGAGTGGAGTCCATTGTGCTGTTGCCTGCACAACCTTATAATATAACTGATAGGGTTAGGATTTGAACCATACAGGCAGGTCAAGTCACCTATACCACCACGGAGGTTAAAGAAGGATTTTGGTACTTCTACCTCTGTTCCTCCCCAACCTTCGAACTGTGTGGTTCGAATCCTAGCCCTAGCAGTCATATTTGTATTCAAATAAACAACCTTATAAGAAGAGGGTACCCATCACACCATGTAGCACTCCTGGACCAGGAGGACCCAGAGTCGCACGAGTTGCCACCAGGGGCGTGGAGGGACGGGGACACCATGGCTGGGTTGGAGCCCCTCACAGGTAACAGTTCCACCACCCAGGCAGTTAAGGACCTACGGAACTATCTCCAGGACTACTATTCATCACCCACAGGATGTATGTCGTGGCAGGATGGCAGGGTTTAGAAGGTGGGATATTTATATTTATAGGATATTATTCATTATTATATTCATTATATTATGACATTATTCACAGCCATTCTCATTATTCTACATGTGCACCCTTTCAGTTTGCATGTTTTTTCTCTCAACATTTATCATGTTATTTAAGCCGGTATTTTTCACTCAACACTGGTCTGGCAGCTTATGAGGTCAACATTTAGAATATTTTGGTTACCTAAATTCATCTACCATCAGTCTAGTTTCCGATACCAGTGCAATATATCCCAGAAATGTTTCCAGAAATTTTTTGATCACCGAATGTTGACTATAAAAGCTCATGTGTGATACCGGGTTTATACATACCTGTAATGTTGTTCAGGTTTCCTTATACTTCACCTTGTCAATGAATTCTATCCATACAATAATATATAAGGTTATATTTAGAACCTCTTGCTATGTGGTTGAAATTGGGAGTCAATATTATTTCCATATTTTGTATACCTCTCTCTTGTAGTTTATTAATATTTATATATATGTTTTCATAATTTAAATTCTCATATATGTGTGGTTATATTCATGCTCATTATTTTATGTAACATATTCATTGTGGTTTGTATTTATCTCCATATTATTATCCATTGTGTTTTTAATGTTCTGAATTGATTGCTTCTATTGATATTTAATATTGGTTTTAATTCTACAGTACTTGTCTATTACGTTATCTTTGCCATACATATGTATGTTTTATAGCTCATGTATTTGTGAGATATAACCTACATAATATAGTTATGTATTGTTGTGTTAGTATCTACAGTTATAAAGAGGTAAATATATTATAGCATACAAAGTGTTAACACAATTTTTTTTTTTTTTTTCATTTTAAGGTACTAATTACTCAACATTATGTGTCTTGGGAGTCTTCCTGGGACTGCATAATGGTGTGTTTATTGTCACGTCCTAGGGGTTGAAGCTGAGGAAGAAGGAGGGAGATACAGCAAGAGAAATATAGAGAAAGAGGTAGAGAGAGGGAGATGAAGGATTGAAGAGAAGAGTGGGATCTTCTCAACTATTCCTCTCAGTGTCTCAGACCCTCACTATCCGATGCCACAATTTACGATATTATTATAGGTTTTTTGGTGTTTGGGTTTGAGTTTTGGCTGGTCCGAGAATGCATCCCCATTTACCCCATTAATTTTAAAGGTGGTGGTGCATGGGTTGAGGTAAACATGGAAAAATAATCGCCAACCTGCATATAATTATCTTGTAAAATGCAATGCCACTGAAATAATTATTAACAATGGTATAAAGGATTCTGTGGATCATCTAAACCAGGCCTGTGACATCATACTGACTGGATGGTGGACTTACACTCCTGTGACGTCACAGGCCCGGTATAGACGATCCACAAAATCTTTTATACCATTGTTAATAATCATTTCAGTGCCATTGCATTTTGCAAGATAATTATGTACAGCTTGGCGATTATCATTCCATGTTTATCTCAACCCGTGCACCCCCACCTTTAAGGTTCACTATACGATTTTTCTATTTAAGATTGGGTTTTCAGGAACGTAACCCAATCGTAAATCGAGGGAGACCTGTACTGCCGTCACCCCAGCCTTCACCCCACGACCAGTCACCAGTGCCCTTCTACGTTATTGGAGACAACGCTTTCCCGCTGAGGACCTGGATGATGGTGACGCCCTACCCTCGGCGCAACATGACCAGGGAGCAACACATCTTTAACTACAGGTTGTCCAGGGCCTATCGTGTGCTGGAGAAGGCTCATGGTCACGTGGCTAGTAGGTACATAACTGATACAACAACTGTGGGTTATAAGTAAGAATGTACATCTGTATGTAGGCTATAGTTTATAACTTGTCAGGCACTCCAATTGTCATTACCGGGTAATTTAATTTAATTTAACTTGTGCATCATTTTAATATTTTCTTTCAGATCCGCTATAATATATTTCTCTATATACTTTCATATTCATATGCCTATCCTTCTTTACCCCAAGCGAGTGGAGTCCATTGTGCTGGTGTGCTGTTGCCTGCACAACCTTATAATATAACTGATACGGCTAGGATTTGAACCATACAGGCAGGTCAAGTCACCTATACCACCACGGAGGTTAAAGAAGGATTTTGGTACTTCTACCTCTGTTCCTCCCCAACCTTCGAACTGTGTGGTTCGAATCCTAGCCCTAGCAGTCATATTTGTAATCAAATAAACAACCTTATAAGAAGAGGGTACCCATCACATCATGTAGCACTGCTGGACCAGGAGGACCCAGAGTCGCACGAGTTGCCACCAGGGGCGTGGAGGGACGGGGACACCATGGCTGGGTTGGAGCCCCTCTACAGGGGGTATTAAGGGTAACATATTACGTAAAAATATTTGCGGTAATTCTGTTTATGAAATTCAAAATAATCTGAATATTGATAACTTAATCGATGAACATACCAAGAAAAATATAATATTTGATATTAAACTTTCTGATAAGAACAAGTGCATTGCAAAATTATACATGTTACCTAAATTTCATAAAAGACCTTATAAATATCGCTTTATTGCCGGAGCAAAATTTGCTACCACTAAAACTCTATCAGAACAAGTAGTAAATTGCTTAAAATACATTAAAAGTACTCATAAAAGATATTGTAATACCATCATGAGAAGAACTGGCATTAACTATTATTGGAGTGTTGACAATTCGTTAGAAGTTATTGATAAAATAAATACCATGCCGAAAGTTACCTCGGTACATAGCTTCGACTTTTCAACTTTGTATACCAATTTGCCTTTAGATTTAGTATATTCAGAGCTTTGCTTTATTATAGATTTGCACTTTGACAGGTTCGTTAGGAATGGTAATTATTTCATAAATGTTTATACATATTTTAATAATGCATCACTTAGCTCTACTCCCACTAGTTCTGTATATTTTGATAGAACTAAACTTAAAGATGCCCTTAAATTCCTCCTTTTCAATACTTATGTTAGATTCGGGCCGTACATTTTCAAACAAATATTAGGAATTCCTATGGGTGGAAATGCTAGCCCTTTAATTGCAGACTTATTCTTGCTTGCTTTAGAATTTAAATATATAAAAGACTTAGTTGACAGTAGCAAGAAAAATAAAATTCCAGAAAAATTAGCACTTGCTAAACTGTTAAGTAATAATAGTAGATATATTGATGATATTCTTGTTTGCAATTTGTTAAATTTTAATCAAGTTGCTAAACTTATTTACCCTAATTCTATTCCCCTCACACAATGTAACGTAAATTATAAAGTTGAAAATTTTCTTGATATAAATATAGAGATTGTTAATGAACAGTGCATACTTAAAGTATATCACAAAGTTGATGATTTTAATTTTAACGTAATAAACTTTCCTTTCCCTAGTAGTAATATCGATAGTAAAATCACTTATAATTGTTTTTATTCCCAATTAATAAGATTTTGTAAAATCTGCACTAAAGTAGATGACTTTTGGGCTAGAGCTAGGTTACTATACAGACTCTTAGTGGACAGAGGTTTTGAGGCAAGTAAATTGTTCCATAAATTTAATCTTTTTAGGGTCAATTATTGTGACTGTATTCTAAAATTTGACATCAATAATTTTAATCAAGCATTTTTAACTTGAAGTTTCTTGTATAACCTCTGCTTACTTTTTGTCTGTATTTATTGTTTATCTTTATCTTTTTCTTTTTCTATTTTTATTATTATTATTATTATTAATATTGATGATTTTTTAAATTTATTGTTCTTGTTAAAAGAGTACTCTTTGTTTAAATCTGTTGTTACTTCATATTTTGCAATTATTTCTCTTTATATTATATGTATTCATTGTCGATAGTATCAATTGCTTACTTTTGCGATTTCCTTAGTTTATTTGTGCTATAAATGTAGGTTATTTGTAGGGTAGTTATTGATAGGGGTCACTTGAAGCATGCTATGCTTACAGGTACCTACCCGATAGCACTATCGTTAGTGAGTGCTGTACTGTATTTATATTATTTTGTAATAGTATAGATATCTTATCAATATTTGTATTTTTTACTATTGTTAATGTCTTGTCATGTTGCAAATTTGATTTTAAATAATATTTTGACATTTAACATGTAGTTTCTTTATTCATGCAGAGTTTAGTAAAATTTGCCAGAACGTCCCGGACTTCCCAAACTTGACTACTTCCTTTAACGTGACGATAGTGCGTTGTTATATGTGCGATTGGTTTGCTTGGGAAACAGATTAACTTGCTCATGTAGTGATGTACACCCTATGTGGTGGATTGTGTTCTTTTATTTAATAATTTTCATTTTAGTAAGCGTTGTTTCCACATAGCGATTTTGATAATTTAATTTGTCTTTATATTGTCCTTGTCCCAATTTTGGTTTGTTTAGTTTGCAAGTTTTACATTTTAATTTAAGGTAACAGTTCCACCACCCAGGCAGTTAAGGACCTACGGAACTATCTCCAGGACTACTATTCATCACCCACAGGATGTATGTCGTGGCAGGATGGCAGGGTTTAGAAGGTGGGATATTTATATTTATAGGATTGACATTATTCACAGCCATTCTCATTATTCTACATGTGCACCCTTTCAGTTTGCATGTTTTTTCTCTCAACATCTATCATGTTATTTAAGCCGGTATTTTTCACTCAACACTGGTCTGGCAGCTTATGAGGTCAACATTTAGAATATTTTGGTTACCTAAATTCATCTACCATCAGTCTAGTTTCCGATACCAGTGCAATATATCCCAGAAATGTTTCCAGAAAAATTTTGATCACCGAATGTTGACTATAAAAGCTCATGTGTGATACCGGGTTTATACATACCTGTAATGTTGTTCAGGTTTCCTTATACTTCACCTTGTCAATGAATTCTATCCATACAATAATATATAAGGTTATATTTAGAACCTCATGCTATGTGGTTGAAATTGGGAGTCAATATTATTTCCATATTTTGTATACCTCTCTCTTGTAGTTTATTAATATTTATATATATGTTTTCATAATTTAAATTCTCATATATGTGTGGTTATATTCATGCTCATTATTTTATGTAACATATTCATTGTGGTTTGTATTTATCTCCATATTATTATCCATTGTGTTTTTAATGTTCTGAATTGATTGCTTCTATTGATATTTAATATTGGTTTTAATTCTACAGTACTTGTCTATTACGTTATCTTTGCCATACATATGTATGTTTTATAGCTCATGTATTTGTGAGATATAACCTACATAATATAGTTATGTATTGTTGTATTAGTATCTACAGTTATAAAGAGGTAAATATATTATAGCATACAAAGTGCTAACACAATTTTTTTTTTTTTTTTCATTTTAAGGTACTAATTAATCAACAGTATGTGTCTTGGGAGTCTTCCTGGGACTGCATAATGGTGTGTTTATTGTCACGTCCTAGGGGTTGAAGCTGAGGAAGAAGGAGGGAGATACAGCGAGAGAAATATAGAGAAAGAGGTAGAGAGAGGGAGATGAAGGATTGAAGAGAAGAGTGGGATCTTCTCAACTATTCCTCTCAGTGTCTCAGACCCTCACTATCCGATGCCACAATTTACGATATTATTATAGGTTTTTTGGTGTTTGGGTTTGAGTTTTGGCTGGTCCGAGAATGCATCCCCATTTACCCCATTAATTTTAAAGGTGGTGGTGCATGGGTTGAGGTAAACATGGAAATATAATCGCCAACCTGCATATAATTATCTTGTAAAATGCAATGCCACTGAAATAATTATTAACAATGGTATAAAGGATTCTGTGGATCATCTAAACCAGGCCTGTGACATCATACTGACTGGATGGTGGACTTACACTCCTGTGACGTCACAGGCCCGGTATAGACGATCCACAAAATCTTTTATACCATTGTTAATAATCATTTCAGTGCCATTGCATTTTGCAAGATAATTATGTACAGCTTGGCGATTATCATTCCATGTTTATCTCAACCCATGCACCCCCACCTTTAAGGTTCACTATACGATTTTTCTATTTAAGATTGGGTTTTCAGGAACGTAACCCAATCGTAAATCGAGGGAGACCTGTACTGCCGTCACCCCAGCCTTCACCCCACGACCAGTCACCAGTGCCCTTCTACGTTATTGGAGACAACGCTTTCCCGCTGAGGACCTGGATGATGGTGACGCCCTACCCTCGGCGCAACATGACCAGGGAGCAACACATCTTTAACTACAGGTTGTCCAGGGCCTATCGTGTGCTGGAGAAGGCTCATGGTCACGTGGCTAGTAGGTACATAACTGATACAACAACTGTGGGTTATAAGTAACAATGTACATCTGTATGTATAGTTTATAACTTGTCAGGCACTCCAATTGTCATTACCAGGTAATTTAATTTAATTTAACTTGTGCATCATTTTAATATTTTCTTTCAGATCCGCTATAGTATATTTCTCTATATACTTTCAGATTCAGATGCCTATCCTTCTTTACCCCAAGCGAGTGGAGTCCATTGTGCTGGTGTGCTGTTGCCTGCACAACCTTATAATATAACTGCTAGGGCTAGGCTTTGAACCATACAGGCAGGTCAAGTCACCTATACCACCACGGAGGTTAAAGAAGGATTTTGGTACTTCTACCTCTGTTCCTCCCCAACCTTCGAACTGTGTGGTTCGAATCCTAGCCCTAGCAGTCATATTTGTAATCAAATAAACAACCTTATAAGAAGAGGGTACCCATCACACCATGTAGCACTGCTGGACCAGGAGGACCCAGAGTCGCACGAGTTGCCACCAGGGGCGTGGAGGGACGGGGGCACCATGGTTGGGTTGGAGCCCGTCACAGGTAACAGTTCCACCACCCAGGCAGTTAAGGACCTACGGAACTATCTCCAGGACTACTATTCATCACCCACAGGGAGTATGTCGTGGCAGGATGGCAGAGTTTAGAAGGTGGGATATTTATATTTATAGGATTGACATTATTCACAGCCATTCTCATTATTCTACATGTGCACCCTTTCAGTTTGCATGTTTTTCTCTCAACATTTATAATGTTATTTAAGCCGGTATCACACGAGCGCTTTTTCACTCAATATTTACCCTCAACACTGGTCTGGCAGCTCATGAGGTCAACATTTAGAATATTTTGGTTACCTAAATTCATCTACCATCAGTCTAGTTTCCGATACCAGTGCAATATATCCCAGAAATGTTTCCAGAAATTTTTTGATCACCGAATGTTGACTATAAAAGCTTACGTGTGATACCGGGTTTATACATACCTGTAATGTTGTTCAGGTTTCCTTATACTTCACCTTGTCAATGAATTCTATCCATACAATTAAAATGTAAAACTTGCAAACTAAACAAACCAAAATTGGGACAAGGACAATATAAAGTCAAATTAAATTATCAAAATCGCTATGTGGAAACAACGCTTACTAAAATGAAAATTATTAAATAAAAGAACACAATCCACCACATAGGGTGTACATCACTACATGAGCAAGTTAATCTGTTTCCCAAGCAAACCAATCGCACATATAACAACGCACTATCGTCACGTTAAAGGAAGTAGTCAAGTTTGGGAAGTCCGGGACGTTCTGGCAAATTTTACTAAACTCTGCATGAATAAAGAAACTACATGTTAAATGTCAAAATATTATTTAAAATCAAATTTGCAACATGACAAGACATTAACAATAGTAAAAATACAATATTGATAAGATATCTATACTATTACAAAATAATATATAAAATACAGTACAGCACTCACTAACGATAGTGCTATCGGGTAGGTACCTGTAAGCATAGCATGCTTCAAGTGACCCCTATCAATAACTACCCTACAAATAACCTACGTTTATAGCACAAATAAACTAAGGAAATCGCAAAAGTAAGCAATTGATACTATCGACAATGAATACATATAATATAAAGAGAAATAATTGCAAAATATGAAGTAACAACAGATTTAAACAAAGAGTACTCTTTTAACAAGAACAATAAATTTAAAAAATCATCAATATTAATAATAATAATAATAATAGAAAAAGAAAAAGATAAACAATAAATACAGACAAAAAGTAAGCAGAGGTTATACAAGAAACTTCAAGTTAAAAATGCTTGATTAAAATTATTGATGTCAAATTTTAGAATACAGTCACAATAATTGACCCTAAAAAGATTAAATTTATGGAACAATTTACTTGCCTCAAAACCTCTGTCCACTAAGAGTCTGTATAGTAACCTAGCTCTAGCCCAAAAGTCATCTACTTTAGTGCAGATTTTACAAAATCTTATTAATTGGGAATAAAAACAATTATAAGTGATTTTACTATCGATATTACTACTAGGGAAAGGAAAGTTTATTACGTTAAAATTAAAATCATCAACATTATAATTAGCAATAATAGATAAGGTTATATTTAGAACCTCTTGCTATGTGGTTGAAATTGGGAGTCAATAATTATTTCCACATTTTGTATACCTCTCTCTTGTAGTTTATTAATATTTATATATATGTTTTCATAATTTAAATTCTCATATATGTGTGGTTATATTCATGCTCATTATTTTATATAGCATATTCATTGTGGTTTGTATTTATCTCCATAGTATTATCCATTGTGTTTTTAATGTTCTGAACTGATTGCTTCTATTGATTTTTAATATTGGTTTTAATTCTCTATTACGGTATCTTTGCCATACATATGTATGTTTTATAGCTCATGTATTTGTGAGATATACATAATATATTTATGTATTGTTATATTAGTATCTACAGTTATAAAGAGGTAAATATATTATAGCATACAAATTGTTGAACAAATTTACTTTTTTTTTAAATTTACTTTTGTTTTTAACATTTTAAGGTACTCTACATTATGTGTCTTGGCAGTCTTCCTGGGGCTGCATCATGGTGTGTTTTTGTCACGTCCTAGGGGTTGAAGCTCTATTGGAGCGGCATGTCCAACATGGAGGTAAATGAGAGGTTCATCAATGGCCCAGGCGGAAGGGGTGCTGAACCAGGTGTGACAGAGGATGGTGAATTGATAGTGAGCGGCCATAGGTGGGGTTGCTAGACTTCCATGCAGGGTCGTAGGGTGCCCTGGGTTGCTGGAGAGATCTGGTTATTGGTAGGGTGCTGCACTGGTGGAGGGTGTTAGCTGGTAGGAGGGGTACGGTGGGGCCACAGTGCTGGAGACGTGTTACGGCGGCGGCTGGGCAGGAGGAGCGGAGGGAACTTTCGCAGTCCCAATGTTACACAGGCGGTTTGTCTGCGCGGAAGTGGAGCATGGTTTGAATGGACTCTTTTGGATGTATGCATCACACTGACTCTCGTGGATCTTATGAGCCTCTGCCCCTCAGATAGGTCACATAACCCTTGTGATGTCCAACACCACCCTGACTTTCAGTAGGCCTGCCACCTTCAGCTGCAGGGCCTTGTTGGCGCCACTCCTGGACATCAGCTGGAATGACAAGAGGCATGAATTATCTGTTTGTCATAGCTCACCATGACACTAACATTTCAATAACTCTTTTGTGTATGATTCCAGGTCTAGGAATGAATGATGATGCATGTATTATTGTAGATATTAATAGTTTATCGGAGGCATTATTGTGTTTGCAATATAATGTAATATTTATGTGAAGAGTAGTATGTACTGTATATTATTTATGAATTAATACTTTAGATATAATGTGTACTTACTCAATTATGTTTTACAATCATTATTTTTTAAAGTTCAATATATTAAATATTTAGATTTAATAATTATCTACTATTTAGAATCGTATTATTGATAATAGTTTTTATTTATGAATGTTAACATACCATGCGGCACAATGCGATGCTGCCACATCTCACTGCCTTGCCATGTATTCGCACTGCGTTGCTGTATCTTCTTGCTGTCTTCTCACGATATGGTGCAGTCGTCACACCCGTCTTTTCACATGTGATGCAGTCGTTGCAGCTTTTGTTTTATTTGTCAGACTACAATATGTTAGGATTACGCGTTTCTTGACAATACAGGACTGTTCTTGCACCGTCGTTGCACCATTATTTTGCCAACCTTGTACGTTCGTGTGTTGATGTGGCAACGTTGATGTGTGTTGGCAGTTACGTCATGTGGCTGATGGTGCAACAATTTTACATGATAATGCTACGATGGTGCCAGGACGATACCGACGGTGCAATAACCACGGTATAGTAACATAAGGAGGTAGGCGCATGGCGTTAGTATTGGAACCACGACAGTCACTTGTTTGGGCCTCTGTGACGTCACTCAATGACTCCTGTGTACCGTCTCCCTAGCCTAAATATGGTCTTCTAACAGGATCGGTATATTGCGTTTTCCACCGAAAATGTAAAGTGACATGGATAAACATAGACATATATAGTGTGACAGGACCCTAGTCTATTTGCTAAAGTTGTTATTTGTTGCATTTGAAGAATATATATACGGCTATGAGGTAGTATATAGCCCATGTCGCTTCAAATTTTACCGCGGAAATGCGATAATATTTTTGTCCACCTAATTGCCTAATATGTAGAGTAACGTCGATTGATATCGATAATGTTATTGTAGTAGGACCCAATCTACATGTTAGCATTGTTATTTGATATATGTGTAGTTTATATGAAGAGATATTTCGAAGATGTTGGTGATTTTCGATTCGTCGGTCGGGAGAAAAAGTAGGCCTAAACGGATTTTCGTTTATCCCTTGCTCAACTTCCTTTCAATTCACGTAGTTTGCTTCTGACACTCATCAACTTTCACCCAGTGATGGCGTATGAGGGTGTATGAAGGCCTAGGGGATGTGGAGAGATGATTTGTATAAGTATATGGCCAGCTAGAGGGAACATAGATTTCTACGAAGCGAAATGGTGGCTGGGACTCGGAGTGGGGGGAGAAGAACGGACGGTGGTGCCCTTTGACGGCCAGAGAGAACACTATAGCGGAGCCAAACAAGCCACGATGGTATACAAATATTTCACTAAATATTCGCTTATAGAATAATCAACGTTATTCCGACAAGTATATCTTATATTATGACGGTACCATGGTTGAGCGTGAAGTCACAAAATAAAAATAATTAATAAAAGTCTGTTTAGTGCTTTTTAGCAGCCTTTATGTATACGAGTTCAAGAATTTACTGCGTCTACCTTCTATTGTTACTATACCGTGGCAATAACGGTGTCTCGATGGCACATGGACGCCACACCAAAGTTTTATGGGCCACGACAACTGGGCTCTGTTTTGTGTAAACCCTAATTTTTTTAGTGCCACACTGACCACACTGACCCGCGGAGACATGTCGGGACGCCGCTAGACCATCCCAGGACGTCGCCCGACTGTTCATGACCAAGCTTAGGATTGTGCCAAATTTGGCAAGTTGTGGAGTGTCGGGATCACAATTGGACGTGTATGAACTACCCTTTACGTGTTGAATAGAAGACTGGGAAAATAGGTTCACTCTTGGGTTAGAGAGTTGGACAGAATAGGGGTGGGAATGTGCTGAATTATGGACATGTGCTACGTATGAGTTCGCCCATTGTTGGAGGGAAGAAAGCCTTTATGCTATCCTTTCCTTTCCTTTCACTTTCTCATTACTCTGGGTTTGTTATGCCTACTTGAATAACATCCTGATCACCTTGTTGGGATCGTAAAGTCTGTGGGGCCAGTGTATGTACGTAAATATATGTAAATATATGTAAATCCTTCCGTTCCTCCCCCTCCTTATCTGCCCTACCTCCCTTCCACTCCACAGACACTTGAGCCGAATTCTTGCCCCGGTAGTGGAAAATGTGGGTCCAAATCACCACCACCGAGGCCCTCTCACATATCAGATCACAAGGGGAGAAACTGGCAAGGAGTTATGAGGAATAGTTAGTATCTCGAAAATCTTGCGCTCTATTCAGGGGAGATACACTAAGTAGAGAAGATTATGCAGAAACTTAGTATAGGGAAACTTACTATAGAAATTAGATTATACAGAAACTTAGTACGTATAGGGAAACTTACTATAGCAATTAGATTATACAGAAACTTAGTATAGGGAAACTTACTATAGAAATTAGATTATACAGAAACTTAGTACGTATAGGGAAACTTACTATAGCAATTAGATTATACAGAAACTTAGTATAGGGAAACTTACTATAGAAATTAGATTATACAGAAACTTAGTATAGGGAAACTTACTATAGAAATTAGATTATACAGAAACTTAGTACGTATAGGGAAACTTACTATAGAAATTAGATTATACAGAAACTTAGTATAGGGAAACTTACTATAGAAATTAGATTATACAGAAACTTAGTACGTATAGGGAAACTTACTATAGAAATTAGATTATACAGAAACTTAGTATAGGGAAACTTACTATAGAAATTAGATTAACTATAGAAATTAGATTATACAGAAACTTAGTACGTATAGGGAAACTTACTATAGAAATTAACAACTTATTATAGAGATGAACAACGATCTTAATATTCCCATATGGAACTTATTATAGAAAAACTTCTAGGGAACTTATTATAGATATTAACAACGGTCTTATTCCCTTATGGACACTTATTACAGATAGTAACAACGATCTTATTATTGCCATATGTCTCTTGAAATAGACAAATAATGGCTGGGCTCTCTAACTCTCTATATCTGCTTGGAATACTTTTGGTCATTGCTTCTCATAACATCCAAAAACGGCTTCACTCAATCAATCAATCTTTATTTCGTATAATTGTAATGCATATGGTGGATAATTAAAAAAAAAACTAATTACAACGAGTATGAGTTTAAAGAGCTTCAAGTCAAAGAGAGAGAGAGAGAGAGAGCGAGCGTGTTAGAGTTAGAGCTTCGCGTCTGGCTTTGTATGATTACATTAATCCCCTTCTGTTTTTTCTCTTTCTTTGAGGGGTGGCGCGCCAGACATTACGTTTGACAAGGTAATGTGGGGAGAGAGAGAGAGAGTGAGAGTGAGCATGTTCATTTCAAATTATTGTATTTATAAATACGCAGTAAGATTTTCCATAATTGGCATGTTAACTTATATTTGCAGGCAGTCAACAATCTGATCTACTGGTATCCCATCTAACATATTTACTATGAGTGATAAGACGAACCTATTTATCTTGCCTATTCGTTTGGCCACCTTCTCCGAGTTACATCTACAGTAATATTGTTGAGAACTTCACTTGACCTCATGACTTACTTCTGAACTTATAATGTGACTGGTTTCATCCCTTTAGTTAACCCGTACTGCACCGTAGGATACAGTAATAACAGTCCCCAGCAATGTGGCCAAAATGACAGGAGAGACCACATTTCCACCTCCAGAGATGATGCAACACTGGCCCTCCCACCCTTCAGTGGGTCTCATATAAGCTGAGAAGTGTTGCCATAACGGGAGCAGTGCTCACATGGTCATGGTAACTGGTATAGCCTTGTACAGGCAGTTACAAGGAAAGTACATTACTGACGACTATATCCGTCGCTGGGATTGGAGGGGTTAATTTATCCATCTATCTATTGCCGGATGTTGTGATCTCCGAAGGGGTGGCTACGAACGAAATGCCCCCATGCACCTCTGTCCCCAGTCAGTCCATCCTTCCGCTCTCTCTCTCTCTCTGTCTACCTCTCCCTCTCTGTCCTTCCACCTGACTCTTGTACACTCTCTTAGTCATTCTCTCGCTTCTCATACATTCCACATGGTCGAACCATCTCAAGGTGTTCTATCTATCTATCTATTGCCTGACGCCGTGATCCCCGAAGGGGTGGCCACGAACGAACCGCTCCCATGCACCTCTGTCCCCGGTCAGTCGACGCCCCTCCCCCCAACCAGCACCGCCTTCGTTCATGTACTTCCTCACTCCATCCTTCCACCTCTCATTCGGTCTACCTCTCCCTCTCTGTCCCTCCACCTCGCTCTCGTACACCCTCTTAGTCATTCTCTCGCTTTCCATACGGTCCATATGGCCGAACCATTTCAAGTTGTTCCTTTTCACACTTTCCAACACATCTACCTCCACACCACACCTCCTTCTTACTTCCTCATTAGTCTGTCTATCCCTCCATGTAACTCCGCACGCACTTCTTAAGTAATTAATTTCCACTGCTCTCACTCTTGATCTGAGTCTCTCAACCAACGTCCATGTTTCGCTTCCGTAAGTCAGTGTCGGGATTACCACACTGTCATGCAAGGACTTCTCCACTCCCATACTGACCACCCTATTTCTTGTTACTGCTTTCAGCGTTCCTACAACCCTCTTCCCCTGTTGTACCCTCTCCCGCACTTCTTCATCCATAGTCCCATCTTTACTCAACACACTGCCCAGATACTTAAAAGAGTTGACGATCTCCATAGCCTGACCGTTCAGCTTCACCTCACACTCTGTGACTTCACCCCTTTCGAAGACCATAACCTTGCTCTTCCCCGCATTTACCTTCAAATTCCGTTTTTCGCACATTATTCCAAACTCATTTACCAGACACTGCAACTCCCATTCATTATCACTCATCAGAACTGTATCATCCGCCAACAGCAGTATAGGTAGCTTCCACTCAATTCCCTCCATTTTCAGCGATACACCAACATCCACTGCTCTTGATAGTATTTCTTTCATGACTCCATTCATGAAAGTCATGAAAGTACAGTAAACAACCACGGGGACATCACACACACCTGTTTCAAACCAACGTTCAGGTCAAAGAACTCGCTCTGCTCACTCTCCACACGTACTGCCGCCTTTGCACCCTCATACATGCTCTTCACTGCTTTCAGCAACTTGCCATCTACTCCGTATATTCTAAGTACTTTCCACAAACCTCTATCCACTCTGTCATAGGCCTTCTCCAAGTCCATAAATGCAACATACACCTTTTTTTTCTTCTCCAGATATTTCTCCACAACACAATTCAGGGTAAAAATCTGATCTACACATCCTCTTCCCTTCCTAAAACCTCCCTGCTCGTCGCCTATCCATTTCTCCGTTCTCACTCTCTCAATCACTACCCTACTGTATACCTTCCCTACTACGCTTAGAAGACATATTCCTCGGTGGTTACCACGCACTACTCTTTCCCCTTTGCCCTTATATAGGGGGACTATTATGCCAGTTTTCCAGTCATCGGGTGCACTCCCCTTCTCCCATTAGTGGGGTAAATAATAGAAAATGTGTGCAAAATGTGATACAAGCACCAAATTTGGCATGGTGGTTCCTGTTATGCCCTGATTTTATTCAGGATTAACAATTGCGTAGGTGAGATCTGCAAGACTGGAATATCTGGTTTCATATACATAGGGGAGGTGTGGTGGAGTGGTCTTGCCACTGGCCTGGTAATCCAAAGGCCCCGGGTTCAAATCCCGATGTATCAATGGGAAGATATTATTGGGATGGAATTTGTGCTGTACCTAGTATCAGTGCATTACCACAAGCCCACCGAAACGTCAATAAAATACCCTCATTGTTCCCTGATTAAATAGCACTATGAATATTCCCATATTCAAAATATGCTATAGGGGTGCAATGCCTGGTGAGTTATCTGCTCAACAGGTGGCGTTGTGTGTGTGTAAGTGTGAGAGTCCGAGTGTAGGGGGTGAGACAGTGAAGCACGGGAACGAGGTGGCTTCAGAGATGGGGTCGTTTCGGGCCATGAGTGAGCACCGTGCCTCATGTGAAGGCAATATGGCAGGTGCTCGTTGTACTCTACGTGCTTCACATGTCTCACTCCCTAGACTGGAACAAGACCTCACGGGCTTCACTGTTCATTGTAAAGCGGTGAATGTTAAGGCTCTCAGCCTATGCCCGAGAGGAAGTAAGTTGGAATATAGAAAAAAAAACAAAAAAACATGCGAGGGATCAACAGAACACAAAAATAGAATCTTGGAATGTGATTTGTAATACAGCTTTATTTCACTAAAACACACTCGCGGTATAGAAAAGAGTCAATTAACTTAGGAGAACATGGATAGGAGTAAGTCAGTAGGAAAAACTTGGTCTTTCAGTTCTCCGAGCACAATCGTGGATCTGGATTAGAGTGTGCATTGCCACTTCCGAATCTCGGGCATTATTCTTCCGATACGGACATGATCAGAAGCGATAAGAAAGTCACTCGAGGGGACACTGATTCAATTCTCACAGCATCTGGTACAGTTCGTTGCTTTAGGCCTAAGGTTTAGTTATTCGATTAAGTGGGGACTAACGTTGAGTTTCGACTTTATACGATCTAGCAGAGTCAAGTAGGCAATTATATTTGTATACTTTTAACCGTTAATGCGCGTATGGGAAATCGTTACTGAGATTAATTCACGTTTACGACCTATCCCTTAATTTGTGGGATCACAGAATATCTATACCAAAACATCCAATTTAGGGATAACTCGTGCTGTGGCTGAGGGTAAATACTGTCGCGGTAATTATCTTGTGATACATTTACTAGCACGAAATCTTTGGCAAAAACAGGGGACTCTAAGATCAAATTCGAAACACTCTTCACGGTTAGCGAATAACTCAAGGGTGAACATAGACAAACACAACGGGTTGGTAACACGGTATCTCTACACTGATACTATAATACGGAATCGTGCCCGGTCAGGTTATCTTCTTTCTCCTCTTGAATCTGGTGTCGTCGGGGGGCTTCTCGGCTGCTCCAGGGGGCCGTCCAGGTTGTCCAGTTGTGTGAAGAAATTACAGATGGGTCGGTTGACCGGTGATGAAGTTGAGTTAAGGTTCTCTCCTATGGATCTTAAATGGTCTACTTCCTGGCAGGGCCAGAGGAGCGTCTCATCAAACGAACGTAAGCAGTGTCTATGCACGGACTTTGCTTAACTGTCTCTGATCTATAATGAGAGGTTCAATCAACCCAAGAACACAGTAGATCTTTCTACCCTAGATCTCTGTGTATGTGTGGAGATATATATATTGCTCGTAGGTATCTATGTTAACCGGCGGGTTGCCGCGATTAATACAGATCCAGGAAAATAATACATCAAGTCCTGGTGTTCAGCTTGCGGGGTGCCGGTCGTCTGTCAGCAGGAGAGTAAAACAGTCTTAAAGCAGAGCGAGGTGTCGCTCGGCAAAAACCTATATTTGTACTTCTGCCCGCTCTCCTCCTCTCGGGGTTTATATATGGCAGGGTAACTCGGTGTTGCCGGGGCCGGGGGCTGGTGATTGTTTGTCATTGCTGGTGTGTTGGTTTCCGGGCAGGGCAATCTTGGCCTGCCAGGGGTAGCCCCACAGGGGAGCTCACTTCAAGGGGGAGAGAAGAGGAGGTCGATGCATAACCTCCAGGGCTGGAGCTAACAGGCTCCTCTAGTTGGCAAGATGGTGGAGGATGCTGGAGGCGGGTGTTGCCGGGGCTGAGTGGCCCCCTCCATATTCGGGGCCAGGGCGGCTGTGCAGGGGCTGTGGAGTCAGCATCTGGCAATCTGGCCCTTCGTTCCCAATGCTCTGAATTAGATAACAGCGTTAGTTCACACCGGCATATAAGAATAAATAATCGCAGGCGTTACGGCAAGCGTGTTGTTGTTCACGGAGATTGGGGCGGAGCACCTCGGCCATAAGGGTCAGCTGGCTAATTGCCCGACTTTTATAAGTAAGTTGCTTTTTAAGGTAAGGAAGGAAAGGGGGGGGGAAAGGGTGAACAGTTCTCTCGTACCCGTAGGCCTTTGTGAGGTTGAATAACAAGTCCTGCCATACTTCATAGGTGCTGGCACGTGCATACAGGTGGTGGTTAAACGCGGGTGCCCTAGTGGTCCCGTATGCCGGGGTCGAGGAGGGCGGCGCAGGTAGGAGTCCCTCCAGGATTGGACACGGCTCGATGGCCGAGTTAATTTGTTGTTGTCGGGCCCACCTGGGTTAGGTGGAAAATACCCACGTAGACTACGTGTGGATAAGGGGAGAGGAATCCAGAGAGAGAGAAAATACAGACAAATAGTTGATCAATAAGGCAGGGCATGCATAACCAGGTGGCAGTATCGTTGTCATGATTATGGTGACAGATTGGTTCGGTTACGTACCTGAGGCAACACACAATGTAAGGCATTGGCTCTTCCGTTGTGTGGTTGGGTCAGCATATATGCATGCACAGTTGGCACACCGCTTGGTTGCAAACGAAAAAGGATAGGATCATGTGAACTGTAGTCCTAGAAGGAAGTGTCTTGACGAGGCGTGTAGAAGGCGTGTGGAGGGAGGCTAGAAAAGAAAGGCAGGCTGGATTATGCAATGCAAGGGTTAGGGAAAAATAGATCGTGCGAGGTGACGGTTTCCTTATTATTCTACGGTTAGTGGGTCAGTCATCATGCGGGGTTAGTATGTTAATAAGTAACAAGTAAAATGGTAATGACATAATCAATATCTAATTGGCACAGTTATACTGTATATCTATACGTTGTGGTCGGCAGGGAGGGTTCTGTGGGGGCGCTCGGTTGTGGCCTTGGAATTGCTCGGGGCCTTGGGGCTGTTCGGCCAGGCAGCTTGGGGAACAACAACAACAACAACAACCCCCTCATAATACAGAGAGTTAAGAGGTGTTTTTCCGCTTACTTTTCCTGCAGGGGTTGTCATAGCTAAAGATAAACATATTCATTAATCATATATACCTGGTCTGCAGTCATGTTGCCTGTGGCGGCTGTAGTTGGATTTAGCTGTACCTAAACGCACGTGAAATTAATACAACGGTAATTACAATAGTCACAGGGACATGCACACGACGCGGGCACTACAGCTTACGTCATCAAAAAGGTATGGGGTGTACATCATCTAATACATACTTAGTTAGGGTTTAATAATGGCAGGGAGGAGAGAAATGTGGTTTGTATACTAGAAGACTGAGTTAAAAGATGTGGAACATGTGGATTGGTGTGGAGGTGTGGTCTAGAAAGGTTGGGGGTTGTTGTCTGTGGTCGGCCATTTTGGGGTGAGTTGTCCAGTGCTGGCTGCCGAGGCAGTAAGCTTCTAATCGGGCTGGGGGGGGGGGGGGTTTGTTCCTCTCTCTCCGACCGTATTGGTGAGTGCCTGTGTCTGGCTGTTGCTTTGGTAGGGTACACATACACATACTGACAATGCAGAGAGATACCAGGTGTCTTCCCTGTCTTTCTCTCTTGAGATGATCGTCTGTAGATTGATCATAATTAAACATAGCATTTAGCAGAGGTACATCAAGATAATAACTAATATGGGGTGCATACTTATACCGTCGTAAGGTAGAGATAAGGGGTGTCTTCCCTCCTTTTCTTCTTAGAGGGCTGTCATAGTTAAACATATATATATATATATATATATCATTAATACAATAATACATGGTTTGCAGTTATGGCCGTCTGCAGGTTGATCAGAATTAACATAGATAAATCATACTTGTACCGTCGTAAGGTAGAGATAAGGGGTGTCTTCCCTCCTTGTCTCCTTCTTAGAGGGCTGTCATAGTTAAACATATATATATATCATGAATACAATAATACATGGTTTGCAGTTATGGCCGTCTGCAGGTTGATCAGAATTAAACATACTGTATATAAATCAGCAGAGGTACTTCGATACAATGGCTAGTATGGGGTACGTACCTATACCTTCGTACGGTAGAGAGAATTAGGTGTCTTCAGATCGCCTCGTTCCTGTACGCGATGAAGGTATTATAGTCTGCAGGGTTAGTATCTAATTGAATACATACTTAGTGGGAACTTCAAGAATGTCAGGGATTGGCTACTGACTGAAATCGTAACAAGGACGACACAAGGGATAATTGGTATACTACTCTAGGTAACGTCTACCCTGAGGGGTGGCAGATCGTCTCAACATAATCATTTCAATCTCCAACTCTCGAATATAGATTCGTAGTCGGGGATGTTCTCTCATCTGAAGCAATACTAATACTAGCATATAAAAGATAGGGGACCGGGGATCCTGCTGGGGGTGGGAGTTTCGCTCCCAGGAATTTTCGTTCCTGGTGTATTTCAGTTCCCAAGGGGTCTACTTAGCAAATCTGCCAGATGTGCCATTCAAAAATCCAAGATGGCGGCCATTTTTCAAGATGGACGCCGAATGCGTCTGCCGAAAATGGTTTTGCTCATAGATATGCATGTACTTGATGGATTTGAATGATTTTGGTGTCGATTTCTATGTTTTCTTGCATGCTGAATCTATTTTTTTTACTTTCACTAGCCTTTTTTTTTTACCAACCAAATATATATTTAGTCAAATAAATCAATGAAATTAAATCAATGTGGTCCTCGTGGGGGATCGAACCCTAGATACTGTAAATGGTAGAAAATTAACACTTTATATAATATAACAACATAACACATCAAATAATACTCCTAATACTTTATATACACAATATAAACATTAAATATACATATGTATATGTATCACTACAGCTGACATACACAGCTGCAGAGTGCAGTGCAGGCGAGCCCTGAACGAAAGCATTTGCATCTCTGGTTGCAGCCTTTCTTGCAGGAACACTGGGTCAGTTCCCGACAGCTGGCTGCAATAGGTGGAAGCATTGTCCAACAGATCTGCCATATGTCTCCCTTCCGATTCCATCCCCAGTCGGCAGGACTGACGACTTCTGGATTGGTTACTGTTGCTTGACCCCATATGATACCAGCCTGGTAAGCAGCACATTTTGCGTGTTCCATGAGGGCTGCACTGGTTGGTGGGATCGCATCATAGGACCTCTGCTTACAGGCAAAGAGATTCAGCCTTGCCTCGTCAACACCGGTGGCTGCACTTGATCTGTCATACATGAGGACAACAAAGTTCTCCAGCTTCTGCAGGTCATCCTCAGAAACCTCTGTTGGGCAGTTGCTGAGTTTTGTAAAGGTTTCAGAAACCTCATCACAGACTTCCCAAGTCAGCCATGCAGATTTCTTTCCCTTCCCATGGAAAGACGAGACCGCGTCACAGCCCGTGAATGCATGGAAATACAGGATCCCACTGGCTTTCTCAGGTCCTATTACAGAAACTACCTCATGGACTGGTATCCATCGAGCATTGGCTCCCTGCCCAAAAGCAATCTACATTTTTTGAAGACCAAGCCTCTGCAGGGATGGCAGCTTAGACACTGCTATGACGAGCACGTCAGTGTCATTGGCTTTGATGACAAGTGACTTGCTACCCTCTGCAGTTGCATCTCTGCCATGTACAAATATACGGGTATCAGCTTCTTCATGACAGCATGGGGCCACAGCATCGAGGGATTTGTTTTTGTTGCTGATGACATCTCCTTTTGTCACGATTACCATACTTGTGGTCTCAGCCTGACATATTTTCTCTGCGAGAAAGTGGAAGAGCTCAGTTTTGTTGTTGTCATCCCGCAGAAAGCTTCTCCAGTTTGTTGGGGTCTTGCTGGTTCCAGTCACTCTTCTTCTGATCCCCTGACCTCTTTTTGACCTGGTTTCAGATTTCAGACTAGACTTCTTGTACACATCAAAGATGACATCGACTCGCTTGAATTTGGTGCCAAAGGATTCCACTTTTGGAAGGATGTCTTCTTTTGCATAGTCATCGAAAGTCTTTGGGCTGCGTGGAGGCAGGGAATTGATGAGCGCTGATCCATCAATGATGATGGTGTCTCCCTCTGGTTCGCTGTCAGGCAATGTCACCAGTGCCTGAAGAATTTCAGTTAGCTGTGACTTCTGGCACATACGAAACCTGCCATTGTCACTGAGAGATGCAGGTGCTGACTGGTTCTCATGCTTGAAGAATTCTTGCAAGTCACACGGTCTGTTTTGGCAGAAGAGCCGGGATAACAAGTGACAGTCATCTTTAAGCACTTTCTCCTTGGAGCTGCTGGCTGCCTGCTCGTGCTTGAAGAAAGAAGCCTTGTTCTTCTTGATTGGCTTATAGAATGTGCATTCGTCTTCATTCTCCAAGGCCTCCATAAATGACTGGAACTTCTCCTTGCCTCTCTCGTGATGACTACCAACCAGTTCAGCTATTGCTGGATCTGCAATGTTCTTTGTGTCTAGCACCAGCAAATCAGCGGACTCTTCTTGGAAAGGGTTGCCCATCTCTTTTATCACTCTGAACAGTGCCTCCACCCTCTCAAGGAAAGATGTCTGGGCACTTAAGGTCTGTTCATGGTGTTTGGTGCTGATGGTTGCGTCTTTCACACCAGAAATGGCCTCATATACAGATACTAGATGGCTCACTTCAGGTCCAGCCACCATCCATCTCCGAAGTTCCCCTGGGTCCTCTGTTAGTCCAATGGCTCCTCCATCACCCTTGATGGCTGCGTTGTTCTGTTCATGGGCTTGGTCAATGGCCATGGCAGAGAAGTCTCTTCTGGACTTGTGGACAACAAAGTTTCCTTTGTGAAACTCAATGGCTACGTCTTGATGCTGCTTCTCAAGAAACATCATGTCTCTGAAGTGAACTGGAAGCCACCGAGCATAATTGACATTGTTATTCGCGAAGAAGTAGGGGATCAGTTCTGGGAGTGCTTCACGGTACAGGTCGAAGTTTCCTTTCCTGAAGGAGCGTATCAACAGGAGCACGACCAGCTCCATGTCCAAAACCAGATCCCAGAACTGGAACTGTGGACTCTGAGGTCTCCGCTGATCACACCAGTCTTCAAAGGTCAGCGTTGGTCTGCCGGACTCCTCAGAGCAGTAGCCTTGGTAGGCTTCTTTCTTCAGTTTATACAGGCTGCATGCTGTGATCTGGTGGGCCAATCTTGTCCTGGTGATACTTGACACAGTCAGGAATGACTCGGCTGTACCAGATAAGGCCACCCCTGCTTCAGCAATAGCACTGGTCCAGCCACTGTGTTCCAGTAGTGTTCCAAGGGAACCAAGCGCAGCCTTCTCTATGTGAAGTCCCCCAAACATGATAACAAATTAATCCTCTCCATACTCAGGCCACTGCCACTGGATTTGTTTTGCTAGTGCAAACAGTGGTTGGTCAGCAGCTATGACCGGGTCTGCCCTGGGTTGAGGAATGCCACTGTATCTCGAATCTTCCCCATGGCATGTTTGATGGTTGCAACAGAGTGAGCCTGGTCTCGTATCAAAGGCAACAGTGATGTCATGCTCACTTAAAAAGGCTGGCTCCTCTTCTGTGCTGCATGGTGGGATGCCCATGTGATACTGAGAGTATCACCCACACTCTCAGTGACAGACACCTCTTCTAGCCACCTGTACTCTTCCTTCAGGTGTGACTGGATTGAGTGTAGTGCTTGGTATAATTGGTTTGGCACAGCTGGAGGTTTGGGCTTCTTAGTAAGGTACACTGGTTTAACATTGGTGAATGCTTCAGGAAGCTCAGGAACTTTCTTCACACTGTTATCTCCACTGAGTTTCACTGGCTCCCGTTCCTCACCAGGATGTTCAGGGCTTGGGTGTTGGAACTGAGACATACTGGTACCATGGAAGGAAGTTTGAGCTGTAGTCGCTGTTGGGTTGTGGTCGATGTTGTCCACCGCGGACGTTGTGAACACCTGCTTCCTCAACACTGGTGGACAGACAACTCCATCATCCACGTACTGAGCTACAACAGCTTCTCCAAGCTGGGCTGAGATTTCTAAGACTCTATCATAGGTGATGCTGAGTCCATTGTCATGGAGCATGTCTATGAGCTGCCTCTTCCTTGTTTTGGCAAACACAGACATGCCCATATACACAACAAATGGTGTCTCCCGGTCCTTGGAATGTCTGTGGACGTGAGATCCGGCCTTGTATTTGGCAAAACAGTTATACTGTAAGAGCTGAGCCATAGCAAGGTCAGACTTTGAGGCTCCATGTTGGAGTTGTGACTTGATGTCTGCTCCATGCTCAATCATGCAAACAAACTGAAGCAGTGATGACGGTACAGCATCTTCTAGGCACCCATCATGGAATGTGCCATTCCACTGTGATTTGTGTTGAAGCATTTCACGTCTTATCATCCCAGCAGCCTTTGCAAGATGAACGGCTTCTCCATATTTGCTTTCTTGTGCAAGAATTGACCCAACATCCTTGTTAAAGGCCAGTAGGACATCACGTCCATGATGTTCAGCTTGTAGATCAGGGATGTGTTGAAGCAGCTGGTCCTTCAGTCGGGTAGCATGAACATCAGGACTGTCGATGCCAAGCTGCTCCAGCCTCTGCCTGTAGAGCATACATAGGTCGGCAAGTCGGAAGACTGATGGAGCTGAACTCTCACTTGCAGATTTTGTCTCAATGATGTATGTTACCAGTTCAGAGAAGGCAATTGGATATGCTTCCCTCTTTCCTACCTCAGAGTTTTCTGCTTCCCTCAGCTCTTCAGCACGCAGGTGAGCTCGTTCTCGGTTGTAGAGACCAGCCAAGCATGCACTGTGGTACTTCAGTTCCTGCACCACCACATCTCCAGCACTCAGTTTGGCAAGCAGCTTTCCATCATTGAGAGTCTTTGCACACTTGTTGACTCTCTTGTTCAGTTTCATGGTCATAGCTTGTCTAAAGTCATCCAGATCTCTGTCCTCCTCACATATGAAACATTCTATCCGTTTGGGGTCTGACATTCTCCATGGTATTTTGCTGCTGCCGCTGCTGCTGTTCTCATCTGTTGCAGGAGACGATCTCTTTTCTGCCCTTTGTAACTTAGTGTTGCTGAACAGAAGCCTGCAACTAGCATGGTACTGTGCTTGATTTTTCCTCAAGGTTGCCTCTATCCCACTGCCGTCATCAAGCCTTCGTGGGTCCATCTTGATCGGTAGCGCATTCACTGCATGAAATAGAGGAATATTCCTATAGGAGGCTGTATCCATCCTCTACCCTTCTGGCAGGATTTGCAAGTGGAGATGTTAGGCATTCGCTCTTCTCTGTTTGACAGAGGCAACACTTGGTCCAGTTGGTCTGCCATGATGCAGTCTCACATTTGGTGTTTGAAGCCATTCTGATGACCAGGGCTGAGGGTTTATCCTTTTACCACCCTGTATCATGGGCACTTTCCTGTATGGGATACAACTAGGTTCATGCATGTCTGCCCTACACCTAGCCCGATCGTTCATCCAATGTCATTTAAGTCCCGTGCGATCTGTACACCATCCAGATAACTTTGAAACCCCATTATCCTTGGCTCGGCTCTCCCGCGCTGGCACCTCCTGTCAATTCAGGTGCGGTTGCTTAACAGGTCCGTGGGGTAGGTTAAGCAACATTTGGGACACTAAATATGAGATGCACTCCTCCTTAGCTGACATTGAACCCCATGCTGAGTTTCACAGCAGTAATTGTCACCAGTGTGCCATGGTAGTGCCGACAATCACTCCTTTAGAAAAATGGCTTCTTTGATCAATCAGGTCTGGTTTGTTGACTTCATGCACTTTGCATCTGGAGCATGACATACTCCCTCACACACAGAGACCCTCTGCGTGTTACCCTCACCTAGTTTAGCCCGTGAGCCAACACGGTTTACCAGGGTGTGGCCGTTGCCGTGCACTAGCAACTTCTTGGAGCCATAGATGAGAGTTAGGTAAGTAGTGAGGTTGCACTAAATAAAAATACTGCTCTATACATTTAGAAATTACCATGTCATGCACATAGTAAAAAATAGCAAAACACTCATCAGGCAAGCAAAAATGCAGAAAAAGACTGATCTAAATAGCCAAAAAGTGTGAAGTTATTCACTTGAGTTTTTTGAAAGTAGAAACATTTGAATCAGCATGCAAGAAAACATAGAAATCGACACCAAGATCATTCAAATCCATCAAGTATATGCATTTCTATGAGCAAAACCATTTTCGGCAGACGCATTCGGCGTCCATCTTGAAAAATGGCCGCCATCTTGGATTTTTGAATGGCACGTCAGGCAGATTTGCTAAGTAGACCCTTGGGAACCACCATGCCAAATTTGGTGCTTGTATCACATTTTGCACAATTTCTATGAAAAATTGCTGTTATCTGCCCCACTACATGCTAGTTTGTACATTTTCCATACCCATTCGATCACTATCTCACCACCATACCTCAACATTTCCCCACATACTCCATCTGTTCCTGGTGCTTTCCCCAACTTCACTCTTTTCATGGCTTCCCACACTTCTGACCTGATCCCCACCTCCTCCTCCACTACTTCTCTTCTTCTCCCTCCCATACCATATCCAGCTATGTTTGCTGGCTCTTCATTCCTTACATTTAGCAACTCATTGAAGTACTCCCTCCATCAAGGTGTTTCTCTTCACAATTTCCAGCACATCTACATCCACACCACACTGCTCTCGTACTTCCTCATTTGTCTGTCTATCCCTCCATGTAACTCCGCACGCACTTCTCAAGTAACTAATTACCACCCCTCTCACTCTTGGTTTGAGTCTCTCCAACAACGTCCATGCTTCGCTCCCATACGTCAATGTCGGGATTACCACACAATCATGCAAGGGCTTCTTTACTTCCATGCTGACCACCCTATTTCTTATTTCTGCTTTCAGCATTCATACAACCCTCTTCCCCTGTTGCACCCTCTCCCGCACTTCTTCATCCATACTTCCATCTTTACTCAGCACACTTCCCAAGTACTTACGTGAGCTGACATTCTCCATAGCCTGACCGTTCAACTTCACCCCACACTCTGTGGCTGCAACCCTTTCAAAGACCATAACCTTACTCTTCCCCACATTTACCTTCAGGTTCTGTTTTTCACACACTGTTCCAAACATATTTACCAGCCCCTGCAAATCCCATTCACTATCGCTCATCAGACCTATATCATTAATACTGAAGTAAATTAGAGGAATTATAAACATAATATTGGCATCTTTCATGATGATTAGTTAACTAACCAAAATTTCAAAATACCTAAAATAAAACAAATATATATATAAATAAAAATGCAGTGACTAATGATAGTTGTCAGGTGTTGAACAATAGCTACCATAATATTATTGTGGTTGTCAGGTTATTATAGCTAAACAAAGAGAAAGGTTATTATGTGGAAGTGTATGTGTGAGGTATATTGGCTCTCTCTCTCTCTCTCTCTCTCTCTCTCTCTCTCTCTCTCTCTCTCTCTCTCTCTCTCTCTCTCTCTCTCTCTCTCTCTCTCTCTCCTGTACAATCTCAAAATTTGCTGACGATACAAAAATTGCAAATAGCGTACTCTCAAAAGAACAAGTTGACGATATGCAACACAATCTAGATAAATTGTCATGTTGGGCCCAAATTTGGCAAATGAGTTTCAATGCGGATAAATGTAAAGTACTACATATCGGATACCTAAATGAGAAAGCAAACTATTCGATGAATGGCACTCAGCTTAAGAATGTAAACAGAGAAACCGATCTGGGAGTAACAATATCGAGTAACCTAAAATCGAGTCAACAATATTCAGAAGTTGTTAAGAAGGCAAACAAAATAATTGGCTTTATAGGCAGGTCATTTGAGCATAAATCCAAAGAAGTTATCCTAACCCTTTACAATTCCTTAGTCCGCCCTCTTCTGGAATACTGCGTTCAATCCTGGTGCCCTTATTACCAAAAAGATATAAACAAGCTAGAACGAGTTCAACGTAGAGTTACCAAAATGATACCTAGCCTAAAGAACAAACCATACGAAGAGCGTCTTAGAGAATTAAATCTATTTCCTTTAACCCAGCGCAGATTAAGAGGTGACTTAATTCAAGTGTTCAAAATCATCAAAGGCATCGACAATATGAACTGTAGTAAGTACTTCACTATCGACCAATCTAATTACACGCGGGGAAACGGTTGCAAAATTATTGGTAAATCTTTTAACTCACGAATCTAAGAATTTCTTCTTCAATCGAGTTGTCAACTTGTGGAATGGGCTTCCCCGAGACGTTATAGACTGCAGCACCGTTGATTCATTTAAACTCCGCTTAGACAAATATCTCGCATCAAACCCGCGACTGACTGCGTTTGTAAATGAATAACTTTATTTTATCCCCCCCTCAGTTACTAACCCATCTGTCCCCTACTAACTTCCTAATCCTGCCACGGACATTAGTTCCAGGGCAGTAGTTCCCTTTCCAATGTTCCCTTACCCACTCTAAACCACTGTTTGGACACTTGATCCTCAGTGTTTTGGAGGACAAGCAGCCTAGAAGGGTCACTAGACCTGTTGTTGCTTGATTTCCTTTGTACTCTCTCTCATTACATTATTGTGATTGTCAGGTTATTATAGGTAAACAAAGAGGTTATTATGTGGAGGTGTGAGGTATATTGGGTCTCTCTCTCTCTCTCTCTCTCTCTCTCTCTCTCTCTCTCTCTCGCGTGTGTATGTGTATATTTTTAGTTAAGCGTTGGACATCCCCTGTTTCGATCCATTATTTTGGAGATGTTAAGACGTTTTACCCCATTAGTTTGGCGATTATATAAAGCTTCATCACATTCAGGTGTCTTCATATGCCGGGCGGGCGATAGCGAGCCTGTAACTGCAAAGACATCAGCCAAAAGATGTCGAAGAATGTATAAATTTAGCTTATAGGAAATCTGGGAAGGCGATTTTGTTAACTGAGATATACTGATCGAAAATGGCAAAGACAAGCAAAATCCTCGGAAAATAGTTAATAAATATATAACCCCCACAAGACGTCGGACCCGATAGTGTTAACAATTAATTCTCCTAATTTTCGTATTAAGGGGGTAGTGGTTATTGTGTGGTCTATTGAGGGGGTAGCGGTTATTGTGTGGTCTATTGAGGGGGTAGTGGTTATTGTGTGGTCTATTTATCTATGTATTCATTTATTGTATAATTTCCTCGCTAGACCTCCATCAAGCGTAAGAAACACACTCCTGAACCCCCTTCAAGATAAATTTGTAAATTTTTCGGTTACTTCTAGAATTACAGGTTTGCTATCGCTTTCACGATTTTTCATACTGTATCCCTTTAAGGGGACAGTGCATATTTTATTTAGTCTATTTATGAAATATATCCATATATTGTTTAGTTTTCTCGCTAGACCTCCATTTCATCAAACTTAGAAAAACACTCCCTAGATACATTTCTAAATTTTTCCATTGAAATATATCCCGATCGAAGGCCTATTTCTCTTAAATTACAGGATCGCTTTCGCTCCCCAGGAAATAATTGACACGTAAATGGCACGAAAGGCCTTGATATTGATATAGAAATGGGACGAAAGGTTTTAAAATCGACAAACTAATGGGACGAATTAACGTCTGAAAACTAATGGGGCTAAATATGAGGAAGAAGGGGGACCACAAAAACTACCTTAACTCCCCTTAAATATAAATAAATGTAGGGGAGGTCCATGATTGTTGGTGAATGACTGTACCCCCTTTAATTTGGTCTCTATTATCGTTTTCTGTTTTCGACTTTTAATTTTCGTAATTTCTTTTCCATTTTCTTTCTTTCCATTTACTTTGTTTCCATAGTCTTCCTTTCAATTGTTCTTCCTTTCCATTTTCTTTCCATTTTTCTTTATTTTCTTTTTATTTGTGTTTCCATTTTCTTCCTTTCCATTTCTTTCTTTCCATTTTATTTCTCTTTCCACGTTCTTTCCATTTTCTTTTAATTTCTTTATATTTCCATTTTCTTCCATTTGTCTTTCTTTCCATTCGTCTTTCTTTCCATTTTTCTTCCTTTCCATTTTTGGTATGTCCCATTAACTTTTCTTTCCATGTTCTTCAATTTTTCTTTCTTTCCATTTTCTTTCTGTGTCCATTATTTTCCATTTTCTTTCATCATCTATATTTTATTCTCAATCTTTTCCTGGGCGTCTTATTAATGGGGGGGGGGAGGGGGTAATTAAGAGTGATTAAGGGCGTGATTAGTAATTAACTTGGCCGGGGCGGGGGGCCATCTTGGTTTTTTGTCATCCTCTCTCTCGATTTGGGGTGGTGGCGTTGGTGTTTTTGTTTACGTGCGGGATTAGGGTCTCTAGTCTCTCTCTCGCTCGCTCTGTTTTGTTCTCTCTCGCTCTTTTATGTGCTCTTTCTCTTTCTCTATCCCAATATCCTCTCTTCTCAGCCCATGATTCAGTGATTTACCCCCCCCCCCCCCAGGAGAGAGAGAGAGAGAGGGGGGGGGGGGGATTCGCGGGTAGGGAGTTAATTAAAGGCGTAGGGATTTTGAAGGTGGCCATTTAGACGAGCCGTAAATAGGGCTGGGGGGGAGGGGGGTTCTTTGTTAGGCTTCCGGTGTAGGTGGGGGGGGGGGGGAGAGAGTGTGTGTGCGTGTGTGTGTTTGTGAAGATGAGAGAGGGAGAGCGTGTGAGTGTTTGTGCGTGCATGTGTTTAAGAGAAAGGGTGTATGTCTATGTGTGTGTTGTGAGAGTGTGTGTGTGTGTGCGCTTGTGAAAATGAGAGAGAGGGAGTTAATAATAATAATTATTATTATTATATTTATTCAGTTAGCATTTTACAATGTTGGTACCACATAATATGTTACAAATATGACATGTACCAGCTTTGCATAATTCCAACTAAGGATAGCCCAATAAGGCCGTTAGGCGTATTTCCATTGGGGTTCCTGTGTGTTTGTGCGTGTATGTGTTTTAAGATAATGAGTGTATGTCTTTGTGTGAGAGAGTGTGTGTGTGTTTAAGAGAAAGAGTGTGTGAGAGAGAGAGAGAGATTGTGTATGTGTGTGTTCCAGGGAAAAGGTGTGTAGGTTACGTATATGATAGAGTGAGTGTGTGTGTGTGTGTGTGTAACAGACAGAAACATAAATATGAGGGGCGTTTTTTGGACATCCTCTGTTTCGCTTCATTAGTTTGGAAATTTTAAGATGTTTCACCTCATTATTTTGGCGGTATTAAGATGCATCACTCCATTCAGGTGTCAATATTTTTATGGGCGAAAATTGTTTCTAACCACCCGAGAAAACAGTTGGATATATTAACTTGTTCAACTTTGGGAGACTCCTGTACCCTAAGATATGGGTCCAATTCAATTGCCGACTTGCGAGTTTCGTTCTATAAGGAAGTTGGAGCTGTAGATAACGATATTTAACAGAATGTACAGCTAAAATACGGTCGTAGTACATTATATAAATACATAAAACCCAATTCAACATACCATTTATCCATCAGAAACCTACATTATTGTTGCATTTCTGTTTAATAGCGGTGTTTATGGCTCCAACTTCCTTATAGCCTGAAACTCGTAACTGGTCAATTGTAGCTTGCATCAATGCACTCCCCATGGGTTAAAGATTCCAAATATATTCACAGTTTAATAGTGCGCATTGTCAATTTGGCACAACTAAAAGTATTTTTCCATATTTACCAGCAATTAGTATTGTGTGTACAAAGGAAATCAAGCAACAACAGATCTAGTGACCCTTCTAGGGGGGGGGGGTCTTTTATCCTCCCATGTTTCCCTCCATTAGTCTGGACATTTTTAAGACGTTTCACCCCATTAGTTTGGGGATAATAAATGGCTTCACTCCACTCGGGTAACTATTTTTTTGTTCTGGACGAGCGATAGCGAGCCTGTAACTTATTAGCATAAATCGGCCTTCGTACCAAATTTAATCTGCATAGAGTCTGCTGCGTGGGTCTTATCTACAGTAGGTTTGAAGGAAGTCGGGGAAGGCGTTTATGTTAGCCTAGGGGACAAACTAAACAATACATTTGCTCAATAATACCAAAGCCGATCAATAATCAATCAATCCTCAATAATACCAAAGCCGATCAATAATCAATCAATCCTCAACAATACCAAAGCCGATCAATAATCAATCAATCCTCAACAATACCAAAGCCGATCAATAATCAATCAATCCTCAACAATACCAAAGCCGATCAATAATCAATCAATCCTCAATAATACCAAAGCCGATCAATAATCAATCAATCCTCAACAATACCAAAACCGATCAATAATCAATCAATCCTCAATAATACCAAAGCCGATCAACAATAAATTTAATCCCTCAACAATAATGCCACCCAAATATCGTGATGACCCCCCCCCCCCCAAAGACGTCGGACCAGATAGTGTTAAGGGGAGCTTTCCACTTGAAGTTTTTTCTTGACTCCTTTCTCCCTCATGTTTAGCCTCATTGTTTTCCTAATTTTAAGACTTTTGCCCCCATTATTTTGACGATTTTAAGAACTTTCAACCCATTTCTGTCAATTTTAAGATCTTTCGTGCCATTTAGGTGTCGATTTTATCCTGGCGAGCGATAGCGAGCCTGTAATTTAAGAGAACCCGGCTTTCAGCCGGGACATTTTTCTACCGAAAAATTTACAAATTTATCTTGAAAGGGGCTCAAGGGGGTGTAATCTTAAGCTTGAAGGATATCTACGGACCAAACTAAAAACCTCCCCTTAAATGTCGTCTGTTAACTTGGAGGCCTAAAAGGGGACGTTATTATATTTATTGATTTATTTATATATTTCATTATTTATGTATTTACTATGTATTATTAACAGTATATATATTAATTATGTATTTACTATGTATTATTAACAGTATATATATTAATTATGTATTTACTATGTATTATTAACAGTATATATATTATTTATGTATTTACTATGTATTATTAACAGTATATATATTATTTATGTATTTACTATGTATTATTAACAGTATATATATATTATAGTTTGCTCCCTAGACCTCCATCAAGCTTAAGGGGAGGTTTCTAGTTTGTTTCCTACTCCTCCAGCAATCTCAAAATTTCACCCCCTTGACCCTCTTTCAAGATAAATTTGTACATTTTGCGGTAGAAAAATGTCCCGGCTGAAAGCCGGTTCCTCTTATATTACAGGCTCGCTATCGCTCGCCAGGATAAAATCGACACCTAAATGGCACGAAAGGTCTTAAAATTTACAGAAATGGGGCGAAAGTTCTTAAAATCGTCAAAATAATGGGGCGAACGTGGTTAAAATCTCAAAAGGAATGGGGCTAAACATGAGAGAGAAAGGGGTCAAGAAAAAAATCCCTCAAGTGGATATCTCCCCTTAACAAAAAACATACCAAAGGCCCCCCCCCCCCCCGATATACATTTGTACATTTTTCGGTAGAAAAATGTCCCGGCCAAAGGTCGGTTCTTCCAGAATTAGGCTCGTTATCGCTCGCCAGGACAATATCGAGCTCTAAATGGTACGGACGGTCTTAATATTGACAAGTCAATATGCGAAAGTCTCAAATTCATATCATCACCAACCCACCAATTAACTTTCAAATAAACCTAATGAAGGACATCAATTAAACACATTTGAAAACTAGTGGGGCTAAACATGAAGGAGAAGGGAGAAGGGGGGGGGGGGGGTGGGAGGTACAAAGTAATCCTCGCCCTTAAAGTTGGCAAGTGTTGGCGAGTTATTAGTGGCGGCGGTGGGTTATAAGGGGTTGTGTGCTTTGTTCTTTGTTCTACATCCGGGGAGAACAAGAGGGAGAGGAAGAGGCTTGTATCCATTCGGCAACATTCAGCCTACTGTTTTAAGACGTTTACCCCCCATCCAGGTGTCAATATTTTCCTGGCGAGCGGTAGCGAGCCAGCATATCTATATTTTTGTTTTGACAGCAAGCTAAATTTGTACATTTTTCGATAGATTTTTTTTTTCCGGCGAAGCCTGATTTCTCCATACAATGCTGGCTCGCTAAGGGTGGAATCACACATTGGCGATTTTGCCTGGCGATGGGCTGCGACGCCCAAAAAGCACTGCACGCACTGCCGTCTCCATAAACGTCGCCCAGCATCCCCACACGTCGGTATAAAGTCGCCACGCACCGCCACAGCGTCTCGCGGCGCGGCTGGTGCGGCGACCATAGCCAACATGACGGGGCAACACCGCCCGAGTGTTTGGCGGGAAAGCTGCGGCCGCCGTGCTAGCATCCCTCCATGAGATTCCAGGTAAGTGCCGTATTTCTTGCGCTCGACGTAGATGAGATCCATGGCGGGTACAGTCCGGGAATCAAATGGTGCGGATGACAGTACAGCCTCAGCTTATATATGTCAGGTCCATTGTTTACCTAAATCGCCGCTACATCGTCGGACGCCGTTCCAATGCCGCACCTCCATTGTACCTTCATCGTATTCACATGATGGCCTAGAAATTATCGTTGTGCTGTCGCCACGTCGCCACCCGGGTACACCGACGCCATGACGTTGTACGCCGTGGCGTCTCCATAATGCCGCTGGCCCACCGTAACACCGTAGCTACTACGTCGCATGCCGTCCTTGTGCTGTCGTGATATCACACCAATGGACACCTATGGACACCGTCCGTCGCCAATTTGCCACGATTTGGCGTCGCAGCTCATCGCCATACCCCATCGCCAATGTGTGATTCCACCCTAACGCTCGCCAGGAAGAAATCGACACCTGGATGGGGATAAACGTCTTAAAACAGTTGGCTGAATGGGGCCGAATGGATACAAGCCAGGGAAAGAGAGAAAAGGAGAGAAAGATAATAAAAACAAGAAATCTAGTAGTACCCTGGGCGTTAAAGTTGACTTAGTGTGTTTGGTTGTAAGCGACGACGGGTGTTGGCGAGTTATTAGCGGCGGGGGTGGGTTATATGGGGATGTGTGCTTTGTTCTTTGTTCTATATCCGGGGAAGAACAGGAGGGGGAGGGGGAGGAGAAAAGAGAAGAAGAAAACGAGGAGAAGAAGGAGAGGAAGAAGAAGAGGAGGAGGGGGGAGAAAAGAGGAAGAGGGGAAGAACAGAGAACAAGAAGAGGAGGGGGAGGAAGAGGGGAAGACAAGAGAAGGAGGAGAGGAGGAAGAATTGAAGAAGATAGAGGAGGAGGAGAAGGAGGATAATTATAGAAAGAGGATGGGGAAGTAAAGAGAACAAGAAGAAGAGGAGGAAGAATTAACCCTCTCACGACCATATAACGCAGAGGTTGCCAGATTAGCAATACTAAATAGAGTTCTCTCACTCTTATAATTACCTCTCCAAAATTAGTTTTCTGCCCACAGCTAACCCAAAGACAACTGCAGAGGTTGAAGTAACTAAACTAAAGGTTTCAAAATACCCCTGATGGTAACAAAGGTTTTAAAGTATCCCTAATAGGCTCAAAATTACGTCAAGAACGTGAGAGGGTTAAAGAAGATGGAGGTGAAGGAGGAAGGGGAGAATAGAGGATGGGGAAGTAAAGAGAACAAGAAGAAGAGGAAGAATTGAAGAAGATAGAAAAGGAGGAGAAGGAGAATTTACGAAGCTAGTGGAGTAGGAGGAGGACGAGGATGGGAAGAATTAAAGAAGATAGAGGATGGGGTAGTAAAGAGAACAAGAAGAAGGAGGAGGAAGGGAATTAGAAGAGGAAGTAAAGAGAAGGAGGAGGGTAAGAAGAAGAAGAAGTGGAGGATTCAGACGGTATGATAACAAATTAGGTAGATGATAGGCAGAGAGAGAGAGACAGGAAGTGACGGAGGAGGAGGAGAAGCAACAAGGGAAGAAGAAGAAGAGGTGGAGGATTCAGACGGTAAGATAACACATTAGGTAGAGGATAGTCAGGCAGACAGAGAGAGAGAGAGAGAGATACATTAAGTGACAGAAGGAGAAGGAATATGAGAGGAAGAAGAAGGAGAAGAGGATGAGCAAGAAGAAGAAGACAGCGAGATACCAAATTAGGTAGAGGATAGACGGGGCAGGTAGACAGAGAGAGAGAGAGAAACATGAAGTGACAGGGGAGGAGGAGGAGGGTAAGATGAAGAGGTGGAGGATTCAGACGGTAAGATAACAAATTAGGTAGAAAATAGACGGGCAAACAGAGAGAGAGAAAAGGACATGAAGTGACAGGAAGAAGAAGAAGAGGTGGGGGATTTAGACGGTAAGATAACAAATTAGGTAGAGGATAGTCGGGGCAGGTAGACAGAGAGAGACATGAAGTGACAGGGGAGGAACGTGGGTCTACTACACATCAGGTACGGTAGAAACAGAGGGACAGACCAGGTGATTTTGTCGAGGGAGGCCATTTTGGTGCCTCAGGGGGAGAATTTAGTATTTTATGTTTCCTCCATAGACCTACACGAAGCTTAATGTTGAATGTTTATCAATGTTCATGGACATAATTGAGTGTGAACCCCCCCCCCCCCCCAATGGCTCCAATATGGCGGAGGTGTGACACAAGGGGGGTCTGTGTAGGAATGTTTAAGAGGGCTGTCTGTACCTGGCTGTCTGTCTTGTCATTTATGGTAATACTTCACGCCCACCCCGTCACGGTAGACAGGTGGGGTGAGAGAGAGAGAGAGGTACATGGAGTTACAAGGAATAGTTAGTATCTCAAAGACCTTGCGGTCTATTACGGGAAGATAATCAAAGTGGAAACAGAGAAGACTGTGTAGTGCACTTCACTCATTACAGAGTGTTCAAAATACTATCTGTTCTATTCTTGAACTACTTTACTGAAGAACTATTTACAACTTCCGGGGCAAGTTTGTTTCAGGTACAACAGAGTTTTCTTCTTTATTTCAATTCACTGTTTGGAAAACATTAGGTCACTGCTAATCAGAACACCCATATCTTTTTCCAAGTCAGTCACTTCCAGTTTTTCCCAATGGCAAGTAGCCTGACTAGGGGTTTGCTTGGTTGATATGCATCACCTTGCACTTTTCCAAGTTTAGTGGCATCTGCCATGTCTCTGACCATTCACCCAGTCTCGGGGTCCATCCTAAGTTATTAAACCCCTTTAGGGTCCTTCACATTCACTCCAGGCTTAATTAATGTCATCTGCAAACTTGGAGATCACACTTGATAGACCAATATCGATGTCATGACATATATGATAAACAGAAGTGGACCAAGGACAGATCCCTGTGGAACTCCAGAGGTGACTGAAGTCCACTCTAAAGAAACACCATCGATTTATCACTCGTTGTTGTCTATCTGTTAGCCAACTTGCTATCCAATTTGTGACCTCTGTATTGATACCGAGTACTCTCACTTTTGACATTAGTCTGCAATGAGGCACTTTGTCAAAAGCTTTATGAAAATCTAGGTAAAGGATGTCTATGGCTCTACTTTCGTCATACTCTTAGTATTTCATGGAAACATTCCAGCAAATTGGTAAGACGTGATCGGTGTCGCCTGAATCCATGTTGGAAATCTGTAATTAAATTGTGGATTTCTAGGTAGTCGACTATCTTGTCTACTAAGAGTTTTACTATGATAGAAGTCAAGCTAATTGGCCATAATTTTTGGGACAGTCAATGATTCCTTTCCTAAAGAATGAGGTCACATTGGCCATTTTCCAGTCTTCAGGGAGAAAGAGAGAGAGAGAGAGAGAGAGAGACACTTAACTTGATTTAATAACCTTTATTTACCGCCCCAAAGAGAGGACACGGGTATGATAATAATACAGTTTGATACAATACGTTTTGGTAATAGAATAAGTTCGTAAAATGTATGCATGTGCCAGGTGCTTCTTGGGCCTGATGTACTCGGCGTCAAATATTGGTGGAAAACAAAACAATAATAATATACACAAACAATACATTTGTCTGAGATAAGATTACAAGATAACCTAATCCACAGGAAACACTTGGCGATAACTTAAGGGGGGTCACCTGCTTTTCGTTATCTCCTTTTCTCTCTTTCTCTGGCTTGTATCCATTCGGCCCCATTCAGTCTACTGTTTTAAGACGTTTATCCCCATTCAGGTGTAAAAATTTTCCTGACGAGCGGTAGAGAGCCAGCATATTCAAAAAAAGTTTATGACACAAGCTAAATTTGTACATTTTTCGATAGAAAAATGTCTCCGGTGAAGCCGGATTTCCCCATACAATGCTGGCTCGCTATCGCTCGCCAGGAAGAAATTGACACCTGTATGGGGATAAACGTCTTAAAACAGTAGGCTGAATGGGGCCGAATGAATACAAGCCAGAGAAAAGGAGAGAAAAATAGCAGGTGACCCCCCTTAAACAGAGAGAGAGAGAGGGGGGGGGGGGGGGGTGGATAGTATGCCTGTGTGTGTGTGTGTGTGTGACAGAGAGAGAGAGATGGACACAGGTAAATCGTTTGGTTCCATCGAGGTTGGTCTGACCTTAATATTAGTGAAATTAACTAAAGTCTCCCATTATATTTCGTGTGTGTGAGAGAGAGAAGAGAGTGTGTGTGTGTGTGTGAGAGAGAGAGAGAGAGAGATAGTATGCCTGTGTGTGTGTGTGTGTGTGTGTGTGAGAGAGAGAGAGAGATATATGAAGGCAAGATCTCTTTTCGCTTGCCTTGGTGTGACCATATTAATCCCTAAGCATTACCTTTGACTGTGTAATGTATGTGTGAGAGAGAGAGAGAGAGATATGAAGGCAAGATCTCTTTTCGCCTGCCTTTGTGTGACCATATTAATCTCTTTTCGCCTGCCTTTGTGTGACCATATTAATCCCTAAGCATTACCTTTGACAGAGTAATGTATGTACAAAGGAGTACAAAGGAAATCAAGCAACAACAGATCTAGTGACCCTTGTAGGTTGCTTGTCCTCCAAAACACTGAGGATCAAGTGTCCAAACAGTGGGTTAGAGTGGGTAAGGGAACATTGGAAAGGGAATTACTGCCCTGGAACTAATGTCCGTGGCAGGATTAGGAAGTTAGTAGGGGACAGATGGGTTAGTAACTGAGGGGGGAATAAAATAAAGTTATTCATTTACAAACGCAGTGAGTCGCGGGTTTGATGCGAGATATTTGTCTAGGCGGAGTTTAAATGAATCAACGGTGATGCAGTCTATAACGTTTCGGGGAAGCCCATTCCACAAGTTGACAACTCGATTGAAGAAGAAATTCTTAGATTCGTGTGAGTTAAAAGATTTACCAATAATTTTGCAACCGTTTCCCCGCGTGTAATTAGATTGGTCGATAGTGAAGTACTTACTAGAGTTCAAATTGTCGATGCCTTTGATGATTTTGAACACTTGAATTAAGTCACCTCTTAATCTGCGCTGGGTTAAAGGAAATAGATTTAATTCTCTAAGACGCTCTTCGTATGGTTTGTTCTTTAGGCTAGGTATCATTTTGGTAACTCTACGCTGAACTCGTTCTAGCTTGTTTATATCTTCTTGGTAATAAGGGCACCAGGATTGAACGCAGTATTCCAGAAGAGGGCGGACTAAGGAATTGTAAAGGGTTAGGATAACTTCTTTGGATTTATGCTCAAATGACCTGCCTATAAAGCCAATTATTTTGTTTGCCTTCTTAACAACTTCTGAACATTGTTGACTCGGTTTTAGGTTACTCGATATTGTTACTCCCAGATCGGTTTCTCTGTTTACATTCTTAAGCTGAGAGAGAGAGAGAGAGAGAGAGAGATATGAAGGTAAGGTGTCTTTTCGCTTGCCTTTGTGGCCATATTAATCCCTAGGCATTACCTTTGCCTGTGTAATGTATGAGAGAGAGAGAGAGAGAGGGGGGGGGGGATATAGGTAAGGTGTTGTCTCGCCTGCCTTTGTGTGGTTCTATTAATTCCCAGGCGTTACCTTTGACTGTAATATATGTATGTGTGTGTGTGTGTGTGTGAGAGAGAGAGAGAGATAGTTAGCATGTGAGTGTGTGCGTGAGATAGAGAGGGATAGTATGTGTGAGAGAGAGAGATAGTTAACATGCGAGTGTGTACAAAGGAGTACAAAGGAAATCAAGCAACAACAGGTCTAGTGACCCTTCTAGGTTGCTTGTCCTCCAAAACACTGAGGATCAAGTGTCCAAACAGTGTGCGTGAGATAGAGAGGTAGTTAGCATGTGAGTGTGTGCGTGAGAGAGAGAGAGAGATATTATGTGTGTCACAGATATAGTATGTGCGTATGAGAGAGATAGTAGTGATGACCCTTTACAATTCTAATTGCCAGCCATGGTTGCATGTTGTATTCATATTGAGGCTAAACATTTTGCTATAATCCACATTGTCAAACCCATTAAGTATTTTAAACAGTTCAATGAGCTGACCTCGTAGTCAGCGGGTCTCCAACGGGAAGAGATCAAGAGCTCTCAACCGGTCCTCATAGCTCAGTCTTCTAATCGATGGAATAAGCTTTGTAGCCCTAGCTTGTACACTTTCCAGTCGATCTATATCTTTCCTGAGTGCTGGAGACCAGAATTGAACAACATACTCCAGGAGAGGCCGTATCAGAGCGTTGTAAAGTGTGAGGACTATTTCCTTATTTTAAACTTAAATTGCCTCTTAATATAGCCCAATAATTTCTGAGTTTTCTTCTCTACTTCAATGCTCTGCTTGGAAAACTTTAGGTCACTGCTAATCAGAACACCCACATCCTCTTTCCAAGTCCGTCACTTCCAGAGGCATTCCCAATAGCGAATAGCCTGACTTGGGGTTTGCTTGGCCGATATGCATCACCTTTCACTTTTCCAAGTTTAATGGCACTTACCATGTTTCCAACCAATCACCCAGTCTGTTGTGGTCCATCCTGAGCTGTTCAACCCCTTTGGAGTCTTTCACTTTAATTCCAAACTATATGTAATCTGCAAACTTGGAGAGAGAGAGAGAGAGCGAGCGAGCTAGGGTTAGTAGTATTTTTTAAAGCCCCCCCTACCCCAAGAGCGTCATGTGTGGGATGGTCACTTATGTATGCAGCTGCTTCCCACAATTATAAACTTAATAACCCATAATTCAACGCTACCTCCCAACACGTCAAGGTGGAACGTCTGTGTTACATTATGCTAGAATAGGTTCACTATAAATAGACCAACATTCCTGACCATCAAGGAGACACTCACTGCTTTTTTTTTTTTTTGGCCTATAAATTCATTCATTCATAAATTTATGAAACAGATTAACTTGCTCATGTAGTACACCCTATGCGGTGGATTGTGTTCTTTTATTTATACATTATTATTTTACTTAATGCGTTGTTTCCACATGCGTTGTTTCCACATGCGTTGTTTCCACATAGCTATTTTGATTAGTTTTATCTTTGTACTGTGTTCGTATACGTTTTAGTATGTTTATTTTGCAAGTTTTACATTATAATTTCCTCGCTAGACATCCCTCAAACTTAGAAAAAACATCGGTAGAAATTTGTTTCGGCCGAAGGCCGGTTCCTCTTACAATTACAGGCTCGGTATCGCCTGCCAGGAAAAAATCGACACCTAAATGGCACGAAAGGTCTTAAAATTTATAACGAAATGCGACGAAAGGTCTTAACATCGCCAAACAAATGGGCCGAACGTCTAAACATGTCAAAACTAATGGGACTAAACACTAGGGAGAAAGGGGACCAGAAAAACGACCGTCTCCCCTTAACCTCTGTAACTCAAAACTGACTTCTTCTTTTTTTATGGAGGAGACAAAAGGCAGGTTGCCTGTAACGAGTGTCTCTCCCAAAGTCAAAAGAGTGACAGAGCCAAATTCAAGGGACGTTGGAGTCAAAATGCCTGGACACATGAAGTTTAAAGCAGTTCAAGTCATAGGATGAATGAAAGATTGATTGAGGGAGAGACTAAAGTGTGAGAGCTAATCTGTCTACCATTTGGGAAGAGTCGGCCAGGGTATTTTATTTCAATTCATAGACTCGCCTACTAGAGGTAATAATATCCTCGATTTAGTTCTCAGTAATAATGAACAAATGATAAATAATGTAGAGATAGGAGACCAACTAGGAAATAGTGATCATAAATCAATTTATTTTAACATACAATGGACAGGAAAGGCTAAAGAGAATACGACACTTATCCCAGATTTCAGAAAAGCCAATTATGGTGGATTAAGACGAGCCTTAAGAGTCGATCCTATGGTTAAACTATTAAGTGGACCCAGGTGCGCTAATAAACATACTCTCTCTCAGATACCTGTCTTAACTCAGGATAATTTGACAGCTACATATAATAATTTTATTTCTTCACTCCACAATGCGCAAAATAAATATATCCCCAAAAGAAAATTTAGATCAACACAGAACCAACCCAAATGGATGAATAATAGACTATTAGACCTTCTAGGAAAAAAGAGAGGAATATATCGAAAAATAAAGAAGGGCGAAATTCACCTACTTGCTTACTATCAGAATCTATCAAGAGAGGTTAAAAAATGTATAAGGACAGACAAAAGAAATTATGAAATCAGGATAGCCAATGACTCAAAAAATAACCCTAAGGCTTTTTACCAGCTATATAAATCTAAAGTTAGAGATAAAATAGGCCCCCTTAAAACTTCGATAGGAGAAATGACAGAAAGTGATTTAGAAATGTGCAGTACATTAAATAGTCAGTTTCTATCCGTTTTCACTAATGAAAATTTGGCACAGATTCCAGAAGTCCGTAAGGTGTATAGAGATAGTATAGAAAATAGGTTAAGTACGGTTACTATAAGTAGAAATGATGTGCTTAAGGAAATTGACAGACTGAAACCTCAGAAATCGCCTGGTCCCGATGAGGTATATGCCAGAGTATTAAAAGAATGCAGAGATGAGTTAAGTTACCCATTAACATTTCTTTTTAACAATTCATTAGAAACAGGTATAGTTCCAGAAGCTTGGAAGCTTGCAAATGTAGTTCCGATTTTCAAAAAAGGTGATAAATCAATAGCATCCAATTACCGTCCCATTAGTCTCACTTCAATCATAGGAAAGCTACTAGAGTCAATTATTGCTAGGAAAATGAGAAACCACTTAGAAACATTTAACTTAATCAATTCTTCTCAGCATGGATTCACACAGGGACGTTCTTGCCTTACTAATTTGCTTAGTTTTTTCTCAGAGGTATATGAAGCAGTAGATAATGACAAGGCATACGATATAATATATTTAGATTTCAGTAAAGCTTTCGACAGAGTCCCTCATGAGAGATTGATGAGAAAGGTTGAGGCACATGGAATAGGTGGGGCGTTGTTGGGATGGATTAGGTCATGGCTAATTGGTAGGAAACAGAGAGTCAGCATAAATGGTACCAAGTCAGAGTGGGGAGCAGTCAAAAGTGGTGTCCCCCAGGGATCGGTATTAGGTCCCCTGTTGTTTCTTATATACATAAATGACCTAGATTTAGGTATAACTAGTAGGATAAGTAAATTCGCAGACGATACTAAAATGGGGAGATCAATTGATTCAGATAGCGATATAGAGTGCCTCCAAAGGGATCTAGATACCTTACATGAATGGTCAGTAAATTGGCAGATGAAGTTTAACATTGACAAATGCAAGGTATTAAAGATAGGGAAGATGCAAACAAATGTTAAATATAAACTAGCTAATTTAGAATTAGAAAATTCAGACTGCGAGAAAGATCTAGGTGTGTTTGTTAGCAATGATTTGAAGCCTAGAAAACAGTGTATAGGCGTTCGTAATAAGGCAAACAGGATTCTCGGGTTCATCTCTAGGAGTGTGAGTAACAGAACTGCTGATGTTATCTTAAAACTTTACTTGTCATTAGTGAGACCCCATATGGATTATGCTGTCCAATTTTGGTGTCCTTATTACAGAATGGACATAGATTCATTGGAGAGAGTACAGCGTAGAATGACAAAAATGATCCATAATATTAGAAATCTTCCGTATGAAGAAAGGTTGAAGAAATTAGGTTTACATTCGTTAGAGAGACGCAGAGTTAGAGGGGATATGATAGAGGTGTTCAAGTGGGTTAGTGGGATTAACAAAGGGGACATGACAAATGTACTAAAGCTCAGTGATAGCGAAAGAACTCGTACCAATGGTTTCAAATTAGATAAATTTCGTTTCAGAAAAGATATAGGCAAATATTGGTTTGGTAACAGAGTTGTAGATGGGTGGAATAGACTACCAAGTGCTATAGTGGGATCTAAAACTGTAGGGAGCTTTAAGATAAAATTGGATAAGCATATGGATGAGAAGGGTTGGGTGTGAAGGGGGATCAGCCGGGTTGGGCCAATCAGCGCTCTGCAGACCCCCATAATCCTGCGTTAATCTCTAACCGTTTTGGTAGGATGATCCTCAGGGCATTAGAGTGTTGAGCCTATAATTGGGCTTTGTAATTGATTTGGGGTTGTGTGGGACAGGGATCTGCCTTGCTTAGGCCAATCGGCTTTCTGCAGACTCCCATTTTCTTATAGGTGTTGAGATTTACAGCCCATTTGCTCTAGCCCTTTTTGAGTGACTGTGGTTAGGGGTCACGATTCCTGGCCTACTTATAATGAATGGATTCTAGTCGATGATAATTTGTTGCAAGGTGAGAATGTATTTATGCCCTAAAGTCTCTCGCTTTCTTTTGTTTTCTTTTTATTTCAACTGATGGTATGTTTCTAAGTTCATATCAAGATTTCTCAGTTATTTTGAACATTTTGTATTGAAATGTGGTGCTGATTATATAAACGTGGTCTGAATATGATGCAGAGACATAGTAGTTACATACTTTCCCATTAAATATGATGCAGAGACATAGTAGTTACATACTTTCCCATTAAATATGATGCAGAGACATAGTAGTTACATACTTTCCCATTAAATATGATGCAGAGACATAGTAGTTACATACTTTCCCATTAAATATGATGCAGAGACATAGTAGTTACATACTTTCCCATTAAATATGATGCAGAGACATAGTAGTTACATACTTTCCCATTAAATATGATGCAGAGACATAGTAGTTACATACTTTCCCATTAAATATGATGCAGAGACATAGTAGTTACATACTTTCCCATTAAATATGATGCAGAGACATAGTAGTTACATACTTTCCCATTAAATATGATGCAGAGACATAGTAGTTACATACTTTCCCATTAAATATGATGCAGAGACATAGTAGTTACATACTTTCCCATTAAATATCGATAAATTAGTCACTAAAGGATTCAATTTGTCGTCAGGTGAAACAACGACAACAACAAAACAGAGTATAAATGTTTTCATGAACCAACATTGCTATGGAAATATGTAACCTGTGAGATGAAGCTAATAATATCGGGCCTGATGGATGACTGGTAATTGAATGAGATAGGAGAGAGAGGTATCCTGACCGGGATTCGAACCCACTCACATCAGGTATATTTAGGAGAGTTGGGCACCGTAACCACTCGGCCATGAGCGGATATCCGCTCATGGCCGTGTGGTTACGGTGCCCAACTCTCCCAAATATACCTGGAGTGAGTGAATTCGAATCCTGGTCTGGTCAGGATACCTCTCCCAACCTGTTTGAAATTATCATTAGATATTGAATGAGATGTTGCCGGCACTGAACACTATGATGCATTCAAATGTAACAAATGAGATACACTTACAAAAATACACATACAAAAATTATACGTTCAAATGAAACATAAATTATACACATATCAAAATGATGCGTTCAAATGTAACATAAATTATACACATATCAAAATGATGCGTTCAAATGTAACATAAATTATACACATATCAAAATGATGCGTTCAAATGTAACATAAATTATACACATACAAATGATGCGTTCAAATGTAACATAAATTATACACATATCAAAATGATGCGTTCAAATGTAACATAAATTATACACATACAAATGATGCGTTCAAATGTAACATAAATTATACACATATCAAAATGATGCGTTCAAATGTAACATAAATTATACACATACAAATGATGCGTTCAAATGTAACATAAATTATACACTTACTGAAACTAAACAAACTAAAATGCATTGCTCGAAAATGGCAAAAGCAAGCAAAATCCTAATAATCCTGAAACCAAATAACCTAATAACCACAAGAGGTCGGATCAGGTAGTGTTAAGGGGAGGTCTTTAGTTTGTTCCCTAGACCTCCATCAAGCTTAAAATTACACCCCCTTGACCCCCTTTCAAGATAAATGTGTACATTTTTCGGTACCGGCCAAAGGCCGGTTCCTCTTAAATTACAGGCTCGCTTTCGCTCGCCAGCAAAAAAAAATCGACACTTAATTGGCACGAAAGGTCTTAAAATTGACAAATGGGGCGCAATATATTTAAATCGCCAAAGTAATGGGGCGAACGTCTTAAAATCTCAAACTCAGTGGGGCTAAACATGTGGGAGAAAGGGGTCAAGATTTTTGTTTTTTAAATCTCCCCTTAAGGGTTAAGGTGGCATTAAGCTGTGCCGTGTGTGTGTGGGGGGGGGGGGGGGGGGTTTGATAAGGGCAGAGGGCTACTGACGGAGTAATCCAGGCTGTAAATCAGGCCGCGAACCCCTTTTATTAGCCCTATTTGGGGCGAAGTTGGGATTTGGGGATACTCACTGCTTCACCCCATTAGTTGGGTGATTGGACGACGTTTCGCCTCATTCGTTTGGCGATTATAGGACCATATGAGGAGGAGCACTTTATTGACAACATTTTGCAGATAGTTTCATCCGGCCAATTCTCCCTACCAACAAATGCCAAAAGTGGCCGACAGAGGCGCTGAACGCAATGTTTACCGCGGTGCATCATGGGAAATGGTATACGTCGCGGATCTCTGCACCCTCACCCTCTCTCTTTTAACAATTCTTTATTATAAGCTCTGTCGACATTTCTGTAGGTGACACATATTATAGCCTATGCATAATGTTGTTTGTTATATTTTAAAGTCACCCATACCCATATATAACGTATATTTACAATACAAAGTCAGCAGGTATTTTCGCGCCTTTTTGTTATGATAATTAATCGGCTGATAATTATATTTGTAGTCATTATCAGCTGCATATGGACATTCCCATGACTACTATACTTTATAAGGCTTTCGTAGTCGTATACTGTATAATAAAGGCAATTATAATCACAAGAAATCATGATAAACTGTGCATGTCCTACGTGTTAAGTATTGTTGATGTCGACAGTCGTAGCTCTAGCACTAGTTCAGAAGCGTCCACCAGAGGTCTTAAGGGGAGGTTTTTAGTTTGCTCCCTAGATATCCTTCAAGCTTAAGATTACACCCCCTTGAGCCCCTTTCAAGATAAATTTGTACATTTTTCGGTAGGAAAATGTCCCGGCTGAAAGCCGGTTCCTCTTAAATTACAGGCTCGCTATCGCTCGCCAGGATAAAATCGACACATAAATGGCACGAAAGGTCTTAAAATTTATGGAAATGGGGCGAAAGTTCTTAAAATCGCCAAACTAATGGGGCGACTGTCTTAAAATCTCAAAAGCAATGGGGCTAAACATGAGGGAGAAAGGGGTCCAGAAAAAAATCCCTCAAGTGGATATCTCCCCTTAAGTGTATTCTTGGTAGGGAGAATTAACTTGATGAAGCTATATACGCGAAACGTTGTCAATGAAGTGCTCGTCCTCCTATGGTGTTTATAAACGTCAATGAAGTGCTCGTCCTCCTATGGTGTTTATAAACGTTGTCAATGAAGTGCTCGTCCTCATATGGTGTTTATAAACGTTGTCAATGAAGTGCTCGTCCTCCTATGGTGTTTATAAACGTTGTCAATGAAGTGCCGTCTCCTATGGTGTTTATAAACGTTGTCAATGAAGTGCTCGTCCTCATATGGTGTTTATAAACGTTGTCAATGAAGTGCTCGTCCTCCTATGGTGTTTATAAACGTTGTCAATGAAGTGCTCGTCCTCCTATGGTGTTTATAAACGTTGTCAATGAAGTGCTCGTCCTCCTATGGTGTTTATAAACGTTGTCAATGAAGTGCTCGTCCTCCTATGGTGTTTATAAACGTTGTCAATGAAGTGCTCGTCCTCCTATGGTGTTTAAACGTTGTCAATGAAGTGCTCGTCCTCCTATGGTGTTTATAAACGTTGTCAATGAAGTGCTCGTCCTCCTATGGTGTTTATAAACGTTGTCAATGAAGTGCTCGTCCTCATATGGTGTATATAAACGTTGTCAATGAAGTGCTCGTCCTCCTATGGTGTATAAACGTTGTCAATGAAGTGCTCGTCCTCCTATGGTGTTTATAAACGTTGTCAATGAAGTGCTCGTCCTCCTATGGTGTTTATAAACGTTGTCAATGAAGTGCTCGTCCTCCTATGGTGTTTATAAACGTTGTCAATGAAGTGCTCGTCCTCCTATGGTGTTTATAAACGTTGTCAATGAAGTGCTCGTCCTCCTATGGTGTTTATAAACGTTGTCAATGAAGTGCTCGTCCTCATATGGTGTATATAAACGTTGTCAATGAAGTGCTCGTCCTCCTATGGTGTTTATAAACGTTGTCAATGAAGTGCTCGTCCTCCTATGGTGTTTATAAACGTTGTCAATGAAGTGCTCGTCCTCCTATGGTGTTTATAAACGTTGTCAATGAAGTGCTCGTCCTCCTATGGTGTTTATAAACGTTGTCAATGAAGTGCTCGTCCTCATATGGTGTATATAAACGTTGTCAATGAAGTGCTCGTCCTCCTATGGTGTTTATAAACGTTGTCAATGAAGTGCTCGTCCTCCTATGGTGTTTATAAACGTTGTCAATGAAGTGCTCGTCCTCCTATGGTGTTTATAAACGTTTTCAATGAAGTGCTCGTCCTCCTATGGTGTTTATAAACGTTGTCAATGAAGTGCTCGTCCTCCTATGGTGTTTATAAACGTTGTCAATGAAGTGCTCGTCCTCATATGGTGTTTATAAACGTTGTCAATGAAGTGCTCGTCCTCCTATGGTGTTTATAAACGTTGTCAATGAAGTGCTCGTCCTCCTATGGTTTATAAACGTTGTCAATGAAGTGCTCGTCCTCCTATGGTGTATATAAACGTTGTCAATGAAGTGCTCGTCCTCCTATGGTGTTTATAAACGTTGTCAATGAAGTGCTCGTCCTCATATGGTGTATATAAACGTTGTCAATGAAGTGCTCGTCCTCCTATGGTGTTTATAAACGTTGTCAATGAAGTGCTCGTCCTCCTATGGTGTTTATAAACGTTGTCAATGAAGTGCTCGTCCTCCTATGGTGTATATAAACGTTGTCAATGAAGTGCTCGTCCTCCTATGGTGTTTATAAACGTTGTCAATGAAGTGCTCGTCCTCCTATGGTGTTTATATTCATTCTGTCGATCTTTATATTTCTTATCAATTATGAGACTTTTCACCTCATTCAGGTGTCGATTTATCTGGGACGAGCCTTTGGCCGGGATATTTTTATGCATAAAATTGTACATATTTAGCTTGAAGGGGCCGGTATACCTATTTAAGGGGAGACGGGCCGTTTTTCTGGTCCCCCTTCTTCCTCATGTTACATGTTTAGCCCCATTAGTTTCATATTTTATGACGTTCGGCCCATTAGTTTGGCGATTTTAAGACCTTTCGCCCCATTTGTTTGTCAATAATAAGACTTTTTGTGTTATGTACAGTAGGTGTCGATTTTTTTCCTGGCGAGCGATAGCGAGCCTGTAATTTAAGAGACAGTCCTTCGGCCGGGATCGAAAAATGTACAAATTTAGCTTGTTTTTTTTTTGTTTTGTTTTTTTAAAGCTTGATGGAGGTCTACGGAGGAAACTAATAAACTAATAAAAATATACAGAAATGGGCAAATAAATACGACCCATCTCCCCGTAAAGGTATATTGGTGGTAATAAACTTATCTAAATCGCCATAAATACACCCCCATGATTGTAATATATACTTTTATCATACCCCTTAGATGAAGTATTGAGGGATAAGCCTTTACAACGGCACCTCTTGTACACCCTCGATTGTTTGTAGCGTAGTCATAAGAACCGTTAATAGGTGGCTTTCCAAGGTGCCTTAATTCAGGGGAGTGATAAGGTCCTGGGTGTTATTGGGTGGCCCATAAATCATGCCTTATACCCAAGATCTACCCGTACCCCAGTTATTGAGAGGCAGCAGGAAGTGGTGTGTGTGTGTGTGTGTGTGTGTGTGTGTGTGTGTATATTCATCATCATCATCCACCAGTTCAGGGGACACTCACTGCTTTTTTGGCCTATAAATTAATTCATTCATAAATTCTTAGTTTCCTAGCTAGACATCCCTGAAACATAGACAAACATCCCCTAGACCCCCCCTAAAGATAAATTTGTACATTTTTCGGTAGAAAAATGTCCCAGCCGAAGGCCGAACACTCTTACAAGTACAGGCTCGGTATCGCTCGCCAGGTCAAAAATCGACACCTAAATGGCACGATAGGTCTTAAAATTTATAACGAAATGGGACGAAAGGTCTTAAAATCGCCAAACAAATGGGCCGAACGTCTAAAAATCTCAAAACTAATGGGACTAAACACTAGGGAGAAAGGGGACGAGAAAAACGACCGTCTCCCCTTAACCCCTTCCATGACTCTCGAGGAGCCTTTGCCAGTCGTTCACAATGTTACCCCTGCATTTTGTCTTATCTCGTCTTTGGTCTTTTTCTGTCAAGTTTACCTTCTCTGGGAGTAGGGGACAATTCGGACTCGCGGGCCTATTCGCGGTGAAAATCGATGACTCCTAGTGACTGTACCGACTCCTGTTAGACTTCCACTCGCTCGCGGTGAAAATCGATGACTCTTAGTGGCTCTAGCGACTCCTAGTGACTCCTGTTAGACTCCCACTAGCTCCCACTCCTGACTGTGTGATGTACCCTTAGTGTTTAACCCCTTCACCATCATGACGTATTTTCATCATATCCTGGTTACCATTAGACGTTTTCTTTAGTTAATAATCTACGACTCAAATAGGCAAAAACGATCTCGATAAACCCTCTTAGTAACATAGGTCCTTCTTAAACTGCATAAAATCAGCTAATTTTACCCAGAATCAAAGGTAAAAAGGCGTCATGGTGCTGAAGGGGTTAATCCACATATTGTCCTCTCTTCTTGATATCATTATGTCCTGCCGATTGCCACTTCTGCTTTTGTAGTATTTCTAAAATATCCTTGACTTCGGTTATATACTTTTTTGGTTCACTTTTTGGGCGATGTTTGCATGTCTTCATTATTTTTCTAGTTTCCTCCCTAGAGCTCCATCAAATTTAAAAAAAACATCCATTAGATCCCCCTTCTAGATAAATTTGTACATTTTTCGGTAGAAAAATGTCCCGGCCAAAGGCCGGTTCTTCCAACATTCAGGCTCACTATCGTTCGCCAGGGAAAAAATCGACACCTAAAGAGCACGAAAGGTCTAAATATTGACGAATCGAAAGGTCTTAAAATCGACTAACTAATGGGGCAAAAATGTTAACATCTGAAAACTAATGGGGTTAAACATGAGGGAGAAAGTGGTCCAGAAAACCGGCCCATCCCCCCTTAAGGCATAATATTGGACCTTGGTAGTGTACTTTCCGTTATGGTCCTCTGTCTGTCGAATGCTATCTTTTTATTAACCCCTTGAAGCTCTGACGCGTTTTAGCAGTTTATTTAGGCTATCATTAGACGATTTTATGCAGCTTAGGAAGGATCTGTGGGTATTAAAAAGGGTAAATACTATCTCAATCAACCCTTTGACTTCCGTATACCGTTACTAATCTGAATAAAATCGTCTAATAGTAGCCAGAAAACAGAACAGAAACGCGTATTGGAGCTTGAAAGGGTTAAATGGATAAAACACACCATCTGAGGTCAGTGACCTGATGAAGCTATCTGCGAAACGTTGTCAATAAAGTGCTCCTCCTCAGATGGTGTTTTTTATCCATTCTGTCTACTTTTCAAGTACCACTCAACACAAAGGGTTAAATGTTCGTTTATCGTTATCAATCTTAATTATTCTATGTGCACCTTATCATTGTACAGTCGCGCTAAGAAGTTATGTCTGGGCACCAAGTAGGTTTTGATCAATAATTGGCATCAGCAATATCTAAGCTACATTTGTTCATATCGAGTGAAATATACAAACATTTTCCTACACTTACCAACCTTATTCAACATCTGACAGACATTAATGCAGCACAGAGCAAGCCAAACGTAATGACAGCGGAGGAATGACTTATTAGCGCACCCGTACATAACTTTGGTTTTACTACTGTTCATCACTAGACCTACTTTGAGACTTTCTTTATTGAGATCATTGATTTTTTTTGGATCTTTTCTGCTTTATCTGAAATTAAGACAATGTCATCTGCCAATCTGAGATGGTTAAGGGAGCCCACCTCGCTTTTTTTTCTCTTTCTCTCCCTCTCTCTTTGGCTTGTATCCATTCGGCCCCATTCAGCCTACTGTTTTAAGACGTTTACCCCCATCCAGGTGTCAATATTTTCCTGGCGAGCGGTAGCGAGCCAGCATATATATTTTTGTTTTGACAGCAAGCAAAATGTATACATTTTTCGATAGAAAAATGTCTCCGGCGAAGCCAGATTTCTCCATACAATGCTGGCTCGCTATCGCTCGCCAGGAAGAAATCGACACCGGGATGGGGATAAACGTCTTAAAACAGTTGGTTGAATGGGGCCGAATGGATACAAGCCAAAAAAAAAGAGAGAAAAGGAGTGAAAGATTAAAAAAACAAAAAAAAAACAGGTGACCCCCTTAAGGTATTACCCATCTACTGTACATTATTCCCCTTGATTGTCATAAAAACTCCGAACAAAAAATCCCTTCCAGACAATAAGCTGTGTACAGTTTGGGTGAGATTGTGTCTCCCTGCCTCACTGTTTTCCCAATCTATCTATATGCTCAGACCCAATCCCCATTTGTTCTCTATTTTTATTTTTATTTTCTATTTCATTCTATTTTATTATTTTTATTTTCGAGTTCATTCTATTTTATTATTTTTATTTTCGAGTTCATTCTATTTTATTATTTTTATTTTCTATTATTTTTATTTTCTATTTCATTCTATTTTATTATTTTTATTTTTTCCTTTTTTCTTGGGGGTGGCCGACTCAAGACAGAGCAAGAACAGGGAAAACACAAAAACAACAACATAAAACAACGAACAAACACAGATAAAAACACAAATTCACACCCATCTTTATCTTTCCTGTATCTTTATGTATAAGCGGTAGTGTTGCCAATTTAGCTACTTTCCCCGCTAGATCTAGAGGTATTTTACGTCGATCTAGAGGCCAATTTATACATTCAGCGACATGAATTCTAGCAAATCCGCAACAGTGCCTTTTGCATATATATATATATTCCCTTGGACTCTTCTATTTTTTTCATTTATTCCTGGCTCGTGTAATAAATTTGTTATAGCTGCCATCTCTATCGAATCGAAGCTCTTTTCATAATCTACACAAACTAAACAAAGAGGTATGTTATACTTTGAGGTTTTCTCTATCAGCTGGTTCATTGTATGCAAGTGATCCATGGCTGAATATCCACTTCTAAATCCTACTTGATACTTATTAAAAAAAAACACAAATTTTTTTTTTTTAGGATTTTAGAGAGAACAATATATATATTTATTTATTTGTTTATGTATATCATCATAACTTTTAGCTCCCTCCCTAGACCTCCAATCAAGCTTACAAAAAATACCCCCAAGATAACTGTCTGCATTTATAGGTAAAAAAAAAAAAAAAAAACACCGGAAGGCCAGATTTTCCTAAATTGCAGGGTCACTAATCACTCTCCAGGAAAAAAATGACAACTATTTGGCACGAAAGGTCTTAAAATCGCAAAACTAACGAGGCGAGTTTCTTACAATCTCCATACTTATGAAGCTAAACTTAAGGGAGAATGGGATCCAGAAACCCACCCCCCCAAAAAAAAAAAAAAAAAAATGAATAAAAAAATAAAATAAATAAAAAATAAATAAATAAATAAAAAAAAATAGATTAAAAAAAAAAAAAAAAAAATATATATATATATATATATATATATATTTTCATCATCAATTTCAAAGGTCAAATCAAAATCATCGTCATATTCCACATTTATTAAACAAGTGTCCTTTCATTTATTCCATGTGTGCGTGTGTGTGTGTGTGCATGTGTGTGTGCGTGTGTCTGTACAACATAAAGGGTAATTAAAGCTCGACCTCAGCATATTGTTTGGGGTAATTAACATAATTAAGTTAAGGGACTAGATTAATAATTAAAGGGACATTATTATTATTATTATTAAGTTATTATTTGTCTATGTATACTTATTATTATAATTATTAACATGTATTTGTCTATGTATACTTATTATTATAATTATTAACATGTATTCCTACATTGATTATTTTTAAAGCCACTACCATTATGATAAGTTATTAGGATATAATTATATATAAATATTAAATACAATAAATATTCTTTTTAGTTATAGATGTTGTGACGTATACTTAGCTATAGTCATTTCATTATAGCTAGGCCAAAAATCTCGACCCATAACCTCTGTAACTCGAAACAGACTGGAGTAATCGAGCTAATATTTTGCTAAGTCGTTATTTCTACATAGTGATTTTGATTAGTTATTTTGGCTTTAAATTGTCTCGTTCCTGATTTGGCTTGTTTATTTTCCAAGTTTTACATTATAATTCCTGTTACTTAGGAAGAGTCAGCCAGGGAAGAGGGGTGGACATTTACAGGCCATTTGCTCCAGCCCTTATTGATTAGTTCTTTTGTTTTTAAATTGTCTCGTTCCTGATTTGGCTTGTTTATTTTGCAAGTTTTACATTATAATTGCTACTACTTAGGAAGAGTCAGCCAGGGAAGAGGGGTGGACATTTACAGGCCATTTGTTCCAGCCCTTATTGATTAGTTCTTTTGTTTTTAAATTGTCTCGTTCCTGATTTGGCTTGTTTATTTTGCAAGTTTTACATTATAATTGCTACTACTTAGGAAGAGTCAGCCAGGGAAGAGGGGTGGACATTTACAGGCCATTTGCTCCAGCCCTTATTGATTAGTTCTTTTGTTTTTAAATTGTCTCGTTCCTGATTTGGCTTGTTTATTTTGCAAGTTTTACATTATAATTGCTACTACTTAGGAAGAGTCAGCCAGGGAAGAGGAGTGAACATTTACAGGCCATTTGCTCCAGCCCTTTTTGAGTTACTGAGGTCAGGAGTAACGCTTCCTGGCCTACCTATAAGGAACAGGGTATAGTTTCTTAACCCCTTCTGTACCGGGGAACGTCTTATTCATTTTATTCTGGCTACTATTAGACGATTATATTCAGTTTGAAAAGGGCCTACAGCAATTTAACAAGCTTTGAACTATTTCGCTTAACCCTTTTTACCACCACAACTCCTTCATAAAATGCAAACAATCTTCTAAATATAGCCAGAATAAAATAAACAAGACGTCGTCGGTACAGAAGTGGTTAATAATAATAATAATAATAATAATAATAATAATAATAGAGAGGTAGCATCTGGCATGACTAAGCCTAATACAAAATAAAGCCATCACCAATACAAAGACTAATACAAACTACAGCAATACAGGAGTGCAATGACACACATCGAATTGGTTACCAGGTACTTAAACATAATACGAAAAAAGTAATTAAGGTGATATAGTAGCAATGATAACTAAAATACAGTAAAAATAAAATAAATAAGGCGATATAATAGCAATGATAACTAAAATACAGTCCAAATAAATACAAACAAGGTGATACAATAGCAATGATAACTAAAATACAGTAAAAATTAAATAAATAAGGCGATATAATAGCAATGATAACTAAAATACAGTAAAAATAAAATAAATAAGGCGATAGAATAGCAATGATAACTAAAATACAGTCCAAATAGATAAAATAAGGTGATACAATAGCAATGATTACTAAAATACAGTCCAAATAGATCAAATAAGGCGATATAATAGCAATGATGACTAAAATACAGTCCAAATAGATAAAATAAGGTGATATAATAGCAATGATAACTAAAATACAGTCCAAATAAATAAAATAAGGTGATATAATAGCAATGATAACTAAAATACAGTACAAATAAATATAATAAGATGATACATTAGCAATGATAACTAATGCACAGTACAAATGAACAGATAATAAGGAGATTTAGGCTAATAGCAATGATAGATAAAATACAATAAAAATAATGAATACAGTTATATAATAGCAAGGTTAAATAAAATACAGTATTATGAGGAAAATAAAATCAGTACTGGCAGAAAACAATGACAATATTAGAACTGAAATTAAATATAAACAGAGCCGCAGAAATAGTGAAAATACTGTATTACAAGGACAAATATCCCTGGTTAACTAATACAATAATAATAGTGCTAACAGTTATATGCCATCATCTGTATCGCTGTATGTCTGTATTTGGGATAACAGTACACAATCCATTACAAAATACAGGAAATTAAAGCCATACCTGTACATATAAACTAAATACGTAGAAATGGGTGACAGTAGCTAAATTATGACAAAATCGGCTGACTTTAGCTAAAATACGACAAAATCGGCTGACTTTAGCTAAAATACGACAAAATCGGCTGACTTTAGCTAAAATACGACAAAATCGGTTGACTTTAAAGAACAACAATATCGGTTGACTTTAGCTAAAATACAACAATATCGGTTGGCTTTAAAGAACAACAATATCGGTTGACTTTAGCTAAAATACAACAATATCGGTTGACTTTAAAGAACAACAATACCGGTTGACTTTAGCTAAAATACAACAATATCGGTTGGCTTTAGCTAAAATACAACAATATCGGTTAATTTTAGCTAGAATAAGAAAATATCGGCTGACTTTACCTAGAATGGAACAACATTAGTATTTAATTATAATGCATCTATAAAAAATGCATAATCGGGGATGTGGATCATTACAATAATAATAATAATAATTCAGTACCAACTCGGCACTTTATATAAATAGTAATTAATCTATTAAAACTATTTACCTCTAAGCTACAAGAAATAAACGAACATAAGGAATAGTAACCCTTTCAAGATACGATGACGTGTTTCTCCTCTGTTTTCTGGCAATGATTAGACGATATTATTCATCTTATTCTTATTCTTCAACAATACAAAAATCAACCCTTCATCTTCTCTCAATATTCTTGGTGTCTCTTTTTCTTCTGCTCTCATTTGGAAGGACCATATTACCAGTCTTACTAAGGCAGCCTCCCAGAAGCTGGGTGTGCTCAACCGCCTTAGGGGGTTCTTTTCCCCTGCACAGCTTCTTGCTCTGTACAGGGGCATAGTGTGTCCTTGTATTGAGTATTGTTCACATTTTGGCTCGAACGTCCCTTGATTTTGGCCCTGTCACTCTTTCAACTATGGGGGAGGCACTCGCTATAGGCAGTAATAATCAGTGTTCCTCAGAGCTTTCCCAGTGTATACCACCTCCTTTACGTAGGGCACGTAGTACCCGTCTTGCAACTCAATCCCACCCCTACTCTGTGCAACTCTCCAACCCAAGAGTGAAACGTTACTCTCAAACTTTCTTCTACTCAACAGCTGAGCTCTGGAACTCTCTCCCAGAATCAGTCTTTCCCTCTTCCTATGACTTAAATTGCTTCAAACTCCGTGTGTCCAGGCATTTTGGCTCGAACGTCCCTTGATTTTGGCCCTGTCACTCTTTCAACTATGGGGGAGGCACTCGCTATAGGTAGTTCTGCCTTTTGCCTCCCTCAATCACATAGAAAAAAAAAAGAAGAGTTCCAGTCTAGTCTACCCTATGTAAGTTATGACTAGTACATGTTATATACGGTTTGTGTTCACGAGATATATATATATACTGTATATATATATATATATATATATATATATATATATATATATATATATATATATACCGGTGTATATAATATTATGATCTTTTTCCAAGTTTAACATGGTCTCATTGTGTAGTAGACAAATAGTTAACGCTTAAAATGATATCTATATTTAAATTATATGTACAAGGCATGTGTTATCTTAACTCGTATCATTATTCAATAGGGTTGTGTTATTTTCTTGGGTTTCATTAATCAATATCTTAATTAATCGAGATAATATACCGTAGTATAATTAATTAAATAATTACAATAAAATATATACAGTTGATTCTTCCGTTATAAATATGTTTCACTCTTGCATACCATACAATACTTATTTAATAACTGTTATATACAAAATCCACCACCTCTTACACCCTCTTACACATAAAAATATCTAATATAATTTAATCATGGAAAACTCATACAGGGAAAATCGCATCCCAATCATTACTTCTTCCTTTATATATCGACAGTAGAGAAACTTCCTTTGTTGAATTGACACCATATGAGGAGGAGAATTTTTTTGACGTTTCGCATATAGCTTCATCAGGCCAAACATGACTGTTGGCCTGATGAAGCTATATGGGAAATATCAATAAAGTGCTCCTCCACATATGGTTTTTATATCAACGTTTCTGAGTGTATATTTATCAACGTTGCCAATAAAGTGCTCCTCCACATATGGTGTTTATATCAACGTTTCTGAGTGTATATTTATCAACGTTGCCAATAAAGTGCTCCTCCACATATGGTTTTTATATCAACGTTTCTGAGTGTATTTTTATCAACTTGCATTCTTGTTGATACCTTCCTTCATATGAGGCCACCTTTTAGTATAAATGAGCTACCTCCAGAATGTTTTAGTCAGTTGAATACAAAAATCACGAGTTCTTAAAACTGGATCTCAATTAAGTAACTGAATACGAGAGGTCCTTTGTTAGGGTACATAAAATCGTATGTTGGTAGCTACATAAAAAAAGGGGTCATCCGATTGAAAGGTTTAATTAGCTTAATGACCTGGGTTTAATTCCCGTTGCAGCCAGTATACATACAATAGGTCACTGGCAATTTAGTTTCCCTTAGAAGTTAGTTGTAAACATTACCATATTGCTTACTGATGTTGAACAAGCTATCCGTCTCTGTCCTGCCATTTTATTAAACTTTCACCATGGTTATCCGCCATGCAATCTTTTACCTTATCCTTCCACCTGTTTCCTCCTTTCCATTTCCTCAAACTCACTCTAATACTCATTCTCCAAACATCCATTTTCACAAATCATTGCTGACCGAAGGAGATACTAATTCCCGTGTCCCGTTGGCCTATATATGCCAAAGTCCAAGGCATTCTATCAATAAAGCTTGCCTTCAAGTCCTCAGTCCTCAACCATATTAAATGAAGGCCTACCGTGTTCTTCATTAATTACCCGATAGTTTAGGTGGACACTCCGATCTTATTATGCTTTTAACGATCCAAATAAAAGCACCCATCCTAGGAGGGAGTGCATGGTGATAACAAATGCATCACTCCTGAACACTGCTTGATTGCCACCAAGTAAGAGGTATATGTGTGCTACCAATATCTCAAGCAAGTAAGGTTCGAAGGAGGTACACAATTTCACAGAGATATAGGCCTATTTGTGGTGCTAATATCTCAATCAAGTAAAGTTTAAGGAGGCACACAATTTCAAAGAGGTACATTCGTGCTACCAATACCTGTCCCTCACGCACTCGACTAAACCATGGCTTAGTTTAGTTAGCGACGGGTTCCTCTTGACCTTAAAGTACTCCAATGGTGTTTATATGCATTCCTCTGTTGGTTCCTGAAGGTTGCCAACTTTAGGAGGGGTATTTATGTGTTACCCAAAGGATCCACCACGCCCACCGTTCACGCCCTAAGCTGAACCATAACCTTCTTGTGGGGGGGAGAGTGGAGGGAAGGGGTGGGGGCTGGTCTCTTCTTAGGGTGGGGGTTGTAGGGGTGGTTGCAGGTGGTGGATGGAGTGGTGTTTTGGGTGGGGGTGGTGGTTGGGTTGTGGTTGTAGGGGTGGTTGCTGGTGGTGGTGTTTTGGGTGTGGTTATTGGTAGTTGGGGTGTGGTTGGTGATGGGGGTGGTATGGTTTGATTCGTGGCTATGGTTACAAGTGTTGTGCTTGTCTGTATGGTTGTTGTTGGTCGGGGTGTGGTTGATTGGGGTCTTCTGGTCGTCACTTTGGTCGTGGTTGCGTAGCCTCTTGCGTGGTCTGACAAACTCTGCAAAGAAAGAGAAGATAGAGGTTAGTGATATGTATTACAAGAGACTATGTTAGTTCTTATTTTTTGTTGAAATAACCTAGAGTGACCTGAGGAAGCTATCCGCGAAACGTTGTCAATAAAGTCATCTTAAGTCAGGAGGAGACGTCAAACTTGGTAGATACATACGATAATTTTATCAAGTCAGTATTCAATGCGCAAAATAAATATATCCCCAAAAGAAAATTTAGATCAACACAGAACCAACCCAAATGGATGAATAATAGACTATTAGATCTTCTAGGAAAAAAGAGAGGAATATATAGAAAAATTAAAAAAGGCGAAATTCACCTACTTGCTTACTATCAGAATCTATCACGACAGGTAAAAAAGGATATTAGTAAAGAAAAAAGAAATTATGAAATTAAGGTTGCCAATGATTCAAAAAATAATCCTAAAGCTTTTTACCAACTATATAAATCCAAGGTTAGAGATGTAATTGGTCCCCTTAAAACTTCGATAGGAAAATTGACAGAAAGTGATTTAGAAATGTGCAGTACATTAAATAGTCATTTTCTTTCCGTTTTCACTAATGAAAATTTGGCACAGTTTCCAGAAGTCCGTAAGGTATACAGCGATAGTATAGAAAATAGGTTAAGTACGGTTACTATAAGTAGAAATGATGTGGTTAAGGAAATTGACAGACTGAAACCTCATAAATCGCCTGGTCCTGATGAGGTATATGCTAGAGTATTAAAAGAATGCAGAGATGAGTTAAGTTATCCATTAACATTTCTATTTAACAAGTCATTAGAAACAGGTATAGTTCCAGAAGCTTGGAAGCTTGCAAATGTAGTTCCGATCTTCAAAAAGGTGATAAATCAATAGCATCCAATTACCGTCCCATTAGTCTCACTTCAATCATAGGAAAACTACTAGAGTCAATTATTGCTAGGAAAATGAGAAACCACTTAGAAACATTTAACTTAATCAATTCTTCTCAGCATGGATTCACTCAGGGACGGTCTTGCCTTACTAATTTGCTTAGTTTTTTCTCAGAGGTATATGAAGCAGTAGATAATGACAAGTCATATGATATTATATATTTAGATTTCAGTAAAGCTTTCGACAGAGTCCCTCATGAGAGATTGATGAGAAAGGTTGAGGCACATGGAATAGGTGGGGCGTTGTTAGGATGGATTAGGTCATGGCTAATTGGTAGGAAGCAGAGAGTCAGCATAAATGGTACCAAGTCAGAATGGGGAGCAGTCAAAAGTGGTGTCCCCCAGGGATCGGTATTAGGTCCCCTGTTGTTTCTTATATACATAAATGACCTAGATTTAGGTATAACTAGTAGGATAAGTAAATTCGCAGACGATACTAAAATAGGGAGATCAATTGATTCAGATAGCGATATAGAGTGCCTCCAAAGGGATCTAGATACCTTACATGAATGGTCAGTAAATTGGCAGATGAAGTTTAACATTGACAAATGCAAGGTATTAAAGATAGGGAAGATGCAAACAAATGTTAAATATAAACTAGCTAATTTAGAATTAGAAAATTCAGACTGCGAGAAAGATCTAGGTGTGTTTGCTAGCAATGATTTGAAGCCTAGAAAACAGTGTATAAGCGTTCGTAATAAGGCAAACAGGATTCTCGGGTTCATCTCTAGGAGTGTGAGTAACAGAACTGCTGATGTTATCTTAAAACTTTACTTGTCATTAGTGAGACCCCATATGGATTATGCTGTCCAATTTTGGTGTCCTTATTACAGAATGGACATAGATTCATTGGAGAGAGTACAGCGTAGAATGACAAAAATGATCCATAATATTAGAAATCTTTCGTATGAAGAAAGGTTGAAGAAATTAGGTTTACATTCGTTAGAGAGACGCAGAGTTAGAGGGGATATGATAGAGGTGTTCAAGTGGGTTAGTGGGATTAACAAAGGGGATATGGCAAATGTACTAAAGCTCAGTGATAGCGAAAGAACTCGTACCAATGGTTTCAAATTAGATAAATTTCGTTTCAGAAAAGATATAGGCAAGTATTGGTTTGGTAACAGAGTTGTAGACGGGTGGAATGGACTACCAAGTGCTATAGTGGGATCTAAAACTGTAGGGAGCTTTAAGATAAAATTGGATAAGCATATGGACGAGAAGGGTTGGGTGTGAAGGGGGGTCAGCCGGGTTGGGCCAATCAGCGCTCTGCAGACCTCCATAATCCTGCGTTAATCTCTAACCGTTTTGGTAAGATGATCCTCAGGGTATTAGAGTGTGAAGCCTATAATTGGGCTTTGTAATGAATTGGGGTTGTGTGGGACAGGGATCTGCCTTGCTTAGGCCAATCGGCTTTCTGCAGACTCCCATTTTCTTATGTTCTTATGTTATGTTCTAAAGTGCTCCTCCTCATATGGTGTGTATATTCATTCTTACTCTTTGTTTACGTTCTAGCAGTGTGTATGTTTGAATGATTCTGTAAAACTGTGTGTGTGTGATATATACAGTATTTCTAGTCAGATTAGGAAGGGTATATGAAAGTCAGAGGATTAATTGGGATAGTTTTTACCCTTGTAATTCCCACTGATCCTCCCTAAACTGTCAAAATTCGTCTACTAATAGCCAAAATAAACTGTCAAAGTGTGTGATAATCTTCAAAGGGTTACAAAAATGAATATAATGGTTAAATGTGTTAATTACGTTATCGTAATGCATAAGCCTTTTCGTATGGGTCTCGTGTTTGGTATTTGATTCACACTACCTTAAGACGATTTTGTGCAGCCTAAGTTAAGGGTATGTGGTAGTTAAGGGGTTTACTGAGATAGTTGTTTTGTTATAATTGCCAGAGATATTTGTTTTGTTATAATTGCTAGAGATAGTTGTTTTGTTATAATTGCTAGAGATAGTTGTTTTGTTATAATTGCTAGAGATAGTTGTTTTGTTATAATTGCTAGAGATAGTTGTTTTGTTTTAATTGCTAGATATAGTTGTTTTGTTATAATTGCTAGAGAGTTGTTTTGTTATAATTGCTAGAGATAGTTGTTTTGTTATAATTGCTAGAGATAGTTGTTTTGTTATAATTGCTAGAGATAGTTGTTTTGTTTTAATTGCTAGAGATAGTGGTTTTGTTATAATTGCTAGAGATAGTTGTTTTGTTATAATTGCTAGAGATAGTTGTTTTGTTATAATTGCTAGAGATAGTTGTTTTGTTTTAATTGCTAGAGATAGTTGTTTTGTTTTAATTGCTAGAGATAGTTGTTTTGTTATAATTGCTAGAGATAGTTGTTTTGTTTTAATTGCTAGAGATAGTTGTTTTGTTATAATTGCTAGAGATAGTTGTTTTGTTATAATTGCTAGAGATAGTTGTTTTGTTTTAATTGCTAGAGATAGTTGTTTTGTTTTAATTGCTAGAGATAGTTGTTTTGTTTTAATTGCTAGAGAGTTGTTTTGTTATAATTGCTAGAGATAGTTGTTTTGTTATAATTGCTAGAGATAGTTGTTTTGTTTTAATTGCTAGAGATCCTTCCTAAACTGAATATAGTGGTATATTAGTAGTCAGAATAACAAAAAAGGATATCACCTGTATTGACAGGAATAGGCGATATGTTCTTATGTTCTTATATCACAGATCAAAATAATGAGAAAATGTGTATATAACAATTATAATAACTCTCTATATAAGAAACAAACACAAAGCAATTCAAGTATTTCCTCGATTAGTGTAAATACATCACACATCTGGCATCCAGCGGCACCGAGCGCCGTGATTGGTTGGAATAGCATGGGTCCGGACCAATAACAGCCCACCCTACGAGTATAAGAATAGTCGTGAAAATGGCCGGTGAAATCCCTTAGAGTTGTTCCATTTTGGTGGTACAGGATTACGCAATCTTTCATTTCATTTTAGTTAGTAGCATAATTTGTTAGTATCATGAAGTTAAATGAAGTAGTTGAAATTACGATGTTGACTTTTATTTTAATCTAATTATGGCTAACACTAAACAATCTAGGCCTGTATCGGAAATTCGGAATACAAAAATATTAGTAATGGCAGTTACGGTGTATGGAGATATAATATTAGTAATGGCAGTTACGGTGTATGGAGATATAATATTAGTAATGGCAGTTACGGTGTATGGAGATATAATATTAGTAATGGCAGTTACGGTGTATGGAGATATAATATTAGTAATGGCAGTTACGGTGTATGGAGAATATAATATTATACAGGATATAAAAGTATATTACTTTATAGAGATATACAGTAAGCTATACCCGATATATTTATACGGTATATTGAGATGGTAGGCCTAGCTATACAAACCATGATAGAAATATCTAATAGAAAGGGTTAAACTGACAATTGGTTATGCCATTATAGACCGATACTGAATAAGGACAAGGGGGGGGGGGGCTAGTACAAGATGATTGGAGAGGAAGGTGAGGTATACATAGGAGAGAGCGAGAGAGAGAGAGAGAGAGAGATGAATGGAGGGGAAGGTAAGTTATACATAGGGAGTTAGGGGAGGTGGAGAGAGAGAGAGAGATGAATGGAGGGGAAGGTAAGTTATACATAGGGAGTTAGGGGAGGTGGAGAGAGAGAGAGAGAGAGAGATGAATGGAGGGGAAGGTAAGTAATACATAGGGAGTTAGGGGAGGTGGAGAGAGAGAGAGAGAGATGAATGGAGGGGAAGGTAAGTTATACATAGGAAGTTAGGGGAGGTGGAGGGGGGGGGGGGGGTAATACAAGGCACAGGGCAGGAAGGTAAGGTATGCTAAAGATGGAGGGGGGAAAGGTGGCTAAAATAGATCACGGAGAGTTACACAGACAGACCACACAGACCTTGCAGTCCCTACTAGGTGGTCCGGCCTTAATAATACTAGATAGGGACAGTTTATAGTAGAAGAATACGACAGCAAAGTAGAAGGTTCTCTCCCCCAAGATACATAGACTAATATTAGTCTATGTATGGTTTCAAATTAGATAAATTTCGTTTCAGAAAAGATATAGGCAAATATTGGTTTGGTAACAGAGTTGTAGATGGGTGGAATGGACTACCAAGTGCTATAGTGGGATCTAAAACTGTAGGGAGCTTTAAGATAAAATTGGATAAGCATATGGACGAGAAGGGTTGGGTATGAAGGGGGATCAGCCGGGTTGGGCCAATCAGCGCTCTGCAGACCCCCATAATCCTGCGTTAATCTCTAACCGTTTTGGTAGGATGATCCTCAGGGCATTAGAGTGTTGAGCCTATAATTGGGCTTTGTAATTGATTTGGGGTTGTGTGGGACTGGGATCTGCCTTGCTTAGGCTAATCGGCTTTCTGCAGACTCCCATTTTCTTATGTTCTTATGTTCTTATCTTGCTCTCCCCACCCTCCGATTCCTCAGGCTAAAAAGTCGTACCGGAAAATAGGATGAAAGCGTATCCTTATGGGTCAGGAAAGGCCTACAAGGATATAGATATATATATATATATACTGTAGGCTATATATAAAAACACATAGAAAGAAATTAGTCTGCAAGGAAATTTATACTTATCTACTGTTTAGAGAGAGAGAGAGAGAGAGAGAGTGAGTGAGAAGGGGAGGGAAGGTGATAACACAAGACACAGGGAAGGAAGGAGGGTGGTAAGTAGGCCAAAATAGAACTAGGGAGGGGGAGAAAGCTAGGGAGAGTTACAAGAGACACTCAGCATCTCACCAACCTTGCGGCCTATGACAAGGAGGTAAGCCAGTACAATACAAAAGCAACTTCTACTCACTCGTTACCTACACATGTTTGATCCGAGGAGAGCCTTTTTGGAACTCCCGTATTTTGCTCTATTAGTCAAGAGATTTTTTAAGACGATTTACCCCATTAGTTTGGCGATAAGACGTTTCATCTCATTCAGGTTTCGATTTGGGAGGGGAGGGGGCAATACACATTTAGTTTGAAGAGGATGGGCATTATTTTTTTTAAAGAAGTCTGGGAATGCGTTTTTGTTAGCCTAGAGGACATATTAAAATATGGTACATTGTTCGAAAATGGCAAAAGCAAGCATAATCCTCAATAATAAATACCGGTAAACAAAATATCATAACCCACAAGACGTACAATTTATGCATTTTTCTATCGAAAAATGTCCCGGCCAATGGCCGATACCTTCTAAATACTAGAAGAAATCGACACCTGAATGGGGTGAAGCGTCTTAATATCCCAAAACTAATGGGATGAAACGTCTTAAAATCTCCAAACTAATCGAGCAAAACAGAGGAAATCCAAAATGACCCTCCGTTGTTCAAATAGGGTTAAACAGCTACCGAACTTAGTAAGAGTTTGTCTCGCAGTTGAGAGTCTGGGTAAGAGCTACGGTGCCTAGAGGGACACACCTACCGTAGGAGGGGGCACAGGGTATAAATAGCATGGTAGAAAGGGCAGTACTGTGAGAGAGAGAGTAGGCATATGTGGCTTTGTGTGAGAGACAGTATGTGCCTTTGTGAGAGAGAGTGTGTGTGTGTGTGTGAGAGAGAGAATGAGAGTGAAAGAGACACTCATTTCAGTCTTAATCTCCTAGTTGTTAAAGGATAGTCTTGTGAGGTATTCCATCGTGTTCTAACCTAGTTCTAACCTAGCCCCATATACACCTACACCCATATACACCCATATACACCTACACCCATGTCCCTATTAGTGTGGTTTGCTAACTGTATGTCTATATTAAATGTATAGAGGTAGGCTATTGAAATGTGTGGTTTAGAGGTATTAAAATGTATAGGTTAGAGGTATTAATTATTCATAGGTTAGAGGTATTTAAAGGTTGAATGTATATATACCGGTATATATATTTATAAGATAGATGTGTCAAAACGTTAGAGGTATTCAAATGTATAGGTTAGAGGTATTAAAAGGTTAAATATATTAAAATGTATAGGTTAGAGGTATTAATATGTATTGGTTAGATGTATAAATATGTAGGCATATAGACCTAGGTTAGAGGTATTAAAATGTATAGTTTACTGGTAGGCCTATTAAAAGTTAGCTCTACCTTCAAAAACAATACCAACTTTTGACTATAACAAGTTACTAGAAAGTAGGACTAATTTTAACATGGGGAAACAGACCCGTAGATTTTTTCAGCTAGATTAAAAAAAATAAAAAAATAAAATACCCGGTATACGAATGATCGAACTTTGTTAGCCATGTAGTAACGTGCATTATTGACTTTGCTTGGTTAAGGGGGTGAAAGTTAGCATAAAGTGACAACAGATAGGGATGAAAGTGTGCATAAAGTGACATAGGGGATGAAAGTGTGCATAAAGTGACATAGGGGATGAAAGTGTGCATAAAGTGACATATAGGGGATGAAAGTGTGCATAAAGTGACATATAGGGGATGAAAGTGTGCATAAAGTGACAACAGATGGGGATGACAGTGTGCATAAAGTGACAACAGATAGGGATGAAAGTGTACAGAAAGTGTCAGATGGGGATGAAAGTGTGCATAAAGTGACAACAGATAGGGATGAAAGTGTACAGAAAGTGACATAGGGATGAAAGTGTACAGAAAGTGTCAGATGGGGATGAAAGTGTGCATACAGTGACAACAGATGGGGATGAAAGTGTGCATAAGTGACAACAGATAGGGATGAAAGTGTACAGAAAGTGTCAGATGGGGATGAAAGTGTGCATACAGTGACAACAGATGGGGATGAAAGTGTACATAAAGTGTCAGATGGGGATGCAAGTGTGCAGTGTCAACAGATAGGGATGAAAGTGTGCATAAAGTGTCAACAGATGGGGATGAAAGTGTGCATAAAGTGTCAGATGGAGATGAAAGTGTGCAGAAAGTGACAGATAGGGATGAAAGTGTGCAGAAAGTGTCAGATGGGGATGAAAGTGTGCAGAAAGTGTCAGATGGGGATGAAAGTGTGCAGAAAGTGACAGATAGGATGAAAGTGTGCAGAAAGTGACAACCGATAGGGATGAAAGTGTACAGAAAGTGACCGATGGGGATGAAAGTGTACAGAAAGTGACAGATAGGGATCATGAAAGTGTGCAGAAAGTGACAACAGATGGGGATGAAAGTGTGCAGAAAGTGACAACAGATGGGGATGAAAGTGTGCAGAAAGTGTCAGATGGGGATGAAAGTGTGCATAGAGTGACAACAGATGGGGATGAAAGTGCAGAAAGTGACAACAAATGTGGATGCAAGTGTGCAGAAAGTGACAACAGATGGGGATGAAAGTGTGCAGAAAGTGACAACAGATGGGGATGAAAGTGTGCAGAAAGTAACAACAGATGGGGATGAAAGTGTACAGAAAGTGTCAGATGGGGATGAAAGTGTTCATAAAGCGACAACAGATGGGGATGAAAGTGTGCAGAAAGTGACAACAGATGGGGATGAAAGTGTACAGAAAGTTACAACAGATGGGGATGAAAGTGACAGAAAGTTACAACAGATGGGGATGAAAGTGACAACAGATGAGGATGAAAGTGACAGAAAGTTACAACAGATGGGGATGAAAGTGACAAAGTGACAACGGATGGGGATGAAAGTGACAGCAAGTTACAACAGATGGGGATGAAAGTGACAGAAAGTTACAACAGATGGGGATGAAAGTGACAAAGTTACAACAGATGGGGATGAAAGTGTACAGAAAGTGACAGATGGGGATGAAAGTGTGCAGAAAGTGACAACAGATGGGGATGAAAGTGACAGAAAGTTACAACAGATGGGGATGAAAGTGTACAGAAAGTGACAGATGGTGATGAAAGTGTACAGAAAGTGACAGATGGGGATGAAAGTGTATAGAAAGTGACATATATTAGAGTTATAGAACCGACTTTATGTAATGTTAGCAAGAATATGAGAAAACACTTGTAGTCTATTCATTATAAATAGGGAATTAGGGATTATAAATAGGGAATTAGGGATTATAAATAGGGAATTAGGGATTATAAATAGGGAATTAGGGATTATAAGGCCAGAAATCGTAACCCCTAACCTCAGTCACTCAGAAAGGGCTAGAAATTTCCACAACTATTCCCTGGCGAACTCTTCCCAGATAGTAAAAATAATAGCTTGATTACTCTAGTCTCATTTTCAGTTATAGAGATTGATGGTCTACTTATAATGAATTGACTATAGTTATCATTGCACTGGATGAAGTTTCTCGTGGAAGCTTTAAAACCCAATCTGAAGAAAATCGTCTGATGTTAGCCAGAAGTCACTTAGTCACATACATCGTCAACCTTACGAATTAACATGTACACGAAATGGGGATGGGTAAGGCATCGCAATATAAAATAAATACAAAACAAATAGGGCGAAAGTAGTGAATCGACGAAGAGAGAGAGAGAGAGAGAGATAGGTGCAGTATGACTCACCTGTGATGCTGGTCTGCCGGAGGGGGGAGGTGGTGGTGGGGGAGAGGGGAGGAGCAGGCACGGCGGTCTCACCTGTCCCCTGCTTAACTTCTCCTACTGGTATCTGCTTATTCGGGGGGCTCCTCTCCCCTTCATTTTCAGACGTCTGGGGGGTTGTGGAGGGGACTGGGTGCACACAGGGGGCGGCGGGGGGCTGAGTGTCTTTAATAATCGGCGCAGGGGGGCTGGTCGACCATTCGTAGCGACCAGGGAGCGGTATCCCCAAAATCGGATCAAAATTCCACTTCCTCGCGAACTCCTGCGTTGATATGGTGGTGAGGGCTGTCACGGCAATCGTAGGGACCTTCTTCTCCCCATGGCTCAAAAAATTTATGGCCCTCCTGGCTCGTGGGCGCATAATGGGCCGGTCTATCCCGCACACTACCATCTTGAACTGATACGGAGCTGACACAACCTTACCCTAGCGAGTCTCGATGATTACTGACTCTGACGTCTCTCTTCTGCCACTCCTCTCGGTTCCCCACCCCTGAGTATCTCATTGCCACTCTAGCCATTTACGTTATCCTTATTATCCTGATTATTCTCTTACTTTTTATGTTGATTATATATATTGTAGGGCATATACTCTACATTATGTAACTATTTCTGTATGTTTTTTGCTATATTGTAAACGATATCAACAACAATACTCGGGCAGTGTTACCTTAGCTGGCGAGTCATGGCACGAATGTTGACGTCAGTCCTGTGGGCGGTGGTGATTGGCCAGTCAGCCCCGCCCACACAGGAAGGAAGCAGCGGAAGTAAACAAACACACACACGCACGTACACACACACACGCCTTGTTTACACCCGCACACTCGCTCACACACACACGCCAATTTGTGTATGCGCACGCCCAACCAATTTCCTGAATGTATGAGTTTAGGGGCCGCGTTGTTTATTGAATATGTCGATAGGGAGGAGGGCGGGTGAGGAATGATTACGACATGGGAGTAATGATTAATAGACCCTTCTCTCACCTTATAATTTATGGATCTTATGCTAGTGAAAACATTATTTGCTCGTTACTATTGGAAATGCCTACCTGAAACTATTAAATATTTGTTTGTATTTAAGTTTTTCTCTGGGCATATATTTTTCAAACAAATATAATTAAATGAAACACCTTTCCGATTTCCTTAAACTAATGCCCACCAAAAGCCCCTTCAAGCTAAATTATAAATTTTTCGATAGAGAATTGTCTGGCCGAATGCCGATTGCTTCCAAGTTACAGGCTCGTCTAGAAAAAATCGACACCTGAATGGGGTGAAGCGTCTTGTTATCAAACTAATGGGGTGCAACGTCTTGTTATCAAACTAATGGGGTGCAACGTCTTGAAATCTCCAAACAAATGGAACGAAACGGGAGAGATCCCAAAAGACCTCCTATGGACTAAATTGGGTTAAATATCTAACCCTTACAGTACGTCACATATTTATGATGGCGTCATATCACTATAATGTGGCCAGAAGTCTTGACCTTGGTCAGTCAGTCGGTCAGTAGCCAACCCTTACTCCCACAAGGGGTAGGGAGGATCAGCAAGAGACTCGAGAAAGGAAAAAGAGGTGACAGGAGAACACATAACAGTTCGCCCACAAAAAGCAAGCACACCATCATTCAGAAGCAACAATCAATCATCAACCCCCGAAATCAATGGCTTCACCTCAGATGTTATACTGTACTTCCAGACAAGGTCTCTTCACATCAACACCTGGGATAAAGACCTTCCAGGTTTGTCATTTAAAAGGGTCCAGAGACCTTCATGTACTCTCTCTAACAAACTTCATCCATTCATTCCTGTCATTTGCTAATTCTTTTACTTCAACCATTCCCTTTTTCATGCTTTAACACACATTCTGACACCATATCATACCATCTTCTTCTCGGCTTTACACACCTTCCTTCCACTTCACTGACATAGATCTTTTTAACTATTCGTTCTTCAGGCATTCTTGTTATTTGGCCATGGTAAGTCTTGTACATCAAAATGGGCTAGAGCAAATAGGATGTTTAGTCAATTCAATTCAATTCAAGATTAAATTCAAAATATTTTGTCATGAACGTTTAGTCGCGGTTATTAAGGGGGCGGTTTACTTACTTATTTATGTATGCATATATTTATAAATATTGTTTTATTTTATACTCCTCCCTAGACCTCCATCTAGCTAAATAAAGCAACACATAACCCCCTACCCCCACCCCCTTCTACATAAACTTGTGCATTTTTCGGTAAAAAAAAAAATGATTCCCTTTTAATTCACAAGCTTTTAATTTCCAGGCGAGCGATAACACAAATATACCTAGCTAGCACAAAAGGTCTTACAATCGCCAAATTAATGGGGCTATTTTTTTTAAATCTTAAGACGAATGGGACCCAACATGAGGAAGAAGCGGATCCAGATTAAGCCCCCCCCCCCCCCTTATAATTCTGATGCATTCGGAACGCTTGAATAATGTATCGTAAACACATCTCTGAAATACGAATACCATTTAATACAAAGCTTTGTTAGACGATTTTATTCAGTTTCGAGAGGTCCTGTGACAATATTCCAGGATATTGTTGATATTCCAGGATATAGTTTGTTTAAATATGACCGAACAAGTAGGAGGGGCGGGGGTATAGCAGTGTTTGTCAGGAGTACATTAAAAAGATGTATTAAATCAGGTATTAGACTAAATAATGATAATGAAAGTGTTTGGGTAGAGGTTAACGAAGGTAGTGAGACCATAGTTATTGGAGTTATATATAGACCGCCTAATATGAGTAGAAATGGCGGAACATCGTTATGGGAGGAAATTAAAATAGCATCAAGGTTTAGCAATGTGTGCATTATGGGGGATTTTAATTTTCCGAACATTGATTGGCAGCACCAAATAGGCGACTCCGATTCAGTAGAGTTTATTGAGGTTGTACAAGATAGTTTTTTATTTCAATTCATAGATACGCCGACTAGAGGTATTAATATTCTTGATTTAGTTTTCAGTAACAATGAACATATGATAAATGATGTAGAGATTGGTGACCACCTAGGAAATAGCGATCATAAATCTATTTATTTTAATATACAATGGACAGGGAATGTTAAAGAGAATACGACACTTATCCCAGATTTCAGAAAAGCCGATTATGGTGGGCTAAGAAGAGACTTAAGGGTGGACCCTATTGTTAAGCAATTAAGTCAGGATATGCCAGAGTTAAACTTGCCACCTACATATAACCAGTTTATTGCTTCACTCCACAATGCTCAAAATAAATATATCCCTAAAAGAAAATTTAGATCGCCGCAGAACCAACCAAAATGGATGACTAATAAGCTAATAGATCTTATAGGAAAAAAAGAAAGGAATATATAGAAAAATAAAGAAAGGCGAAAATCATCTACATATATACTATCAGACTCTATCAAGACAGGTCAAAAAGGAAATCAGGAAAGCAAAAAGAAATTATGAAATAAGGATAGCCAGTGACTCAAAAAATAACCCTAAAGCTTTTTACCAACTACATAAATCTAAAGTTAGAGATGTAATAGGCCCCCTAAAAACTTCAATAGGAGAAATAACAGAAAATGATTTAGAAATGTGCAGTACATTAAATAGTCAGTTTCTTTCCGTTTTCACTAATGAAAATTTGACACAGATTCCAGAAGTCAATATGGTATATAGCGATAGTATAGAAAATATGTTAAGTACAGTTAGTATAAGTAGAAATGATGTGCTTAAGGAAATTGACAGACTGAAACCTCAAAAATCGCCTGGTCCTGACGAGGTATATGCTAGAGTATTAAAAGAATGCAAAGATGAGTTAAGTACCCCATTAGCATTTTTATTTAACAAGTCTTTAGAAACAGGTTTAGTTCCAGAAGCTTGGAAGCTTGCAAATGTAGTTCCGATCTTCAAAAAAGGTGATAAATCGATAGCATCCAATTACCGTCCCATTAGTCTCACATCAATCATAGGAAAGTTGCTAGAGTCTATTATTGCTAGGAAAATTAGAAGCCACTTAGACAAATTTAACTTAATAAATTCTTCTCAGCATGGATTCACTCAGGGACGTTCTTGCCTTACTAATTTGCTTAGCTTTTTCTCAGAGGTATATGAAGCAGTAGATAGTGACAAGTCATATGATATTATTTATTTAGATTTCAGTAAAGCTTTCGACAGAGTCCCTCATGAGAGATTGATGAGAAAGGTTGAGGCACATGGAATAGGAGGATCGTTGTTGGGATGGATTAGGTCATGGCTAATTGGTAGGAAACAGAGAGTCAGCATAAATGGTACCAAGTCAGAGTGGGGAGCAGTCAAAAGTGGTGTCCCCCAGGGATCGGTATTAGGTCCCCTGTTGTTTCTTATATACATAAATTACCTAGATTTAGGTATAACTAGTAGGATAAGTAAATTCGCAGACGATACTAAAATGGGGAGATCAATTGATTCAGATAGCGATATAGAGTGCCTCCAAAGGGATCTAGATACCTTATATGAATGGTCAGTAAATTGGCAGATGAAGTTTAACATTGACAAATGCAAGGTATTAAAGATAGGGAAGATGCATACAAATGTTAAATATAAACTAGCTAATTTAGAATTAGAAAATTCAGACTGTGAGAAAGATCTAGGTGTGTTTGTTAGCAATGATTTGAAGCCTAGAAAACAGTGTATAAGCGTTCGTAATAAGGCAAACAGGATTCTCGGGTTCATCTCTAGGAGTGTGAGTAACAGAACTGCTGATGTTATCTTAAAACTTTACTTGTCATTAGTGAGACCCCATATGGATTATGCTGTCCAATTTTGGTGTCCTTATTACAGAATGGACATAGATTCATTGGAGAGAGTACAGCGTAGAATGACAAAAATGATCCATAATATTAGAAATCTTTCGTATGAAGAAAGGTTGAAGAAATTAGGTTTACATTCGTTAGAGAGACGCAGAGTTAGAGGGGATATGATAGAGGTGTTCAAGTGGGTTAGTGGGATTAACAAAGGGGACATGACAAATGTACTAAAGCTCAGTGATAGCGAAAGAACTCGAACCAATGGTTTCAAATTAGATAAATTTCGTTTCAGAAAAGATATAGGCAAATATTGGTTTGGTAACAGAGTTGTAGATGGGTGGAATGGACTACCAAATGCTATAGTGGGGTCTAAAACGGTAGGGAGCTTTAAGATAAAATTGGATAAGCATATGGACGAGAAGGGTTGGGTGTGAAGGGGGATCAGCCGGGTTGGGCCAATCAGCACTCTGCATACCCCCATAATCCTGCGTTAATCTCTAACCGTTTTGGTAAGATGATCCTCAGGGTATTAGAGTGTTGAGCCTATAATTGGGCTTTGTAATTGAACTGGGGTTGTGTGGGACAGGGATCTGCATTGCTTAGGCCAATCGGCTTTCTGCAGACTCCCATTTTCTTATGTTCTTATGTTCTTAATATAAGGGTTAAAGGAAGATAGTAACTATATGCTCCTTTATATTCCTAGCGGTCCTTCCTAGGCTGAATAAAAACACCTAATAGTAGCCAGGATAAAGCGAAATGGGTTTATAGTACTGAATGGGTTGATAGCTAAAATATATGGGTCTCTCTCTCTCTCTCTCTCTCTCACTCTCACTCTCACTCACACTCTCTCTCTCTCTCTCTCTCAACGATGCTTCTTCTTCATTATTCTTTCCCTCTCCTTTCTTATTGGTCATGCTCTTTCCTTTCTTCTTGTCCTGCTCCTTCTCCTTCTTCTTAAGTTCTTCATCTTCTTCTCAAGTTCTTTATTCTTATATTATTTTCCCTTTCTTCGTTTTTTTTTTTTTTTTTTTCTTCTTAACTTCTTCTTCTCTCGTTTTCTTCGACTTGCTTATCTTCTCTTTTCATTGCTTCCTATTTATGTATATCTGATAATCTGCCCCCTCTCCCCCCTACCCACTAATAACCTCCCCCTTCCCCCTCTTCCCCACTTTCCTCCATAAAGTTGTCACTGTGGGTGGTGGTAGTTGTGGTAGATGGTGGTGGTGATTGTGGTAGTAGGTTGATGGTGGTCGGCGATAGTGGTAGGGGCAGGCCTTTGGAACGGCTGTATGCATTAGGAGGGCTTAATGGTTGTATTGTTGGGGGTAATGTTGGTTGTTACAATGGTGGTGGTTTGTGTGTGTGTGTGTGGTCCGGTGGTGGTGGGAGGTCTGATGATGGTGGTAGTTGTGGTGGTAGTGATGGTGGTAGTTGTGGTGGTGGTGGTGGGAGGTCTGATGATGGTGGTAGTTGTGATGGTGGGAGGTCTGATGGTGGTAGGTGTGATCCTACCTAAGGTCTTCTAGTGGTACCGAGGAGCGCGCCGCTCCTCAGTCTGGGTAGTGATTTGGTGCAGCAGCCTGTTCGAAGGGGCAGCACGCTCCCCTGCGAAGATGGGCTCGTCTGGCACATATTTTCAGTTCGACATCGAGGGCTCTCTTGCAGTTGTCTAACGAGACGCCCCTTATGTCTTTACTCGCCGTGGGAGTTTGTTGAAGAGACGTGGCCGTTTGTGTGATAACCAACCCTCTCGCAGAGAGCCAATAGCACCCCGGTTTTTCATCCGGGGGATATCGCATTCCCAGCCTCTCCTATCACTGAATGTCATGACTATCGGGGTATGTAGGTTTGGCACTAAACCCTCTGCGATTTTCCACTTGTATATTATTAGATAATGTTCTCTTCTACGCTTCAACGAGTACAGTTTCAGTGATCTTAAACGCTACCAATAATGTAGGTGTTTTACCGAGTTTATATGCGAGGTGAAAGTCCTTTGTACACTCTAAAATCTAAATCATGGTGATAGTTGTGGTAGTGATGATGGTAGTTGTGGTGGTGATGATGGTAGTTGTGGTGGTGATGATGGGATTGCTATGTGTGGTAGTTGTGGTAGTGTTGGTGGTAGTTGTGTTAAGTCTGATGGTGGGAGGTTTAATTTTGGTAGTTGTGGTAGGTATATTATGGTGGTAGTGATGGTATTATTGATGATTATAGTCCTACTCTATAATTAATCAAGAATATAAAATGGTATATGCAACCATTGAGTATATTGATAGTGATTTACCTAGCTTTCGTTAGAGGGTTTATTACTACCAATATACCTTTTTAAGGGGAGATGGGTCGTTTTTCTGGTCCCCTTTCTCCCTCGTGTTAAGCCCCATTTGGTTTAAGATTATAAGACGTTCGGTCCATTAGTTTGGCGATTGTAACACCTTTAGCTCCATTTCGTTGTCAATTTTAAGACCTATCGAGCCGTTTAGGTGTCGATTTTTTTTCTGGCGACCAATAGCGAGCCTGTAGTTGGAAGAGGAATTGGCCTTCGTCCGGGAAATTTTTCTACCGATAAATGTACAAATTTATCTTGGGGGGGGGGGGGCTCTAAGTTTGAGGGAGGTACAGATGGTAGTATTCTAGGTGGTGATAGTAGTAAAGATAGTAGTGGTGTTAGTAGTTGTAGTAGTGATAGTGGCGCTGACAGTAGTAGTAGTAGTAGTAGCAGTAAAAGAGGCTGGTGGGAGACTAGTGGTGATTGTGGTGGTGATAGTTGTAGTAATTCAATTCAATTCATAGTTCTTTATTCACATTGAAAATGTACATTGTAATTCAACACTCAGACACACACATCACCCACAATTAATATGCATAGTATATTAGACAATAATTAAAACATATTTCAATTAAATTCATTAATCCAGATAATCATTCTGTACATAGTTGGTTTATGATAGAACACAGTCTTCCCTAGATAACATGCCACCACCTTTATCCCTCATGCCACACAATTCTTTAATTTGTTCACCTAATCGTATGTCGTTCTCTTGTCTAGCGAATATAGATTCCCATTTCCTAATAACATTCTTCTCAGACATATTATATATTGCAGTTAAGTGCCTTACGTTACCGCCTATAACTGAATAAGGGTCTAGTTTAGCCATATTATATATGGTATGGATAACAGGATTAAGTGAATTTTGAGCATTTGTTAGATATTGCATTATTCTTTTAGCAAACCACAATTCAGGTGACATAACATTTGCTAGGTGTGGGAGTAAATTACAGTGTGTAGTCCAGGGAACCTTCCAAACTCTACAGACTGCTACTCGCCAGGCCCTGAACACACCATTCATATGCCCATCATAATTATACAGTAGAGGCAAAATTTGGCTGCCGTAAAAACTCGTGCAATATTTATGAAATAAAAAGTTTCTCATTTCCGAGCTGGCATATATAAAATTTGCAAAGAAAAAAAATACACTGACGATTAAAATCATTTATGCATTTGCTGACATCAACCTTCCTAATATTGCTATTTAAATTATGACCGAGATGACTCACCGAATTGACCACCTCGATAATATCACCATTAATATTAATATTTGGTATTTGTATGTCAGTTTTATTATAGCTGTGTATTACCAGCTTGCTCTTTCTCGCATTAAAAATAACATCGTGTTTATCAGCATACTTAATACAAATGTCTACCATAGCATTTAAAGCTTCAACACTTGGTGATAACAGAGTTAAATCGTCAGCATAGGCGAAAGCTCCAGCATATGTCCCCCCCATGTGACAACCAATATTACTGTCTACTAACTCTGACAGTAAACCATCAATATATACACAAAATAAAATAGGTGATATTACCCCTCCCTGCTTAACCCCATTACTTATTGCAAAATAGTCAGATCGTGCTTGTCCCCATCGCACTCTTAATTTCTGATTTACATACATATTCAACAGAAGTCTACAAATATTTGTTGATTAAGTCATTTTCGAAACAACATACAGTAATTAACTCTGTCAGAAGCTTTGCTAACATCTAATAATAAAGTATAAACATTAGTTTTGTGGTAATTAAAATAAACGATGGTTTCTTGAACTAAACTAGTGCATAAGCTGGTAGAAGATCCTCCCTTATAACTAAACTGTAAATTATGCCACAGTAACTGTTTTTCTTCTCGTGTCATAATAATGTTCTCAAGAAGTTTACTTAAAATACTACTAAGTGTTATTGCTCTAAAATTCTCTGACACACACAAATTAGTCCATCGTCCCTTAGGGATAGGAACCATTGTACCTGTAAGCATTCCATCAGGAGATATTCCATGCCTTAACATTAGTGTAAACAAAATAGAAAGATATATGTTTAATTTGTTGCTTGAATGAATTATATTATCAGAGTTTAACGAAAAATTACCGTCACTTTTCCCTAATTTAATAGATTTACGTGCTTCTGTTACATCCGAAGGAGTTATATTTTGACATATATCATCTTTACAGTTTGTACAATTACATTCTCTCGATAAAGCTGCATAAATATCCTTCTCAAAACTAATCATCTCATTATCGTCATATGAAACGCTATTATATAGATTCTAAAAAAAATCCGAAAATATATCATCAATATTATTCTCACCAGTACCACCGTCAACATTAAGAGGAATATGATTATGATTGGGGTTTAATTTACGCACATTATCCCAAAATTCCCTAGTAGTTGATAGTAGTTGTAGTGATAGCAGTGTTGATAGTACAGTAGTAGTAGTGATAGTGGTGATAGTAGCATTCAAAGTGGTGATAGTGGTGGTGATAGTAGTACAGTAGTTGTAGTGATAGTAGCATTCAAAGTGGTGATAGTAGCATTAAAAGTGGTGATAGTGGTGATGATAAAGTGAGAGGAGGTAATTGAGTGTCAGAGATGGTAGGGGGTGATAATAATGGTGATAGTAGTTGTAGTAGGGGTGGTGACAGTAGTAGTAGTAGTAGTAGTCAATCAATCAATCAAGTAGTTGTTGTTGTTGTTGTTGTTCCCCCCCAAGCTGCCTGGCCAAACAGCCCCAAGGCCCCGAGCAAGGCCAAGGCCATAACCGAGCCCCCCCCACCCCCCCTTACAGAACCCTCCCTGCCGACCACAATAAAGCCTGGGTGACCGAAGCCACTCCATGGCGGGGAGCTGAGGAGGGTGCGGAAACGACCGGGAAACCAAAGCCCCACCCAGGGCCCTGTGCCCCTCAGCAATTATGATGATAAAGTTGAGGGGCAAAGGAAAAATGTGACGCTTTGGTTTCCAATCTTGGTAGATTGGGAGGTCAATCCACGGAAGGGACGCCGTCACTTGAGATCTAGAAAATATATAAGTAAAAGGAACAGTCAGAGTAAGCTATGGGTATGGCAGAGATCGCTCAGTTCTCACTCTGATAGACCAGCCCATCACCACATGACTAGAACCCAATCCTCTCAGCATCAGGTAGGAAAGGCCCTAGAAAGCCGCCTTTGGCGGGGGGATAGCTCCCCTATTTCAACCCCTTACGGGGTTGGGCACCCGCCATCAATCAACTACTACTCAATCAAGTAGTAGTAGTAGTTGTTGTAGTAGTAGTAGTAGTAGTAGTAGTAGTAGTAGTAGTAACAGTTGTGGTGATAGTAACATTTAAAGTGGTGATAGTAGTGGTGATTTGAAGGAGGTACTGGAGTGTCAGAGATGGTAGGGGGTGATAGTAGTTGTAGTAGGGGTGTTCTTGGTGATGACATTAGTAGTAGTAGTCAATCAATCAATCACTCAAGTAGTAGTAGTTGTTGTAGTAGTAGTAGTAACAGTAGTGATGATAGTAGTACAGTAGTATTTGTGATAGTAGTAGTGATAGTAATATTTAAAGTGGTGATAAAGTTGAAGGAGGAGGTACTTGAGTGTCAGAGATGGTAGAGGGTGATAATAATGGTGATATTAGTAATAGTAGTTGTAGTAGGGGTGTTCGTGGTGGTAGTAGTAGTAGTAGTAGTCCATCAATCAATCAAGTAGTAGTAGTAGTTGTTGTTGTAGTAGTAACAGTAGTGGCGATAGTAGTGGTGATAAAGTTGAAGGAGGAGGTACTTGGGGTGTCAGAGATGGTAGATGGTGATAATACTATATCTAAGGCCTCATCTGACCATTGAGTCTCACATTAACATTCCACAAGCCACCTTATGCTCGCTACTGTTGTGTGTGGGGGGCGGTTAGAGAGGGAGAGGGAGAGAGAGAGAGAGGGGGGGAGGGGAGTGTGAGAGCATATCAGATAGGTAAATAGAGACACACATTCTCTCTCTCTCTCTCTATCTATCTATCTATATATATACATCTCGAAGATATATCAACAACTTGAGCAAGTTCAACGGAGAGCAACTAAACTGGTTCCGGAATTGTCTGAGTCATCATACGAGGAAAGGTTAAGCCGCCTTGGCTTAACTAAGCTGGAGCAGCAAAGGAAGCGGGGTGATATGATCCAAACCTATAGAATCCTACATGGTATTGATGCAGTGAAGGGAGGGCATTTCCTACAGCTCGCTCCTAGAAACAACCGGCCTGACACCAGAGGACACAGCCTGAAACTAGCAAAGCCTAGACATAGGACATCCAAGAGGAACAACTTTTTTTAACGTAAGAGAAGAGTGGTTAACCAATGGAATAGTCTCACGGAAGAAATCGTCATGAGCCAGTGTGTTAACACGTTTAAAAATAGATATGACCGGTATGAGACTGTTAGACTGAGAAGAGGCACCCTTTATGAGCACTGACTCCCATGCCTCTTTAACTATCGCTAGGTAAGCATCACTAGGTAAGCAATATATACATATATACGGTATACGGTATATATATATATTTTGTTCCACTCGCAAACAAAAATAATAGACGATATAAGAAATCCAAATAAACAGATAAATACAGTTGCACATGTGCATTTAATTACATGAATACAATCTTATATATACTACATACTCATAAATGTTACGAAAGCACTATTCACCCCCCCCCCCCCTCCCTCCCTCTCACTCTCTCCTCTCTTCTTCTTCTTCTTCTCGACACCCACACAAGTGGCCCCTATTAGTCTGTAGGCTATAAATGTCACGCAGGAAAGAATTGAGTACTCACCCACCACACACACAACAATAACACTCACCCACCCACGAAGACTCACAATTCACACGCTTATTTACATCTCTCTCTCTCTCTCTCTCTCTCTCTCTCTCTCTCTCTCTCTCTCTCTCTCTCTCTCTCTCAACATCATCAAAGTCATCGATAACATAAACTGTGATAGGTACTTTGCGATCGACCAATCAAATTAGGTTGCATAATCATTGGTAAATCTTGTAACTCACAATGGGTTTAAGAATTTCTTGTGTGTGAATCCAGTTAAACCCAGTTGGAGCCGAGTATATTTTATAGGTGTATTTTATTTTGTTACCTCCCGTTTTACTCCATTAGTTTGGCTATAGTAAGACGCTTCATACCGTGAGGCCCAAGAGTCTTAGACCTTCATAAACGAAATAAATAGAAACAAATAGTGATTCTCGGAAATTTAATGGGATTTAATCCTTATCACAAATCAGCACTCACGTTTTGTTTTATCTCCGTCCGATATAGGGTTGGTAGCATCCTCCTCATTATATATATATATATATGCAGTATATATACAGTACAGTATATATATATATATATATATATATTTATTTATTTATTTATTATGTATTTATTTATTTATCGTAATCATGTGGTCATGTGCTGTACTTATAACTGTCTTGATGGTGTAATGGTTAGAGTGTTTATAATATGTGTGTGGTAACCCAGGTTCGAATCCCAGTGGATCACATGCTTTCAATCATTTCGTTGGGAGGGTGTTTGGTGTTGGAGTGAATTTATAAAATATAGAATATTTGTTTGTTTATATATAATACGGGGGTAACCCCCAAATTATAAACAGGAACGAAAATAGAAAACAAAATACAGATTGTTAATTTGTGATAAAGGACTAAATGGCATTCTGTTTCAGAAAGATCACTATTTAATATCAGTGTATTTCGTGTCTAGTGAAACACTTTAGTAAGGTTTAATAATATGGCTGTTAAGACTACAGTCATAATAGGGAACAATTGAAGAAGAAATGGTAGAAAAGTGTTGTGCCAACACAAATCTATCTATTACCAGACACCCTAATCTCCGAGAGGGTGGCCACGAATGAAACTCCTCTATGCACCTCTTTTCTCTGCCAGTCAGCATCCCTCCTCCCACCCAACAATAGTTTAACTCCTATACCTCTTGGCTCCATCCTTCCACCTCATTTTCAGTCTGCGTCTTCCTCTCTACACTTTCAATTCATTCTCATTTAATCTTTTAGTCATTCTCTCTTTTGTATATGATCCACATGACCAAACCACCTCAAGGTGTTCCTTTTCACACTCTACAGCATGTCCACATGCACAACACATCGCGTTCGTACCTCCTCAATTGTCTCTCTATCTATCCATGTGGCTCCACACGCACTTCTAAAGTAACTTATTTCCACCCCTCTCACTCTTTATTTATGTCTCTCCAACAATGTCCACACTTTACTCCCGTAATTCAATGTACAGATTACCACACTGTTATGGAGTGACTTCCTTACTTCCATGCTAACCACCCTATTCCTTGTCACTGCTTTCAGTATTCCTACAACCCTCTTCCCCTGTTGCACCCTCTCCCGCACTTCATCCTCTATACCCCCATCTTTACTCAACACACTGCCCAAATACTTAAGTGAGCTGACATTCTCCATATCCTGATCATTCAACCTCACCTCACACTCTGTTACTGCATCCCTCTCAAAGACCATAACCTTACTCTTCACCACATTGACCTTCACGCTCTGTTTCTCACACACAACTCCAAAGCATATTTACCAAACCCTACAATGGTTTGAAATTGAAATTGAATTTGTAGTAATAATAACATAACATAATAAGAATAAAGTAAAAAAAAACAAAACAAAAACACACACACACAGGACAGCAATTGTAACAAAATTTAAGACCATCAAAGACAATAGAAAGGTACGTACATAAGTCCATTTATAAATAGTGATACAGGAAAGTGGGAAGTACCTTGAAGAATGACATAGTACATGACATATTAGGACATATTGTGATGTGTATAAGAAACTCACTCATATATGCCGTATATATATATATATATATATATATATATATATATATATATATATATATATATATATAGAGAGAGAGAGAGAGAGAGAGAGAGTTTGTAGGGCGTGAGAGAGGTGGGGGGTGGTGGTTGTTGTGACGGAAGAAATACTAGGTGAGAGAGAAAGAGGGTGTGTGATAAGGAGGGAGGAAGAGGGTGGAGGGGAGGAAGAGGGTGTGATAAGGAGGGAGGAAGAGGTAGTGGTGGTGGTGGTACACAAAGTACAAAGGAAGTCAAACAACAACAGGTCTAGCGACCCCTCGAGGTTGCTTCCCCTCTAAATCACTGCTGTTCAAAATGTTCAACAGTGGCTTAGAGTGGCTAAGGGATAATTGGAAAATACTGTCCTTGGCAGGGGTAGGAGATGTTAGTAGGGGACAATTTGGGTTGATGACATAACACAGCTATAAGTGATCCTTCATGCATCTGGTGAAAAGTGAGTAACAAACTAATTTTATAAATATCCATGTAGTGATCTTCGATATATATGAGGAAGAAGGAAGAAAACGTTATTAATTTACAAATGCAGTCAGTCGTGGGTTATTAAGCAAGGTTTTTGTCTAGATGTTGTTTAAAGAAATCAACGGTGCTGCAGTCTTTTACATCTTGAAGAAGCTTATTTCACATGTTCACAACTGGATTGAAATATAAATTCTTCGAATTAAAAGATTTGCCAATGATTTTGCAACCATTTACCTGTGTGTAATTTGATTGCTCGATCGTAAACTACTTCTTACAGTCCATGTTGTCGATGCCTTTGATGACTCTGAACAATATATTTATGTTGCCTCTTAATCTGCACTGGATTAAAGGAAACGGATTTAATTGAATTTGTGTCCAAATGACCTGCCTTTAAAGCCAATTATTTTGTTTGCCTTCTTAACAACTTCTGTACATTGTTGACTCAGTTTTAGGTTACTCGATATTGCTACTCCCAAATTTGTGTCTCTGTCTACACTCTTAAGCTGAGTGCCATTCATTGAATAGTTTGCTTTCTCATTTCTGGTTTCGATATGGATTACTTTACATTTATCCGCATTAAGTCTCATTTGCTAACTTTAAGCCCAACAAGACAGCTTATCTAGGTTATTTTGCATATCTTCTACATGTTCATTTGAGAGTACTGTACAGTATTTGCAATTTTTGTATTGTCTGAAAACTTTGAGATTGTTCAGGTGAGGCCCTCAGTATTGTCATACTTAGTATTTTTGTTTTTATTAACATATGGCTAAATAAAGATTTGACTTAATGTAAACTAGGTAGAGAACTGGCCCTAGGTACCAATCCCTGGGGTACCCCGCTAGTTACATTGATCCATTTGTATGCTTTACCGCTTCTTTCACCAAGCCAATTTTCTATCCATCTCAACACTCAGCCTTGTGTTCCATTTGCTTATAATTTTATCAATGAACATTTGTGAGATACTTAGTCAAAGGCCTTTTGAAAATCAAGGTATATAATATCTACAGCTTTACTCTCAACATATAGGTTGAGGATATCGTAGAAGAAGTCCAAGAGGTTCGTCAAGCAGGAACGTTTGTTATGGAAGCCATGTTGAGCATCTTTGAGTATTTTGTTTTTTTCTCCTAGAATTTACGAATCTGTCTCTTATGGTAGTTTCTAGCTTTTTACAGACAACTGAGGTTAAGCTAATTGGACGATAGTTACTAAGTAAAGATTTACTGCCTTTTTTCGATATCGATGTTACGTTAGCGAGCATGTTTAGACTGCAAGAATATATTGAAATAGTTTGGAGAGCTCACATTTAGCTTCCTTTAGAACTCTAGGTGAGATTTTGTCGGGTCCAGGCAATATATTTAACTTGAGTTTTTCCAAACACTCCAATACTTCTCTCTCTGCACTGCTGATATTGCTTACATCAGAATTGTCTATCTGAACTGGAGATGTTGTAGGGATATCACTAAGGTCTTATGTTGTATACCCAGATGCAAAGAAGGTATTGAGGGCATTATTGAAGGCAAGCTAACAAAGAAGAGGACTACCTTGACAGTATGACAAAAAACAATAAAATAATGATCATATAAAATATATATATATTTTTTTTTAATAAATTAATAAAATTAATCAATATAACCTAGACACCGCCAACTAATACTGGTACAGGATATATACTGTAGTTGGGTCCTTGGCGATGTGTTCCACATGACCAAACATAAAATACCCCCCCCCCCCGTAATTTGATAATGGAAGCTCCAAAATGGCGTCTAAAGATAAAGATGGCCGCTCTTTCTTAGATTGATATCCACTATTCGATAAATTGATATAAAATCGTAGTCATGTACTTAACCTTTAACTGTCTTGGTGTAATGGTTCAAGTGTTTAAAATCTGTATGCGGTAACCCAGGTTCAAATCCCGGGAGGATCACACGCTTGCATTCATTTCATTGGGAGGTGTTTGGTGCTGTGGGTGAAATTAATCAATGATATTATTACTACAGGACCTGCTAAACCCCGCTTGTCTCACCTTTCCTATATCCAAGTCCTGTCGTGTTTGTCCTGTTCGTCCTACTCTGCCAAGACACCAGTATGTTATAACTCACGCATGTTGGGTTAAGGGGGGTGACCTGCTTTTTGTTATTTCTGTCCTTTTTTCTCTTTCTCTGGCTTGTATCCATTTGGCCCCATTCAGCCTACTGTTTTAAGACGTTTATCCCCATCCAGGTGTACATTTTTTACTGGTGAGCGGTAGCGAGCCAGCATATTTTTTATTTTTGTTTGACAGCAGGCTAAATTTGTACATTTTTCGATAGAAAAATGTCTCCGGCGAAGCCGGATTTCTTCATATAATGCTGGCTCGCTATCGCTCGCCAGGAAGAAATCGACACCTAGATGGGGATAAACGTCTTAAAATAGTTGGCTGAATAGGGCCAAATGGATACAAGCCAGAGAAAGAAAGAAAAGGACAGAAATAACAAAAAGCAGGTCACCTCCCTTAAGCCCCGACGCCTTTATATCCTCCTCCAGCTCTTTTCCTCACCCCCTACTACTTTCTCTACCCCCTTCCTTGCTATGTTGGGTTAAGCCCCGACGCCTTTATATCCTCCTCCAGCTCTTTTCCTCACCCCCTACTACTTTCTCTACCCCCTTCCTTGCTATGTTGGGTTAAGCCCCGACGCCTCTATGTCCTCCTCCAGCTCTTTTTCTCACCCCCTTCCTTGCTATGGGATATTAACCCTATTTAGTCCGAGGGGCCATATTCGTAAGGATCAGCAATTCTATTGTTGCTTATAATTCGCTATGTGCTCATCCCCTTCATAGTACTATACTTATTGTTCCTCCTCCTCCTCCTCCTTCTCTCCCCACCCTTTTCACTTCCTCCTCCTCATCCATCCCTCTCCTTCTCCATCCCTCTCCTCCTCCTCCCCACCCTGTTCACTTCCTCCTCCTCCCCACCCTTTTCTCCTCCTCCCCACCCTTTTCACCTCCTCCTCCTCCCCACCCTTTTCACTTCCTCCTCATCCATCCCTCTCCTCCTCCTCCTCCTCCCCACTCTTTTCACCTTCTCCATCCCTCTCCCTCTCCTCCTCCTCTCCACCCTTTTCACCTCTTCCTCCATCCCTCTCCTTCTCCATCCCTCTCCTCCTCCTCCCCACCCTTTTCACTTCCTCCTCCTCCCCAACCTTTTCTCCTCCTCCCCACCCTTTTCACCTTCTCCATCCCTCTCCCTCTCCACCCTTTTCACCTCCTCCATCCCTCTCCCTCTCCTCCTCTCCACCCTTTTCACCTCCTCCTCCATCCCTCCCCTCCTCCCCATCATTTCCCTCTCTTCCTCCTCCCTTCCCTTTATACCTTCTCTCCTCCTTCCCCTCTCCTCCTCCTCCCCATCCTTTTCCACCTCCTCCTCCTCCACCCTCTCCTCTTCTTAGATGGTGTGTTGAAATGGATAGAAAATTGGCTCAGCGACAGAAAGCAAAGAGTAGTAATAAACGGTAAGGCATCTAAATGGACCAATGCATGTAGCGGGGTCTCCCAGGGATCGGTACTAGGTCCAATTCTCTTTCTAATTTACATAAACGACATAGGTGAGGGTCTCACCTGTACAATCTCAAAGTTTGCTGACGAATTTGGCAAATGAGTTTCAAAGCGGATAAATGTAAAGTACTACATATCGGATACCAAAATGAGAAAGCAAACTATTCGATGAATGGCACTGAGCTTAAGAGTGTAGACAGAGAAACCGATCTGGGAGTAACAATATCGAGTAACCTAAAACCGAGTCAACAATGTTCAGAAGTTGTTAAGAAGGCAAATAAAATAATTGGCTTTATAGGCAGGTCATTTGAGCATAAATCTAAAGAAGTTATCCTAACCCTTTACAATTCCTTAGTCCGCCCTCTTCTGGAATACTGCGTTCAATCCTGGTGCCCTTATTACCAAAAAGATATAGACAAGCTAGAACGAGTTCAACGTAGAGTTACCAAAATTATACCTAGCCTAAAGAAAAAACCATACAAGGTGCGTCTTAGAGAATTAAATCTATTTCCTTTAACCCGACGCAGATTAAGAGGCGACTTAATTCAAGTGTTCAAAATCATCAAAGGCATCGACAATATGAACTGCAGTAAGTACTTCACTATCGACCAATCTAATTATACGCCGGGAAACGGTTGCAAAATTATTGGTAAAACTTTTAGCTCTAACGAATCTAAGAATTTCTTCTTCAATCGAGTTGTCAACTTGTGGAATGGGCTTCCCCGAGACGTTATAGACTGTAGCACCGTTGATTCTTTTAAACTTCGCCTAGACAAATATCTCGCATCAAACCCGCGACTGACTGCGTTTGTAAATGAATAACTTTATTTTATCCCCCCCTCAGTTACTAACCCATCTGTCCCCTACTAACTTCCTAATCCTGCCACGGACATTAGTTCCAGGGCAGTAATTCCCTTTCCAATGTTCCCTTACCCACTCTAAACCACTGTTTGGACACTTGATCCTCAGTGTTTTGGAGGACAAGCAGCCTAGCAGGGTCACTAGACCCGTTGTTGCTTGATTTCCTTTGTACTCCTTCGTACTCCTTCGTACTCTTCCTCCCCACCCTTTTCACCTCCTCCTCCCCACCCTTTTCACTTCCTCCTCCACCCCACCTTTTCCCCTTCTCCTCCTCCATCCCTCTCTTCCTCCTCCCCACCCTTTTCACCTCCTCCATTCCCCTCCTCCTCCTCCTCCTCCTCCTCCCTTCCAACACTGTGAACTGTGCTACACTGGAGGAGACTTTTAAGGGGGAGGTAGTTGTTTTTTCTCCCTCATGTTCAGCCCCGGTAGCTTTGAGATTTTAAGATGTTAGTTCCATTAGTTTGGCGATTATAACACCTTTCTCCCCATATATTTGTCAATACCGTACATAGACCTTTCGTGTCATTTAGGTGTCGATTTTTACTTGGCGAGCGATAGCAAGCCTGTAATTGTGGGAGGAAACGGCCTTCGGCCGGAATATTTTTCTACCGAAAAATGTACAATTTTATCTTGCAGAGACGTCTAGGGGGTGTTTTTTTTTTAAGATTGATGGAGGTCTAGCGAGGAAACTATAAAATAAATAATGAAATAGATATATAGACCAAAACGTAACCACTGCCCCCTTAACTACTTGGCCACTAACGTAGCCTCAATTAACACCATTTGTTTCAGAATAACCCCAATGTGTAATAAAGAAAGCCTACAGGTTGCGATATTATATCACATTTCTGCATTTTGTTTCCCCATGGCCGAAACTAAGTGTGTGTGTGTGTATCTGTTCTCTCTCTCTCTCTCTCTCTCTCTCTCTCTCTCTCTCTCTCTTCTTTTTCTTCTTTGCTTATCCTTTCTTTCCACTGTCCCCTACTCTCGGGTTAGCTATCTCTACTAGAATTAAGTCCTGACCACCTCGGTGGGATCGTAAGGTCTGTGTGGTCAGTGTATCTATGTAAATCTATGTAAACCTATCTCTCTCTCCAGAATTAGATGTAGAATGACCATAAACTACCAATTAATCTCCTTTCATCCTCTCCTATCCAAAATCCAATGTCAGTTTTTCCACACTGCATGGATTTTTCGATTTGTGTTTGTGTTCAACAGCAGGGTAAGCTGGAGGGAGTGGTGGGTGGGTAGGAGCCTTCTGCCTTACTATTGTTTTCTCTACCTACTAGTTAACCCCTTCTGTACCGACGACGTCTTTTTTGTATGTGATTTTAGTTTCATTTAGATGATTTTATGAAGCTTAGGCAGGATAATATGGTAGCTAAAAGGATTCATGGAGATAGTATGTAAAGCCTTTTAATGGCAAGACGTCCTTCCTAAGCTGAATAAAGTCGTCTTATAGGCTCCAGACTATAATGAAGAGGACGTCACCGGTACTGTGTGGGTTAATAGTCTGTTAATAGTTAATAGTCCAAACTGCCCCGTAAGGACTAATAATTAAGTCTCTTTCAGTTTGTAAGTCCTGTGTATTCCTTTATACTCCTCCTCCTCCCCCTGTTCTATCTCCTCCTCCTCCTCACCCCTTTCACCTCCTCTCCTCCTCCTCCACCAAAAACTCCTTTCCTCCCTCCCTCCTCCTCCTTCACCACCACCACCACCTCCTCGTCCTCCACCTCTTTCCACAATCACCCCTTCACAACCACCACTACCTCCTCCCAACTTCACCTCTCCTCCTCCTTCTCCTCCTCCACCTCCACCCTCCCTCCACCTTCTTCTTCCTCCAGTGACCGGAACCAACCCCCCTCACATCCTACCCCCCACCGGATGTAAGAAAGGGGGGTGTGGGGGGAGTTTAACCTTGGAAAGTGAACCTCCCCCCCCCCTTCTTCTTTCTCTCACCCCCCCCCCCTTTCTCTCTCCCCTTCTCTCTCTCTCTCTCTCTCTTTAACTCTTTCTGTACCGCAACGTCTTTTTAATTATATATTTTAGCTATATTTAAACGGTTGTTTGCGGTTTAGGAAGGATCTGTGGTGCAGTGGAATAATTCGAGGCCTGTTAATTGCTGGAGACCCTTTTTAAACTGAATACATTTGTCTAATAATTGCCATAATATAATGGAAAAGACGTCGCCGGTACATAAGGGGTTAATATTTTAAAGATTAAAGCTTTGCTGTAACTTTAATAGTGTTCTCAACTGTGCCTGTATCTATATCACCTACCTCACTGCATGTATCTTATGTGTGTCTATATATCACCTAGCTCACTGCATGTATCTTATGTGTGTCTATATATCACCTAGCTCACTGCATGTATCTTATGTGTGTCTATATATCACCTACCTCACTGCATGTATCTTATGTGTGTCTATATCACCTAGCTCACTGCATGTATCTTATGTGTGTCTATATATCACCTACCTCACTGCATGTATCTTATGTGTGTCTATATATCACCTAGCTCACTGCATGTATCTTATGTGTGTCTATATATCACCTAGCTCACTGCATGTATCTTATGTGTGTCTATATATCACCTACCTCACTGCATGTATCATGTGTGTCTATATATCACCTACCTCACTGCATGTATCTTATGTGTGTCTATATATCACCTACCTCACTGCATGTATCTTATGTGTGTCTATATATCACCTAGCTCACTGCATGTATCTTATGTGTGTCTATATATCACCTAGCTCACTGCATGTATCTTATGTGTGTCTATATATCACCTACCTCACTGCATGTATCATATGTGTGTCTATATATCACCTAGCTCACTGCATGTATCTTATGTGTGTCTATATATCACCTACCTCACTGCATGTATCTTATGTGTGTCTATATATCACCTAGCTCACTGCATGTATCTTTATATGTGTGTCTATATATCACCTACCTCACTGCATGTATCATATGTGTGTCTATATATCACCTAGCTCACTGCATGTATCTTATGTGTGTCTATATATCACCTAGCTCACTGCATGTATCTTATGCGTGTCTATATATGTGTGGATGTGTATGTATGTATATGTATCTGTATGTATTTGAGTGTGAGTGTGTGCGTATATATATATATATATATGTGTGTGTGTGTGTATGTACGTACGTATTTATATATGTGAGTATGTGCGTATTTATATATGTGTGTATGTGCGTATTTATATATGTGTGTATGTGCGTATTTATATATGTGTGTATGTGCGTATTTATATATGTGTATGTGCGTATTTATATATATGTGTATGTGCGTGTATAAATATGTATGTACGTATGTATGATGTTATGTTAAAATACCACTCTACAACAGTACTCAGCTACTCCCTCCCCCCCCCCCCCCCTTTACCTTATACGCTACCTGAGCAAGTAATTACGCTTGGACAGGTGCGTATACCCCCCCCCCCCCTCTCTCTCTCTTACTTCCCAGCTCGCTCCTTCCCAAGCTGCTTTCGTTCCTTCCTTCCTTCCTTCCTTCCTGAGTTTCTTCACTTCTATTTAAGGGGAGGTTTTTAGTGTGTTTCCTAGACTTCCATCAAGCTTGAAATTACACCCCCATGACCCCCTATCAAGATAAATTTGTACATTTTTCGGTAGAAAATTTCCCGGCCGAAGGCCGGTTCCTCCTAAATTACAGGCATGCTATCGCTCGCCAGGAAAAAATCGACACCTGAATGGGACGAAAGGTCTTAAAAGTTACATAAATGGGGTGAAAGTTCTTAAAATCGCCAAACTAATGGGGCGAACGTCTTAAAATCTCAAAAGCAACGGGGCTAAACATGAGGGAGAAAGGGGTAAAGAAAAAAAAATCCCTCAAGTGGAAATCTCCCCTTAAATGCTCTCTCTCTCTCTCTCTCTCTTGTTATTATATATTTGTTTAATTATTTATTATTGAGGATTCTGCTTGCTTTTGCCATTTTACGAGCCATGTACTACATTTAGTTTGTCCCCTAGGCCAACATAAACGACATAGCTGCATTATATCGTCTAAATATATCTAAAATATTATATAACACACGTCGCTGGTACTCAACGGTTTAAGGGGAGGTTTTTAGTGTGTTTCCTAGACTTCCATCAAGCTTGAAATTACACCCCCTTGACCCCTTTTCAAGATAAATTTGTACATTTTTCGGTAGAAAAATGTCCCGGCCGAAGGCCGGTTCTTCTTAAATTACAGGCTCGCTATCGCTCGCCAGGAAAAAATCGACACCTAAATGGGACGAAAGGTCTTAAAAGTTACATAAATGGGGTGAAACTTCTTAAAATCGCCAAACTAATGGGGCAAACATCTTAAAATCTCAAAAGCAATGGGGCTAGACATGAGAGAGAAAGGGGTCCAGAAAAAAGTCCCTCAAGTGGATATCTCTCCTTAAGAAGAACCTGTGATATTTAGAGGGCTTATGGAGATCTTATTTACCCCTCTGAGTCCTAGAGGTAGTTTATAAGCAAAGGAAAACCGTCTAATGGTAACCAGAATATGATGAAAATGACGTCATGGTGTTGAAAGGGTTAAATGACGTCATGGTGTTGAAAGGGTAAAATGACGTCATGGTGTTGAAAGGGTTAAAATGACGTCATGGTGTTGAAAGGGTTAAATGACGTCATGGTGTTGAAAGGGTTAAATGACGTCATGGTGTTGAAAGGGTTAAAATGACGTTATGGTGTTGAAAGGGTTAAATGACCATGGTGTTGAAAGGGTTAAATGACGTCATGGTGTTGAAAGGGTTAAAATGACGTCATGGTGTTGAAAGGGTTAAATGACATCATGGTGTTGAAAGGGTTAAAATGACGTCATGGTGTTGAAAGGGTAAAATGACGTCATGGTGTTGAAAGGGTTAAAATGACGTTATGGTGTTGAAAGGGTTAAATGACCATGGTGTTGAAAGGGTTAAAATGACGTCATGGTGTTGAAAGGGTTAAAATGACGTTATGGTGTTGAAAGGGTTAAATGACGTCATGGTGTTGAAAGGGTTAAATGACGTCATGGTGTTGAAAGGGTTAGTTTGTGTTTATCATATTATTAGTTCCCTCCCCCAGACCTCCATCAAGCTTTAAAAAAAAAAAAAATGCCCGATTTCTTTGTCGATATTTAGACTTTTCGTGTCATGTAGGTGTCGATTTATTCTTGGCGAGCGATAGCGAGCTTGTAGTCTATAAGGAACCGGACATTTTGCTATCGAAACATGTACAAATTAATCTTGAAGTGGGGTCGTGTGGGGTGGGTTTTTTTTTTTTTGGATTTAATTATTTTGTTAAAGCTTGATGGAGGTCTAGCGAGGTTACTAGAAAATATATAAATACAAAAATAAATAGACCAAATATATGACCCCTGCCCCCTTAATGTCTTAGAGGGGTACAGTGGCGATCATTAATTAACTCCCTCCGCACCGGCCACGTCTATGTTATTATAATATGCTATAGTTATACTTAGAAGGTTGTGTGTGTGCGGTGTGTTTAAGAAGGATCTGTGCTAGTCAAAAGGGTTAAGGGGAGATGAGCCGGTTTTCGGGACCACTTTCTCCCTCATGTTTAACCCCAGTAGTTTTCAGATGTTGAGATGTTTGCCCCATTAGTTAGTCGATTTTAAGACCTTTCGCCCCATTTCGTCGCCAATATTTAGACCTTTCGTGCTATTTAGGTGTCGATTTTTTCCCTGGCGAACGATAGTGAGCCTGAAATGGAAGAACCGGCCTTCGGCCGGGAAATTTTTCTACCGAAAAATGTACAAATTAATCTAGAAGGGGGATCTAATGGATGTTTTTTTTTTAATTTGATGGAGGCCTAGGGAGGAAACTAAAAAAATAATGAATACATGCAAAAATCGCCCAAAAAGTGAACCATCCAGCTGAGTTGTAAGATAGACCGTTCGAAGCCTGTTAATTGCTCCAGGCCCTTTTTAAAGTGAATAAAATCGACTAATAGTAGCCAGTGTAAAGTTAGAAAACGGCACCGGTAGAGAGGGGGTTAATGGACGCGAATGTACAGTCGCGCTAATAAGTGATGTCTCGGCACCAAGTATGCTTTGATCAACAATTGGTATCAGTAATATAATTTCTCCATATCGAGTGAAATATACAAACATGTTCCTACACTTACCCGCCCTATTCAACATCTGACAGACATTAATACAACACAGAGCGAGCTAAAGGTAATGACAGCTGGGACATGACTTATTAGCGCGACCGTACCTGAGTTACCTGGGTGAACACTTGTTGGGGAACAGGTGCGTACTCTCTCTCTCTCTCTCTCCCCCCCCCCCCAACCCCCCTCTCCCCCCTCCTCTCCCCCCCTCTCCTCTCTCTCTCTCTCTCTCTCTCTCTCTCTCTCTCTCTCTCTCTCTCTCTCTCTCTCTCTCTCTCTCTCTCTCTCTCTCTCTCTATCTAGGCCTATTCATGTACAGATAAGTTCGTCTGTAGGAATTAGTATGCAAAATATACCTGTCCTTACACACTGCTTCGTATGTCTACCTACCTACCTTACCCTACCCTACCTACCTACCTACCTACCCTGCCTACCCTACCCTACCCTGTCTACCTACCTACCTACCTACCTACCTACCCTACCCTACCCTACCCTACCCTACCCTACCCTACCCTGCCCTGCCTACCTACCTACCTGTCCTGCCTACCTACCTACCTGTCCTGCCTACCCTACCCTACCCTGCCTACCTACCTACCTACCCTACCCTACCCTGCCTACCTACCTACCTTACCCTACCCTACCCTACCCTACCCTGCCTACCTACCTACCTACCCTACCCTACCCTACCCTACCTACCTGTCCTGCCTACCTACCTACCTGTCCTGCCTACCTACCTACCTGTCCTGCCTACCTACCTACCTACCTACCTACCTGCCTACTTACCTACCTACCTTACCCTGCCTACCTACCTACCTACCTACCCTACCCTGCCTACCTACCTACCCTACCCTGCCTACCTACCTACCCACCTACCTACCTACCTACCTATCTACCTACCTACCTACCTACCTACCTACCTACCTACCCTACCCTGCCTACCTATCTACCTGTCCTTACACCCTGCTTCCTATGTCTACCTACCTACCCTACCCTGCCTACCTACCTACCTACCTACCTGCCCTACTCTGCCTACCTACCTACCTGCCCTACTCTGCCTACCTACCTGCCCTACTCTGCCTACCTACCTACCTGTCCTTACACCCTGCTTCCTATGTCTACCTACCTACCTACCTACCCTACCCTACCCTACCTACCTACCTACTTACCTGTCCTTACACTCTGCTTCCTATGTCTACCTACCTACCTACCCTACCTAACTACATACCTACCCACCTCCCTACCTACCTATCTACCTACCTGTCCTTACACACTGCTTCCTATGTCTACCTACCTACCTGTCCTTAAACCCTGCTTCCTATGTCTACCTACCTACCCTACCCTATCTACCTACTTACCTGTCCTTACACCCTGCTTCCTATGTATACCTACCTACCTACCAACCTACCTATCTACCTGTCCGTACACCCTGCTTCCTATGTCTACCTACCTGTCCTTACACCCTGCTTCCTATGTCTACCTACCTACCTACCCTACCTACCTGTCCTTACACACTGCTTCCTATGTCTACCTACCTACCTGTCCTTACACCCTGCTTCCTATGTCTACCTACCTACCTACCTGTCCTTACACCCTGCTTCCTATGTCTACCTACCTACCTACCCTACCTACCTGTCCTTACACACTGCTTCCTATGTCTACCTACCTACCTGTCCTTACACCCTGCTTCCTATGTCTACCTACCTACTTACCCTACCTACCTGTCCTTATACACTGCTTCCTATGTCTACCTACCTACCTACCCTACCTACCTGTCCTTACACCCTGCTTCCTATGTCTACCTACCTACTTACCCTACCTACCTACCTACCTGTCCTTATACACTGCTTCCTATGTCTACCTACCTACTTACCCTACCTACCTACCCTACCTACCTGTCCTTACACACTGCTTCCTATGTCTACCTACCTACCCTTACATACTGCCTCCTTTACTTACCTACTGACCTATCCTACCCGGTTTCGCTCCATTACTTTGGATGTTTGAAGACGTTTCACCCCATTAGCTTGGCGATAATAACACCGATCTTAACTCCGTTCAGGTATCGATTTTTTTTCTTTCTGGGCGAGATGAAGCGAACCTGTAACTGTGCCTATATCTATCAACCCCCACCCCCCAACACACACAGACACGCACACACCAACCATAACACCTACACACAGACACATACATACCTATACACACATAAATCTACACACACACATCTACACACACATAAAACTACACACACATACACACATCTACACTAACACACACACACACACACCTACGCACAACCCCCCCCCCCCCCCTTCATCCCCACACACCCCTCTCACACACTTACTCTCTCCCCACCCACCACACCCCTCCTTTCCTTCCTTCCTTCCCCTTTGCCCCGGAGCTGGTAATGACTGGGAATCCTGGAATGGGAATCACGGACGGGTGGGGATGAGTGCTGGGGGGGGGGGGGAGGAAGAGGAGGAGGAGGAGGAAGAGGAATTGAAAGAGGAGGAAGTGAAGGAGGAGGAGGAGGAGGAGGAAGTGAAAGAGGAGGAGGAGGAGGAGGAGGAAGTGATAGAGGAGGAAGTGAAGGAGGAGGAGGAGGAGGAGGAAGTGAAAGAGGAGGAGGAGGAGGAGGAGGAGGAAGTGATAGAGGAGGAAGTGAAGGAGGAGGAGGAGGAGGAGGAAGAGGAAGTGAAGGAGGAGGAAGAGGAGAAAGAAGACAAAGGACTTCCAAACTGCAAAGTGGTCCTTACGGGGATGTTATGGATGTCTCGTACACTGCTAAGCTATTAACTAATTTGTAGAACAAAGGATAGTAAAGCAGTAGGCTCCTACCCACCCACCAACCCCTCCGGCTTAAGGGGAGGGTTTTAGTGTGTTTCCTAGACTTCCATCAAGCTTGAAATTACACCCCCTTGACCCTTTTCAAGATAAATTTGTACATTTTTCGGTAGAAAAATGTCCCGGCCGAAGGCCGGTTCCTCTTAAATTACAGGCTCGCTATCGCTCGCCATGAAAAAATCGACACCTAAATGGGACGAAAGGTCTTAAAAGTGACATAAATGGGGTGAAACTTCTTGAAATCGCCAAACTAATGGGGCAAACATCTTAAAATCTCAAAAGCAATGGGGCTAGACATGAGAGAGAAAGGGGTCCAGAAAAAAGTCCCTCAAGTGGATAATTATCTCCCCTTAAGCTGGTGTGGAAAGAGGTGGAAAAGTACAGTTTACTGTGCAGTGTGGAAGAAGTGACATAGAGAATTTCGGATAGGACAGGATGAAGGGAGATTAATTGACTACTTGCGAGTGTCAGGCTATAAGGAAGTTGGAGCTGTAGACATCGATATTTAGCAGAATAACCAGCTATAATACGGTTTTAGTACATTTATTAATACATGAAGTAACATTCAACATACTATTTATCCATCAGATACCTACATAATGACTGTGTGTGTGTTAAATATCGATGTTTACAGGCCCAACTTCCTTATAGCCCGAAACTCGCAAGTAGTCAATTACTAGTTTATGTTAATTCTACATCTAAGATCTTGGAGATGATAAAAAAAAAAAAAAAAAAAAAAAAAAATATATATATATATATATATATATATATATATATATATATATATATATATATATTAATTTCGGCCATGGGTAAAAAAGTATGCAGACATTATATTTATTAAAATGTAAAACTTGCAAACAAAGTCAAACCAAAACTGGGACAAAGACAATATAAAGTCAAAACAACTTATCAAAATCGCTGTGGAAACAACGCTTACTAAAATAACATGTATGAAACAAAAGAACACAATCCACCACATAGGGTGTACACTACTACATGAGCAAGTTAATCTGGTTCCCAAGCAAACTAATTGCACACATAACAACGCACTATCGTCACGTTCAAGGAAGTAGTCAATTGGGGAAGCCCGGGACGTTCTGGCAAATATGACTAAACTCTGCATGAATAAAAGAAACTACAATTAGTGTTAAAATGTTATATTAAAATCAAATTTGCAACTTGACAAGACATCAACAATATTATATTTGAAATTGTGGTATTTCTTCATTACGACTTGAAGTTATTCTGAAAGAAGTAGTGTTAATTGAGGGGTCTAAGGTAACGCCAACGACCTTGGCAATAATCTTGATCCCTGACCTCTCTGTAACTCAAAAGGGCCTGGAGCAAACTGGCTGTAAATATCCACACCTATTTCCTGGTGGACTCTTCCCAAATGATAGAAACGTCAGCCCGATTGCTTTCATTCATTTCGAGTTATAAGAAGTTAAGGGGTCAAGATTACTGTCAAGTTCGTTGGCGCTACCTATAGTGTCCAAGTATTTATCTAGGCGGTTCTTGAAAGTGTCAACTGTTTTACAGTTGACAATGTTTGAAGGTGGACGATTCCAAATATTCACAACACGACTGAAGAACAAGTGTTTTGCTTCAAGGGGGGTCACCTGTTTTTTATATCTTTCTCTCCTTTTCTCTCTTTCC